>OX465552.1:4372500-4972500 GCA_950022955.1 Xestia ashworthii
GCTGTTGCAAGCATCATGATCGTGGAAATACTGAAGAGCAATCGTGGAAATGCGGGTGGGATGAAAATTCATTTATAAAGAGTAGACAAATCTGTCTACCCTCTTTCTTTCTTTTACTACGCGCACTAGCGATATCACTAGGTTTTTCTTTATAATTGAGACAAAAGAAAACTGAAGAAAATCACGGATATTATCCCGTAAGTATTTTAAGTGTATTTATAAATGATCTTACAAAAACAGTTCTTGGCTAAATAGAAACAGTCGCTCGGGTTGATCTTTGGGTTAAGCCGTGCTGGGCTGAGTTGGTACGTGGATGGGTGACCACCCATTACATACTGAGTGTCCTCCGTGCCTTGAAAAGCACGTTAAGCTGTTGGTCCGGCTGTGATCATCATTCGTCTCCATGTTGTAATATTAGATTATATGCAGCTGCATCTGGTAAGACTGCAAGTTGACCCCAAAATAGTTGGTAAAAGGCAAGTGATTATCGAACAAAACAAGAATAGGGATATTTAAGACATGTCATATCACTGGGCACTTATATACTTGGCGACCCGAATTACGTAGCGGTAATAGTGAAGGTGCCTTAGGTTCTTAGGGTCCCGGGTTCGAATCCTGGTAGAAGCAAATGTTTGTGTGATGAGCACGGACATTTGTTTCCGAGTCATGGATATTTATATGTATAATAAGTATGTATTTACAAACAAAAAGTATCTATGTAGTATATCAACTATCTGGTGTCCACGACACAAGCCTCGTGGCTTAGTGTGGCACTAGATGGCACTGTGTGTAAATTGTCCAGCAATATACTAGGCGGCAGAAGCGTAGGAAGACATATCGGGCAAAAGTTAATACGTGATGGGTGTACAATGGAATTAATCTTTTTGGGAAAACATTGACAAGGTGGGCACAATACAAGGAAAAATAACGACAAGGCCAATTTAGACTATAGTCACTCACTAAAAACACAATTCACTCTTCCATCATAATGCGTCATCAACAGTCCTGTAATTAAAATAATATATTTCATTAAGAACGTAGTTATTAAAGGGGTGAATACAAAAGTCATATACAACCGTAGTTTTGTACGATAACATCTGAAAGAGTAAAAGTGACTCATGAATATACTAAAACAACGAATAGACTTCTAAGCAAGCATAAATATTGTTGACTTGCATGCACGTTGCAAAACACGCGTGTTAGGCTAATGTGTGAGGCATCGACTAAACTAAAATAAAAAGTGAGTAACTCACGCCAGATGATGCCTTTAGGTACCTACCATCTGAGGCAGCGGTTCTCAAACTTTTTTGGTGACGGAACCCTTTTGACAAGCAAAATACTAGACGGAACCCTACAATAAAACAATAGTTTTTAAAAGTGTATTCTTTATTAATAAGCATAATAAAAGTACAATTTAACAGTTACTATTTATTACTTACTTTACCACATGGCAGGTACAATAATAGAAGATATTAAAAAGAAAAAATCTTAACTAATGGGAGGTATGAAACTGTTTTTATATTTCATCAATTGGTATCAGGTTCGGCGTCCAGTCTATTGCGATATTTTGTGGCTGCATAGGTTGAGAATCCTGTTTCGCACAAATTTGTTGTTGGGAAGAATATACAGAGCCATTTTGCCAAGCATTGGATATTCATCACGGATTCTGCACCAAAAATCGTTGAGAGGCGTCGTTTTGAACAGTGACTCCATACTTGTGTCTGATGACCGGTGATCGGAGTAGGTAGATTGAATTGGGGTCATTGATCCGAAACGTATATAAGAATATGGACATTCCTCCGGAATTGGTTGATTTTTTAAGTGCAACAATTTATAAAAGTTGTGGCCATAAAAAGGCTAAAATAAAAATAAATATGAATAAACCAATCGGAATTCGATTGTTTTTATTATTCAACAGATAAATAATATATTAATTTAGTTTTGATACCTTCCTTTAAATTTTTAATTGAGTTGTAATAATATCACTACCAACACAACACCAACCAACTACCAACATTAACAATATTTAATTGAATGCGGAAATACCGGAATTACTTTCCGGAAAAATGGCTTATCCATGTTAGTCTTTTTGTGTGCATTTATGATACAAGTACCAAAAATTAATCTACCTACTCCGATCACTGCTGATGACATTTCTAAAAGAGATTCATACATCTCGTTTGACATACTTTCGGGCTTTTGCAAGTAGGGTAAAAAAGGATTATGAATCCAGGAATTCAGCTTCATTTTTTTATTCTGTTCTTCGGGAAAATACTTTTCAAAAGATGCACGCATCGAAGTGAGATATTGGACCAATTCTTCAAACACATCATCTTGAAACATTTCTGAGTCGTGATTCCTAACAAACTCACTGAGTGACGTAAAGCTTTCTATTTCTCTCTTACCAACGCAAATAATCCAAAAATCTAATTTTCTTTTGAAGGCAGTTATTTTGTTAATGGCCTGGAACAACGCTAATTGTCAACTGACTGACGAGGCGCGACGCGCGATCGCCGCTTTTATACTTAGTCCTAGACTCGATCTCGAACATTCTCAAAAATACTCGAGTCGGCGCCTTTGCTAAACAAAAAGCGGAAATAAAAATATAAATACAAAAAATGCGTTGTAAACAATCTAAAGATAGAGCCGAAAGTTGCTTGTTACAACTATAGCGTCTAATTCAGAGGCGGCTTTTATCTAAGGGACTGCGCGCTCACAAGTATACAACGGGCGGAGTCAAAACGTTCGACCAGAGAGAGGTGTTTTGTTTTTTTTTTCTAAATTCTTGCGGAACCCCTACAGGGGTATCGCGGAACCCTAGGGTTCCGCGGAACACACTTAGAGTACCGCTGATCTGAGGTGTACTGGTCCCTTGAACAGATCTTTAATTTGTGTAGTAGTACGTTCCATCTTACTAGATTATGGCTTATCTGCTGCCCTTTTAATTGTTTGACTTAAGACGCCTGCGGAGCATGCGTATTTCATACAAACGTAATACCAAAATAATTTGTAAATTAAACATATTCCTTAGGTAGTGTGTATTTATTTCGATTAAATTATCTGTAATTTTATTGGGAACCTAGATATTCTGTATCTAGTTTCCCAATTGTATATTTTGATGGGACACTGATTTTAACAAGAGTTATAAGAAAAATAAGTTTTCTATAGAAATTTTAAATTCCTCATATCTCGTATTTGTATCATTGTCCTCTCAAAAAATATATTAGGGAACATAGATATTCTGTAATCCAATCGAAATAAATAAACACTACCTTAAGAATATGTTTGATTTACAAATTATTTTGGTATTACGTTTGTATGAAATACGCATGCTCCGCCGGCCCCTTAACTTTGACATCATCATGTTCTTGGTTGGCGCAAAACGTTTTCTTCCACTCCTCCCTGTCAGAAATTAATGCATTATTTACTCTTATCTATTTCATATCATTTCTCATAAAATCTACGCATCTCCTCTCTCTCTAAATTCATTTACTTCACATCCTAGCATTCTAATTCATACACACTGCTAATCACGGACTTTTATGCATCTTGACTTCGACAGTTGTCATCCAAAACGAACTGACAATACGTTGTTCAAATACTAAGAAAACTTAGCATGGCAAACAATTAATAAAAATAGGTTGCAGAAAAAAAATCTCAAATCCACTTTTTACTTAACACTTAACACAGCATTGTAAACTAACAATATTTTACTTATCAAACGGTTTACCAATCACCACACAAATGCAGAAAAGTTGCGCCGAAAAGGTCTTTCAGTCAGCCAATCAACAATTCAGAATTACAGTCGAAACTTCAGCATTCTTTTAAGATACATTTCTCCTCCTTTGATTACGTTCGGCTGCAATATCTGGCCGTGTCAATGCCAAGATCACGCACTCCGTCCGCCATCTTTTATTCATAGTCCAGACTAAATTATGCACGAATTACGACGAATTTCTTAAAAAAAATTAAGCGTGTCTTAAACACGAATGATGTATTTTTATTAACAATTTAAAAAGAAAAACTTTGGTCCTACCAAACCAAAAGCACCGGCCGACTTTATCGATCGGTTTTCCAAGAAAAGTTGCACCTTGATGTATGTCGGTGGATAGGTAGGTAACCTTATTCTTTGTTCAAACGGTGTCATGTACTGTTGTACTTAAAACTTATTTAATGATCTCGATTGTAACAAGATTACCATATTTTGAAGAAAAGCTGTCAATCGGTGAATTCTTTTTTTGGTACCGATTTTATAAGCTTTTTCATTCAGGTGGCAGTTATTTCAGATTTCATGATGTACTAGGAACAACAATTTGAGTATCAACTCTGTGAAAGGCTTAATATGCTATGAATGTTTCCATTATTTGGTTGGCCTCATTGCTTATAAGGGAGTCTAATTTGTGGTGTCGCCTGTACCTAAGAGTCATTGTTGTATAGAAAGCATTCAAGAACTGGAGGGATGGGTGATGAAGACGAATTTACTAACTAATTCCGTCATCTAATTTCCTAACTTGTGGAAAACAGCTTTCCCAACCTATTTTTCTTAGATCTTGGAAATTAAATTAAACGCAGACATAAATTTAGGACGTCGAGGAAAATATCTTCGAAATGACTTTGTTCCTAGCTCGTCAGTTTGATAAATCATGCTTTGAAGCGAGAAAAAAATTAGTGAAGGCATTCAGATTTTGAAAGGTCAAAGGTGCTTGCGTTCAGTTAGGTTTCGGGAATGTAACTAGAGCATTTTGTCAAATACAGCACCATCAGGCTTTAGGCTACTGGGATTGGGGTGGGGCCTAAGTCTGGGGTGGGGTAGGGTCGGCTTGTCGCGCCAGTTTCACCCCCAGAGCGGCGCATAGACTGAAATGTGCCGCCGATAAAGCAGCCGCCAAAAACATGAACTTATTTTTTTTTGTTTGTAGGGTTGGGGGCTGCGTCGCATTTTATGTCGATGTTTGTCGTTCTAGATATTTGAACGGATCCGCAGTTCTTTAGGGTAGTGCTGTGATGTTATCTTTGTTCTCGATTTTTTGTTATTCATTTTACAGTTCAGTGAAGCATAGATACTTAGGTTCTATGTTTTCGTAAATGTTATATTGATTACGCATTATGAGTTTTTTAAGCCATTTTTTAAGTTTTTAGTTTAATTTAGTTAGTTGAGTTTATTTTAATAGTTTTGCAAATAATGAACACACTGAATTTAAATCTGAATTATTAAACATTAAGAACTAACTGTGACTTAGTTTATATTGAAGCAAGATCATAAGCAAGAATAATGCTACTACCGTAAAGTATCACTTCATGTCATACACAATTCAATAACATTACAGAGAATTCACACACGTCGCAAAAAAAGATAAAAAGAAAAATCACCTTTTTTTGCAAAACCCTTCAATGTTCAATGTTCACCTCCCCGACATGATAAAGCAAAAACGTCAAAAGATTTATTGCTCCAAAAAACTAGGTTTTAATAAAAAGAAAATTCAAAGGCCTACACTTCGTATGCAGGGCGGAATAACTTATAGAGGCATAAGCGTTGAAAATTGAGGCCGCCTAGTCTGATATTGAGGGAAACTGACTCGAGACACGCACTGAAACTCACGCCAGTCCAGTTTCGTTCCTATTATGACACCCAAAACGACTCTGATATAGTATAACAACATCTATAAGAGAATCTTCCATTGCGCGTTTGGTACGCAAGAATGAATACTGCACCCGTACACAACCATCAATGTACGCAAAACTGTCGGTATTGTCGAACGAAGTCAGCTTTATTGCGTACATGTACAATAATCTGATATTCCTCGCTTTTCCATTACGAGCGATAATATATTCTACGTTGAAGCAATAAGGGTGAGAATCGCGTGAATATAATATTCAAAGATTGTTATAGGGCTTCCTAGGAGTCGTGGAGGTTTCATCGCCGCCTAGATAAATAGGCTCTGAGGTTTTGTAACACGCGAATAATTTCTGTTATAAATAATTAGACGTTGTTTTATTAGTCTAAGGATAAGTTTTCATTTGATTACACTGTTATAGTAGGGACAAAATCACTATCACTACATATTATAAAACAGTCTCCCGCTGCGTCTGTCTGTCCCTATGTATGCTTAGATCTTTAAAACTACTCAACGGATTTTGACGCAGGTTTTTTTAATAGATAGAGTGATTCAAGAGGAAGGTTTTAATATATAATTTGACGCGGGCAAAGCCGCGGGCGAAGTCGCGGGCATCGGCTAGTATTATATAGATGGATGTAATGAGATATCGTTTGTCAGTATAGTTTTTTTATCGATTAAGATTAATATTTTCACAATTTTAAATAAATAGACAATGACTTGTCTAAATATTCAGCATTGCGATCCAACGTGGTAATGCTGCCAGTTTTCGAACCCTTTCCCCGTTGCCAGCGTTGCGGAAGCCCTTTATTTATGTTTTCTTGTACGTTTTTTATTATCATAAAAACTAATGAAATACTTAATGCAAGAAAAAGACCAATTTCACCTGCACATACATGAATATCAAACATTAAATAGGTATCCATCGTAAATTCAACATAAAACCGACCGATTCCCACGCTCAAATTGAAATCAAACACTCAATAAAATAAACGCTGCTAAAAGAACGCATAAAACCACGAAAAGTCCGAGCAAAAATGCACCGCAAGAAAAATAGCCGACGACCTTGAAAAAAGAAAAAAAAAAAACATCTAGTATACATTAGCGGAAAACGCGTTGTTTAGAACGTCGACAGAAACGCTGGCGAGCGCAAATTGATAGCGACAAGTGTCACTACGTAGTTTTGGTCAGAAGGACCAGCTGCCACAACTTTCAAAACTCACCATCTAACTATCAAAATGGACTTCCTCAGAAAAATTGATAGGAAGTCGTTTGTCTTGGTATGGACATGTAATGAGAAGGGGTGAAACGTACGTGACTAAAAGAGTGATAGACATTAATGTTGATGGATGGAGAAGGAGAGAAAAGTCAAATTAAAGATGGATAGATTGTTTGAGGAGTGATATGAAAGAGATACTAGTAAATGATGCCGTGACGTCCAACAGGGGGAGAATGGAAAAAGAAAACTTATTTCACCGACCCCAAATAGAATGGGATAAGGGTAGAAAAATGATGACGATGATCCACTTTTAATGTTAACACTGCTGGAAAACAGACCCCCTCCCTAAGAGTTCTCATCAGCTTAGCCAGGCTTAGGGTAAAAATCATGTTTTGTGGTAGAACTCAATGTGACGCACTTAAAACATTATGCTGATGGATGGATTGAATAGTACGGGGTTCATATAAGCGGGGTTTAGCGGTGTTTTATGTAGTCGATAGCTTCCAGTATAACCGGCAGCTGAATACCAGTATTTTGCATGGAGTTACTCCACTACACGATTATTGGGTTTGACGATACTCTTTGCAAAGATTGATTGTAAATTTTTTGGGCTTTTAGCACGATCAAAAAGTGCCCATGGAAAATAGCGAGAGGTGGAAATTTTCATGAGGAAAAATCAATTTAAATAAAAATCATGATTCTTCTAACAGTAAAAACGAAGGGTGTGTTCCATTTGTTTTAATAACAAAAGGCCTAACGTTCACATGATAGGATTTCATATACTTTTTTTTAGTAAAATTATGAAATGATATAATGAATTATTGATATAATTTCAGTTCAACTAATTTTATACGGTTTAGTTAACATTTTCTATAATGCACATTTGAACTAATATTCAGTTAGTATAATATTTGGTTAGGTTAGGTTAGCTTATTATTTTAAATCTATAATGTAACGTTTAATATAATTTTGAAACTAACTACTTTAACTTATTTTTTGTAAAACCTGATTGGACTATAAACGCCTGCTACTTTCGTCTTTCCCCCGACCCCGTCTATTGTTGATGAATCATCTAGGTTAGGTTAGGTTAGAACAGTGACCATTCGCGAGATTCTCTCTATTGTTGTTGAATCATTTGGGTTACATGAGGTTATAGCAGTATGAAGTGTCCAGATATTTACTTGTTCATCACAGAATTTTGGCTGAAAATGATCAAACATGATAAATTAGGTCAAATGAAAGTTAGGTTAATTGAACGTTATATAAAAAGTGCATTATACAAATAGACAATTATTTGAAATGGACTTTAATAAATGTTAATAGAGTAAAAGAAGTTTATATGACATGTAACATTAGATCACAGGAAATTAGGTTACTTGTTTTTATAGCATATGAAAATTATATGATGGAACGTTATTTCAAGTACTATCTGTTACTATGTCATATGTTACACACCCAAAAACGAAAGCATTTATTTACCAAAGACTTGAGGAAATTACAGCTCACAGAGAAATTAAAAAAAAAAAAAAGTCAAAGCATTTATTTCAAATAGGCCAAGTAGGTGATGGCGTGAAAAAAGAACGAAAAAAACGACGGAATAAAAATAAGAGTTTCTTTTTTCCTCTTTCACACTAGTCCACTTTTTTGACGATTTCGTTTAATTTTCCTTAAATCGTAACTAATGATTGTTTAGGTTATTAATTGTCGTCAAACCAGCGTCTAGGCATAAGAGGTGCACATAACAAGCAAAGGGAAAAACCCTATCATGAACACAATGGGGTGTTGTTGGCCGATCGCCGAAATTGCGTCAATAGGTCAAAGCTGCAGAGGAAGAAGTAAAAAACAAAACAATGCTTTAGCCTAACATTTCTATATAGAGAATCCCTAGTTGAAGTACCTATTTACAGTATCGATTCACTTTCCTTATTAAACAATACGGCAGTACCTATTGATTAGGGTACTTCATTGTCCGTTGTTACGCATGGACCTTCTGTACCATCTTATTTTGGGTTTGCAAGTAGACGGGGCTATTGCCCTCCCCATACCATTGCAAGGCTACCCAGGGCCGCACTCAACGCGCGCCGAGCTCGGTAGCCATGGCGATCGCTCGCGAGGGCTCGTTGCGATAGTGACACCCCTACCACCCTCCCCCGCGTCGCTTATTATGGGCTCTTTTCAATTCGCCTTCAATGGCGGCTAAATCTTTACCTGAAGGCCACCGAATGATGTCAGGTACAGCCCTGGATCTGAGCTCTGATTCCGTGATATTTTTAGGGTGTTTGTACTGTGTGGGGTTTGTTTTGTTTAATATGATATGAATATGAATAAATATTGATGCTGAAAATGTGTGCGTAATTGGTTGTTCTTCTGTTATATTGCAAAAAAGTATTTTTGAGAGAGTTAAGTAGTACTTAGGATTCAAGTGAGAATGTTCTAGACTAAAAAAAGGTGCACAATTCCGTGGATTAAAAAAAAAAAACAAAATTACATACTTACATTACACCGAGTCTAAAAAATAAACGAAAATCTGATAATTTCTAAGAACCAATTAAATTGCCGTTGTAAAAATATTATCTTTAGGATTAAAAAGAAATAATCAAACATCGGAAACAAAAAAAAAACACCGAATCATTTTGATTTGTATTGCTGCACTAAGTATTATTTTGGTAGCAGTCGAAGATGGATCGATATAGATATAGATAGATATAGTATAGATATAGATATAGATAGTAGCAGCCGGAAGAGTTCTAGCAAACAACTGTTATCAAGGTCGGTAGATACGGTCACTGGGCAGTAGGGCTGTTACAGTTACATTTCAGAATCTCGTGCATATCCGACATTTTATTTTTCAGTGACTGTTTAATTGGGCGATTTATCTTTAAAAAAATGATTATATTATTGTACTTGATTTACTGTGCGTATGTAGGTTATTTTTAAAATAAATAGACTCAAAATATTAATAAAAAATGTAATTTAATTCCGCTTTTGACATGTAAATAATTTAAGAGAATAGTGCCTAGACGGCCTGACTTTGTTATTGATGACCTGTTATTGTTTTAAAATTAGTGTTAAGTAGAGACCGATGATAAGAATTTTCATTTCATTTCGTAACTAGTTGTCATGAAGGTTACAGAAATAAACAAGTACATGAATTAAACATAACATAACATTTATATTAATTTAACACACTGAAATATATAAAAATGCATTAACTTGTTGCTTGATCTTCATCATCATTAGCCTATTAATGTTCCCATTGCTGGAACTCAGGCCTCCTCTCTATGAGAGGGAATGGACTTTAATCCACCACGCGGACCCATTGCGGATACCAAGATTTAATTAGATATTCATCTTTGAATTAATTTCAAGAATACTTTTCACATGCATAGATAGCCTGGGTAAATCAGTCAGGTGCCTATTTATATTATACTCAATTTATTAGCATTGTAAAAGTGCAATTATACGAAATAAATAATTAGGATAAAATTGCTTTTTAACCACGCTAAATTGAAGAAAATAATAATAACCAACATTGTAAGTAATACGAGTAATAACCGATATTATTTTCCTGAACCATGTTTTCCAAATTAATAAGTATACAAACCTTTGTATTGTCAATTAAAATATTTTCATAAGAACAAAAACTCCATAGAAACAAAAACCTATGCAGAGGCTACGATAACGCAACCCACAACAAACAATAGTAACTTAGAAATGCTACTCACACAACAAGCTGTAAAGCTGGATAAATTACTCGATCAAATGTCAACAATGATGAACCTTCTCACAACAGTAATCAGCAAACTTGTCCATTGAAATGGCTACTCTGAAAGTAGTAACATGGAACACAAATGGGTTGATTAAACACAAATATGACATACAAACCTTATTAGAAAACGAAAATATTGACGTACTTCTTGTATCGGAGGCACACTTAACACCAAATCACAACACAACAATAAGAAATTACAGCATATACTCGACATTCCACCCAGACGGAACTGCTCATGCAGGCACAGCTGTAATTATCAAAAAACACATCAAGCACGAGATTCTCCAGGAATATAAAACAGACCCGATACAAGCTACCACAGTAATGGTGCAAGATAAACAAGGATCTATAAAATTATCAGCAGTGTATTGCCCCCCAAGGCACAGCATTAAGGAAGAAGAATTTACAAACTTCTTTAAAACCCTTGGACACAGATTCATATGTGGAGGCGACTGGAACGCCAAAAACGTTTGCTGGGGATCCCGACTAACTCTACCTAGAGGCCGTGAAATGAAAAGAAGTGTAGATAAAAATAAATTATATGTACTGAGTACAGGCGAACCCTCATATTGGCCTACAGACCCCCATAAGACACCTGACCTTCTAGATTTCTTCGTGTATAAAGGATTGTCAAACCGTTATTTAGGAGTGGAGACCTGTTTAGACAGCAGTTCAGACCACACACCAGTGATAGCCACAATAAGTACCACCTTAATTGAAAGACCAGTTAAAGAGCGACTTTACACTAATAAAACTGATTGGGATGCGTTCAGAGAATACGTAGATGAAAATCTGAACCTTAAAGTGTCACTTAAAACAAAAGATGACATCGAAAAATATGCCGTAAGTTTGACAAACCTTATACAAACAGCTGCGTGGAGATGTACACCGGTTACCACACAAAAACGAGGTAGTAAGAACGTACCCAAGGATATAAAAACAAAGATTCTGGAAAAGAGACGACTAAGAAGAGTGTGGCATAACAGTCGACATTCCGAAGATAAAAGAGCATTTAATAAAGCAGCCGCTGACCTCAAACAATACCTTAAAGATATTGAAGAAGAAACTTTGCAAAACAAATTAGCTAACCTTAATCCGCAAGCTAAAAATGAGTACTCACTCTGGAACACGGTTAAAAATAATAGGGCGGCCCCTCAGGTAGCACAACATCCTGTCAAAATGAACGACAACACTTGGGCTAGAACGGACAAAGAAAGGGCTGAGGCGTTCGGACAGTTCCTGTATGAAGCCTTTACTCCAAATGGCGGCGATGCAGAAACTGAAAAAGAAATACAAGAATACTTGGAAACCGATCTACAACTATCTCTCCCAATTCAAAGCTGCTCACCTAGAGAAGTCCAAAGAGAAATAAAAGGCCTAGAGTTAAACAAGGCTCCTGGTTTCTGCCTGATAACAGCTGAAATTCTGCGAGAACTTCCTAGAAAAGCTGTAATCGGTATAACACAACTTTTTAATAGCATACTTAGGAATGGGTATGTTCCATTGATATGGAAAATATCAGAGATCATCATGATTCCAAAGCCTGGCAAACCCCCACATCTCGTATCGTCCTACAGGCCAATTAGTTTACTACCAACCATATCGAAACTATTTGAGAAGATCATCCTACGAAGGCTAACACGAATTCTTACCGAAAATGATCTCATCCCTCAACACCAGTTTGGTTTCAGAATTGGCCATTCCACTATAGAACAAGTTCACCGTGTCGCCAATAAAATAAGAGAAGCTCTCGAGAAAAAGCAGTACTGCTCTGCTGTTTTTCTCGACGTACAACAAGCATTTGATAAAGTTTGGCACCTGGGATTGCTTTTCAAAATAAAGAACCAACTCCCATACAACTTCTACCTGCTCCTTAAGTCGTACTTGGAAGACCGTATATTTAGAGTTAAAATCAATGACACCTACTCTGCCTTTCAAGACATAAAAGCCGGTGTGCCACAAGGTTCCATTTTGGGCCCTGTTCTGTATCTTTTGTACACTGCAGATATACCTACAACGGATAATGTTCTATCTGCCACCTTCGCAGACGACACCGCTGCACTTAGCAACCATGAAAATCCCAATACAGCGTCCTTAACTCTACAAAGTCACCTCAACAAAATAAGCAAATGGATGGAAAAGTGGCGTATCAAGGCCAGCTCAAGCAAGTCAGTGCATGTCACTTTTACCCTAAGAAAAGACAACTGCCCCCCAATCAAACTAGGAAACGATGTTCTTCCTCACCAAGATTCAGCAAAATACTTAGGCATGCATCTTGACAGGAAACAAACTTGGAAAACCCATATAAAAAAAAAACGCGACGAGCTAAACATAAGGCTAAGAAACTTAAACTGGCTATTAGGCAGAAGATCAAATGTCACCATGGAAAATAAGATACTAATCTATAAAACCATAATTAAACCCATCTGGACTTATGGAATTGAGTTATGGGGATCGGCCAAAAATAGCAACGTGGAAATCCTACAACGGTTCCAGAATAAAGCACTCAAAATGATAACCAAGGCACCTCTGTTTATCAGAATCAGTGAATTGCATGAATACACAGAAATGAAAACAGTCAAAGAAGAAGTGGAACAAAGAGCAATAGCGTACCAAAACCGCATAAAAACACACACAAATACCCTGGCAACAGCGTTATGTGAACCATTATGTGACAGAAGGCTCAAAAGGCAACATATATGGGACTTTGTTCCCAAACAAAGCCGGAATTAAAATAAAAGACAGCTTCCTCACAGGAGGAACAGTTCTTACCTGACAATAACCCGTACAGCAAATCTGCTAAGGGCTTGTAAAGCCGATCGCAAGATGACACACAGAAGAAAAAAAAAAAAAAAAAAATATTTTCATGGGTCCTGTCAAGATGGTTCTCAGCCTCACTGTCAAAATGTTGAGTAATCTGAGCTGTTTTCTTAGAACCACCTTTTTAAAACCTTGAGGCGGTTCTCTGAATATTACTTTTGAACAGAATTTCCGTTAGCCAATCCTTTGAGTCTTTGACACACATAACTGAATAGCTTTTCGGGTATAAATGTTTTTTTAAGACTAATTATCAGCCGAGCCTTTTCCCAACTACGTTGGGGTCGGCTTCCAGTCTAACCGAATGCAGCTGAATACCAGTATTTTACATGGAGCGACTGCCTATCTGACCTCCACAACCCAGTTAGCACTGGGTAATACGATAACCACTTTGTAAGACTGGTTGTTTGACTGTTGATTGACTTTTTGGGCCACTGACTACCTGTAACGACAATCAAAGATCTACAAATGACAGCCGGGATTTTGCTTATGTTTTTTAAAACTAACATAACTAAACTAAACTGACGAAAAATTATAGTAAAAGGCCATCAAAAACAACACTAAATAGATCTCAAAAATGTCAAGTGCCTCCCTGTACTAGAAGTACAGTGTATGCCAAGTCGCAGCTTTGCTATTTGTGCGCGCCGGGCCTCTGAACTGAGAACCGCCGCCTCCGCAAGAGGGGAGCTCCTCTGCCTAGCCCATTACTCTAATAGTGCAATATAATAGTATAACGTACCCAGTGAACTAGTCTATTGAGATTTGTGTCATGATGATATATTTAGGAATCTTCTTCTTTTGTATCGGTTGGAATTGTGTGATATTGCTCATGCTGCGATGAAAATATTAGTCAGATTGAGACAGCTCAGGGGGCCCTATCCTTAGGTTTACTTGTAAGCCTATGTTGTCCACCTCTTGGCAAAAGTCACTCCCATATTTAAACTCCCATATTCCGGCTAATCCGGCAGGAACGAGTCCAGCCTTGCCACTAACATCATTCTCCTGCCCTGATTTTAATTTATTTGGGGTTAGTGCAGCATGTCTTTTTTCCATACCTACTTCTCTATCACTGGTTATCTCCTCAGACGTCTCCTTTCTTGCTATATCACCCTTCACACAGTCCATCTATCGTTTTTTGGTCTTCCTCTAATCTTATTAATAGAGTTGCCACTTCTATAAAATATTAATGACACTGATTCACCGGGGCAAAGAAAAATTTGAGTTAGGACGTCATACTCTCAAGATTTTGCTATTCTGACAACAGAAGATCAGCCCAAAATACCAAAGGACTATGAACCTCTAGGACATAGAATTCCCCCAGGCATCGAAACCTCACCATATCAACCGGTCGATAAGTGCCAAGGTACAGGGCCACCGGATTCCACACGATTCGTAAATCTACAATGTTTTTAACGTGCTTTTTGGTAGGTCTATATTAATCCCATACATTTTTGACTTTCCTATCATATACGTAAACATTAAACCCTGAAATACAAATAGGTAGTTTTTATTCTAAGAAAGAGGGGAGGGAAAAACCGAAAAACCTATCGATATCGCCATTCGGGTTAGGTTAGGAAACGATACTTCGGGTCAGGTTACGAAGGGGGTTACGTTCAGAATAAAAATCTTTTTTTTTTCTATGTTCCTAACCTAACCCGCGACCGGGTTAGGATTTCGGGTCAGGTTCGGAATAAACCATTTTTATTACTGGTACATTGATACTTTGTATAGGTCCCCTGCGGCTCTAGCTACGTGCAGTTTACTGCGACCGTAACTAGGCCAAACTGACGTCATCATTGTTCTAGCCTTTTTCTAACTAGGTGAACTATTATGTAATAGCTGACCCGCGCAACTTCATCTGCGTCACAGAACACAGAGAGAGGATGGGAGGAAATGCTCGCGAGGTACCTACTTGATGATTATTTTGCTGCGGAGTTGTTTTAAAACAGAAATATCTCTTAAGATATTCATTGAAATCATTATTGTATTCTGTGAGTACCTAACTTGATGCTGCTAAAGGTCCTGTTGAAAACCAGCGTCGGGGGCTAGTTGTCCGGCATTTTGCTGAAGTGGGCATATTTGGCGCAGCCGTGAGGAACACAGTGTTAAATTTATTGTTTAGATTTTAGTTTGGTTTTGGTCTTGTTTATTTTTTATACTGTGTGCACTTGTGGCATTTAAAAAAAAAATGTGTTTTCTTTCTATCTTTCTAAATTCCAATATTTTAAATGGAGCAACTGGCTGTCTGAGCCATACAACCCAGTCAGTGGGGAATACCCTTGGGAAGACCATCAGACCTTCGGGCTTCTGACTATCGGTAACGACTGTAAACCAACCAAACTGTTTGTCGAGGCACAGGGGGATTTATGATATGAAATAGTTGGCCACCTGTTAAGTAGTTTAATTTTGGCGCCTTATTGTGTCTATGACAAACTAAACTTCTTTTTTTTCTGTCTTGTGTCTGTGATACGCTCTGTCTGTAGAACTTGTAACGTCTCTTACTTTTGCTGTGAGGAATTACAATAAAACCCACATATATATTACTATTAATCACACATATATTTAAAATCTCCGTTTTAATTCAACACCACCCACATTCACGGACCGATGCCGATGGTGAGGTCCTCTGGGCGCGACGCACCTACCTAAAACCAAGTTACATTTTATCCTATTAGGTTCATATCGAGATTGGTAATTAAAGTTCTGTTAGGTAATTGTGCATTAACGCAAATAAACAACTCTATTTACCCTAGTTTGGGGAATACCATTATTATTTGTATTGAGGAAAATACAGTTTTTTTTTTGTGTTTTCGCAAGGTCTGTAGGCGCAAAGTCAGGGACAACCTACTATTTAAAAAACAAAAAAGGATTTTAATGTTCCTCAAGCAGCGCTAATACTGTAACCTAATTTGTAACTACAGTTTTGAGCCGTTGGAAATGGGCTGGCAGCTCTTTCTTTGGCCAATTAATTAGCATTGCTATTCTACGTGGCAATGCTTAAAATCTTTTGGGCAAGAAAGCGATGGGAAAGAGTACTTTGACGCCTAAGTGTCCCTCTATGATATGTGTAAGAACTTAGTTTTTGTCTGAATTTAGTTATTTTTTTGTTGTAAATATTTAGTTTGTATATATTATTATTTAAGCTTGTTTATAGGTAGTTTAAAGCGGATTCTTTAACAAATTTAAGTTGATTTGATTGATAAGAAACTATTTGTTTTGAACTTTTCACTCTAAAATTACCCTGTAAATCAGTGGAAAAAATTGTGGCTAGCAAGGATAGTAACTGAAGATTACATGTGCGATGTTTATGTAAAGCTTAAGTCCAGCAGTAGCCTTCTTAAAATGTATGCTTGTTGCAAAGGTATTCAAGATACATACATAAACACGTAGGTTATGACTTTACCTATTCACTGATCAGGTTCTCCAAGACTGACGAATTTCAAAGTTCTATTTATCAGACCGTAAGAAACATCCCCAATACTAGCCGTGTGAATGATTAATTCGTTCAACTTTGATGTTGTCAATTAAAGGAACTATTGATCGTCAGATAATTAAGGCAGACTCGAATGTTGAATTGATAGGTTTAACATGTAAATGTATAGAATATTGACATTTTACTGTGCGAACTCCTAATTCCTAATTCTCCTTGACAACGCGTTACTGGTATTAAAGAGATCCAGATCAGTATCTGCGATCCTCAAAAGTGATTGAATTTTTAATACATTTATATCTGTGTTTGGTTTGAAGGCTCCAATATTTTAAAATTGCTAAGAGCTTTTAGCTTGCTAATTCAAGGTGGCGCAGGAGAAGAGTACCAAGAAGGATATAGGGGAGGCCTTTGCCCAACTGTGGGACACACAAGGCTATTGAAAAATGTGCTTTTAAAATAGCTTACAAAGAGAATAGTTTCTAAAGCTCCGGTAAAATATCGGTTGCAGCTTTTGTTGTTCCTCTGAACTGGTTTTTTTAACTATAATGCGGAGTGAATTGATCTGCAAAAGCTGCCATAATAGAACCTATATAGCACGTAAGCAAATTCTATATAAAATTACAGTAAACCTCACCTGCCTTAAAAGCAGTAGCAGCTTGTAACCATGTTGGAGTTGGCTTTTAGTTCAACGAAATCCACCTGATATTTTACATGGGGCGACCTATCAGGACTTCAGGTGGTTGGGTGACTCGACATCTTTTGGGTCTTGCCAATGCTTAAGCAGATTTTCCGAATTCTGACTTCAAAGCATTATCAGGTCTGCTAATGATAGCCGGGTTAACGAAACTACCTGTGTGGCTGGGCCCTTTTGAAAACTTCGGTAAATTCATCATCATCATCAGCTTTTTCATCTTCCACTACTGAGTCACAGGCCTCCTCTCTATGAGAGGGAATAATCCACCATGCGGGCCCAGGGCGGATTGGTAGATGTCACATGATTACACAAAGTCATGCGCCTGTCTGGGTTTGAACCCACGACTTACTGTTCGCAAGTCGTAGCCACCACTGGGCCACCGCTGCGATGCTCTATTCATTAACTGTCGGCGAAGTAGACATAATAGTTAAACATTGGCGTCTGACCGTTACGGTCAGGCTTGACAGATCAAGGGTTAACAATTTTAATAGACACTACCAATTACTATCATTACTGTTATAATCTTCGTCATGATCCTTCATTATTTAAATACTCACGTCAGAATCTACGTTCCCTAATTAGTCCTATAATCCACTAATCTCCTTCATAAATCTATTTACTAGGCAGAACTACCTTTTGTCTACTATGTTCCTATTAGCAAGAAGCATGACATTTACAAAACCCATTCATGAATGCTTATCATCAAGGAGAACATACTTAGAACACGCTACACAACACACGCTATTATTCTAGCAATGAGAATACGCTAACGCGTTAATAGTGTGAAGTGTTATCGTCTTATTACGAATCAATTGATCTATCGTTTAAACCTTGGAGCAATTTTTGGATTTCTATCTTAATTTCAACTTTGGCAACGTTCTTGATTCAAACCTGCAAACTTAGTACCGCACTTAGTATTAGTTAGACTGGCTAGGTGTATATCAAAGGAAAATTTTTGTTTTGTAATAAAGTGATAGAGAAAAGAAGAAGAAAACGAGATAGAGGGTAGGAGAGCAAGTCTTGAAGAGCGAGTGTGGTGACTTAAAAATACCAATAATTATAATAAAAAATAAAAAAAATATAAAAACCATTTAATTCAGGTCATTGACCCATATTAGCCAAAAAAAAAAACAATAATATACAAAACGTTTGCCAGCTGATTGATTAATTAATAAATGAAGTTACTCAATTCAATGACAAGAATAATGAATTACCTTGAAGTGCAGATAATCTTGGGCTTACATATACCTATTTTTAAAGTGGACTACAAGACGTAAATCATCTGTGTCTTCAATTAATTCAATACAAAACGTTATACCAAAATATAAAAAAAAAAAACGAAAGCGTAGGAAACCAATAATTAAACAGCCGTCATTGCTGGATACAACGTATGTTAAGTATGTTTTAATTTAGTGATGACATGCCTAATTAAGTCTTAAAGTATGCGAAAGCATATTTATCGCGGATTCTTAGAATTTTATTTTTAAAAACCTATTGTGCAAGATTGAAACTGTATAAGTTAAGACTGGTTTCTGAATTAATTTTGCTGTATTTGATACTTTTTGTGAACTACGAAACAAGACGAAAACGCAGCTGTGGAAATTAAAAACATACTAGTTCTACCGTAGGACTGTGTACTCGTAGTAGAACTAGTGGTCCAGTTTTTCAGGGAGCTTGTTGCATGCCTACCATGTAATGGCACCTACGCACATAAATAAGTTTATCTAGTTTAATGTTCAAATTAAAGGTCGAGTTTATTGCTTTTAGGAAAATAAATGTTACTAAATGCAGTTTTGTTTTTATTTCGCAACATTTTGAGGTAAGAAATCCATCACAAAACAAATCAAACTTAGTGGTCTATTAAAATATTTCTAAACCTGAAGCAATTTTTCACAACTACGCAGTTGAATCAAAACTAGATTATTACGTATTTATTTATTAGAAGATAAATCTCATCTTCGCCCTCAATATTTAGATTGTTATTTAACGTGTGTATATTACCTGATTCCCGATTCCCTTTAAATTTGCGCGGCGGTGGGATGGCCCTGTGATTTCGGGGCAAAGGGATGGTTACTATAGAAACGACGAGACTTACCAGGTCTCGAATTTAACACGGAATTATTGATTACACGAATCAAAATGTTCAAACTGAGAGTGTGGCATCCATCTTGTTAGTTATCATTACACTATTTGGAAATGGAATTTGTATTAATATAATAGGTCGGATCTTGGATTGACGATGCGTTCTTTTTTTGAACGTAGTATTTTTCAAGCTGATATTCTTTTGTTTACATCATATTCTGTTTGTAAAATTCGAAATCATAGTTCCGGTTGATATTCTTTTGTTCAACATTTTCATTGTATTAAGATAACTTTTGTAATAGAGAAAGAGATAGCTTGCATCCTACTGCATCATTTTACGTACGCGTGACTAAGATAGAAATATTATTGTGTGTTTGAACCCACAGTACTTTTTTGATCAATCTGATTACTCACAGATTCACAGCCTCTGAATGATTTTGATTGCGTTCTCTTTGTTAGGAACTTCTGCTATTCAAGCAACACTCGCTTTCAATAGAATTCTGTGTGCTTTAATAATAACTGCCTCGAATGACTTATGCTTCTTTGTTGAACGGTCTAAAGTCCATATTTCTATTTCTAAATGTATAATGACGTTGTGGAACTCTAGTTGCATTGCAAAAAAGCAATTTCAGTACTTACCTACTTTTTGTTGCGTTGCAAATAAAAACAAGACGAAGTTTGTGTTTAGATATTTAGAATATATTGTAGGTTTTTGAAGGACATTGTTAGGCTAGATTTGTAATCAGATTTTCAGCCTTGTAGTATAACATAATGCATACTAGTATTGTTTTTTCATTCTGTAAAACTAAGGTTCTACAATATTATTTTTAATTAAATTTGTAGTGTTGGCAACATTACATCTGAAGCGCCATCTGCGGACAACCGCAAAGAAACTGACATCAATGAAGGCAGTTTCATATTGCTGAGGTTCCTGCAGTGGGAGCATCCAGAGGCTATATAACGGCGAAGCACAAGCGGAGCGACCTCTTGGGCTTTTGGATTTTGGATAGATCGCTATTATCATACTCGCTATATTTGATTGTTATTTTCTTGTACCAAACTTTTGTAAAAAATAAATTATTAAACAGTTGATTGTCTTATTTAAAAGTAAAATTACATTATAATCTCACAGTAGTTAGTTAAATACACAAATCAAACCTGCTTTTACTATTGACCTTGCCGGAATTATTTAGATTTATTTTTAGACCTCTTTGTTTCAAACATTATGAATAAATAAATAACGTTCTTCCGGACTTTTAACAGCTACCTAATTATTATGGACTAGTGATTTGGTTCGTTGATGAAGTGACATAATTATTTTTTTTAACTAAAATTGTTACCAATGCAACAGAGAGCAGCGGTGGCCCAGTGGTGGCGGCCGGCCCCGACTTACGAACAGTAAGTCGTGGGTTGGGACCCAGGCAGGCGCATTACTTTGTCTAATTTATTTCATCACCACTGCTCTCAAAAACGGTGAAGGAAAACATCGTGAGGAAACCGGCATGTCCTAGAATCAAAAATTCGAAGATATGTGACATCTACCAACCCGCACTGGGCCCGCGTGGTGGATTATAGCCCATACGCAAAAGTACGCGCTCGTTGAGTTGCGGACAACATTATTATTATTATTATTATAATACCAATGCAACAACACAGTAGGGTAGATGACAAAAAAAGTAGTCCGTCAGTTATATTTTATGAGTAATTCAGCAACTCGTCCCACATGTCCACGGTCCATTTGGGACGAGTTGATGAAACTCAAAATAAATTATATTTTCATTGTGCAACTCGTCCCACGTTCCTTTTGTGTGCAAATGTTTGTCCCGTATTTTTTCTTTTGTTTCATAAACCAAAATTGACGAAGATACGACGCTTTTAAAATTCTCAATATGTCACGCTTTGGTATAATTTTTAACGAGTTCTGACGTCACTAGCCCCCACCCCGAGTTTTGATGCGTTTTATCTTTGTCAATATTCATTGATTTACAAAAGCAAAAAATGCGTGTCCATTATTTTCCAATACTCTAACTGACCGAATAAATAGATATGTATTTTTTTGATAATGTCGTCATGCCTATTAATCATTTAACACCACTTGGCTTTTGTCATGAAATTGTCAATGATGGGCATGTAATGAACTTCTAAGGTTGTATTTATGATTTTAATGAATTGTCTCTTTAAAACCATATTTGTAACGGTTGCAAATTATATTTTAATCAACATACAACCTTATACGTACTTCACTGCAAAAAAGACTTAAGAAATTTTGAATTTCGCTGGCTACCTTTCTGGAGCTCTGGATCTTATTAGATGGAAACTTCAAATACATTATCTTCCCAATAATGTTCGATCTGAATTGGTTGGAATTACAGCGGGCCTAAAATGGCTGCTTTAGCAGAATCATAATATGAATTTTAAGTTTTTTTTAACGCGAATCATGTTATGATTCTGCTAAAGCGGCCATTTTAGACCCCTGGTTGCAGAATATCTATAACTTATTTTAGTATCTCACCACCTTTTTAGGGTTCCGTAGCCAAATGGCAAAAAACGGAACCCTTATAGTTTCGCCATGTCTGTCTGTCTGTTTGTCTGTCCGCGGATAATCTCAGTGACCGTTAGCACCAGAAAGCTGAAATTTGGTACCAATATGTATATCAATCATGCCGACAAAGTGCAAAAATAAAAATATAAAAAAACATTTTTATTAGGGTACCTCCCCCAGACGTAAAGTGGGGAGCGATTTTTTTTTTAATTTTGACCCTGACGTGTGATATATTGTTGGATAGGTATTTAAAAATGAATAGGGGTTTTCTAAAATCATTTTTTGATAATATTAATATTTTAGGAAATAATCGCTCCGAAAGTCAAAAACAATGTGTCCCCCCCCCCTCTAACTTTTGAACCATAAGTTTAAAAAATATGAAAAAAATCACAGAAGTAGACCTTTATATGAACTTTCTAGGAAAATTATTTTCAACTTGATGAGTTGAATAGTTTTTGAGTTATATAGCACTTTTTCAAAAAAACGCAAATGATAACTTTGTTTTTCATACAAATACTATGAAAAACAAAGTTATTTTTGCTGACGAAAAATGTTGGTATTTTTAATGGTCTGGGAAGCTACGGAACCCTACAGTGAGCGTGGCCCGACACGCTCTTGGCCGGTTTTTTACGTTTTCATTACATTCAGACAAAAAAGAAAATCTTTGGATGAACAGCACAGATAGTCTATATTTCCGACGCGGATTTCGAAGATAGAACGATATAGAAAAAAGAAAAACAAGGAAAGCTGTCGGATAGAGAGCGACAGAGATAATATTATGTTGAAACAAAACAACAAAATGTAAATATTGTTCCACGCAGATCCAGGCGTGTAGGAAAAATATGGAATGTTATAAGTTGCTTACCGTTCGCGAAAGTTGTAACGGAGTAGGTACCTTTCTAGATTGTTGCAGACTAGCGGACGTCTCGCGGTTTCGGTTGAGTACGGGGATAAAATACAGCCTATGTTACTCGCTGATAATGTAGCTATCCATTGCTGAAAGAATTTTCAAAACGTTCTAGTAGTTTTTAAGTTGATTCGTTACATGCAAAAATCCAAAAATACAAATTCTTCTTTAGTGATTCAGTAAAAATAACAGTAAGGGAATGGGTAGCACTTTCACAGCATTTATAAAATCTAACTGTGACTGTAACTACATTTCATTGTTGTCTTTGTTTCGACAGTTAAAAACTGCCTGTAACTTGCTTACTTGAAATAAAATTTGAGTATGAAGTATGAAGCCGAAAAAATATTCAATGACGAACTGGCTAACAATGTTTATTCGCTTAATTTACCGTTTCATGAATGGACGAATGCTTAAAAATGCTTCTAGTGCTCACCCTCGTTATGTAAGAAGCTCATGTTTATTGTTTCATGCTTGTGTGGTTTAGGATGTGTGTTATAAGTAGTAGGTTAGTTGAAGTATGAATCTCACATACTTTTTGTATTGATATAATGCAAATGATTGTACCAATCACGCCAGAACGGATTTGAATGAAATTTGGCACAGAGAAAGATTATAGTCTGGAATAGTAGTGATATTTTTTATCCCTGAAGTACGATCACTTGGGCAATTCCAAAACTCCACGTGGGTGAAGCCGCGGTTAAGCTAGTTCAAGATATTTCCATGTAAATCTTACAGGAAAAATATCAGGCTAGTTCTTTTCAGCTCAACATGCAACTGGTAGGTATTTTAGTCAATAGGAAAATTTTGCGTTATTTTTTAGTTTGATCTACAGCTCATTCTATTAATTTGTTTATTCATTATGATATTGTGTGTTCAAACCTTGACATTGAAAACATGTTTAGTTCAAAAGTATCTATTTAAGGTATGTGTTGAATTGAATTTATAGATATGAGATGCCTTTATAATTCCATGCATGTGGGTTCTAAATAAAATAAAAAAAATAGAAAACAAATGTCAATCTCCAAATAAACATCTCAGCCTATTGTTTTGAACGCGAATTCTTAAAAAAAAAGAATTCAAACGTTGAGCGGTAAAATCCAAGATGGCTGCAAACGTAAATGATACAATCTTTGCTTTAGAAGTTAGATGTTGACCTTTTAAGCATACATAGCCGTGACCATGAATGCTGAATCGACTCCATTACGTAATCTATGCGCTCATCTTTCCTCAAACCTCCAATTTAACTAACACCAACTCTAGTTTCTTTACCGCAAGGTGCGATTTGCCTTGTGACGGTTGTGTACAAATTTGACGTACCAGTAACTTGTTGCATTGCTGTTTAGGGTTAACACTAGTTCCTTATTGATATTTTTAGTGTTATCATAACAATTTGCTAGTCATTAAGAGTTAGTTTTGCCTGTACATTGCATTGTTTTTCGCGTTCGGCGGATTTATTTTGGCAAATTAACTTGATGTGTTATTGTGTAGCTATTTTCAGGATTTGGGAAAACTATGCGATAAATAAATTCACTAGCCAATTCGCACAGTTTTTTTTGTCATATAATGAGAAATGGTATTTTATGAAAACAGTTTTTATTACTCCAACTTATAACTTGTTTTACAGGCAGAAGTTTGCTTTCCTTTCGTAACATCTTCTAGTAGCATTATTTTCCCCCTCCGAAAGAGATACCGTGGCCCCGGAACATAAAGGGCGAGGAAGGAACATGGATGGGTTTTAGTCAGTAAAAGTCTGACACTCCCTCCCGCTCCGCCCAGAGTGGGAGAAGTCATTTGATGATTTCCCATCCGGATAAAAGGGTGTACAGCTTCCTTGTCTCTTCTCATTTTCATCTATTTAAAACTGCTTAACACCAGGTTTTATCGAAGAACTCCAGCCCGCTTAGCATGACCACCGGAGAAACGAGAGAGATTCGACAAATCTTTTGTTCATCTGTCATTGAATCGACATAATGACAGATGAACAAAATGTTTGTCGACTCTCTGTCGTGTCTACGGTGGTCAAGCTACGCGGGCAGGTCGGAGTCATTACTTCCGTTTGGGCCTACCACGATGTCACTTCCCAAGTAAGTAAACAGGTATCCCCAAAAGTTCTTCCAGAAAATTAAAGGGTAAAAGAGACTATACTATTATCTAAGAAATAAAAACTAGATTCAGGTCTTTCACTGAGGATAGGGCGGATAACTCAAACGGTGTGGGCCAAGATTAATAGGCATGTCGACAGTATCAAAAAATTGCAAATCCGAAAGTCCGTCAGTTAGTATTGGAAAATAATGGACACGTATTTTTTGTTTTTGTAAATCAATGAATATTGACAACGTTTATCGTATGTTATATTTATATTTGGTTTGACTTTGTATGTATTCTATTTTCTCATCTTTCACACACTATGTCTACATCTCTTTTTATCTAATCTCCTTTCGCAGGTATGCTGGAAGAGATTTCTTTAGAAATAAACATCACCTTTGTACCTTTTTTCTACTCTTTTCTTTTTTTCTGTATGTAGTGTGTACATAAATTGTTAAATAAATAAATAAACGATAAAACGCATCAAAACTCGGGAGTGGGGGCTCGTGATGTCAGAACTAGCTAAAAATTATACATAGGCGTGACGTATTGAGAATTTTAAAAGCGTCCTATCTTCGTCAATTTTAGTTTACGTAAAAAAGTAAAGTACGGGTCAAACATTTTTTGATAATCTTACTGACGGACTAATTAGTTTTTTTTTGTCGTCTTGCCTATTAACGGAGCCTTAACTATACAAGGATATGAAAGGTCAACTTACCTAGTTAATGACATACCTCTTCAGAAGATTTTTCCTTAACCTGAAACATATGAATAATAATGATTACAGAACTGCTAATTATTTCCACGTAACTCCATTCAGCCGTTTCAGTATCCCATTTGTAAGGACAAGTCTACATTGTCATCTTCCTGATTTTCATACTACTCGTATAACGGTGCGGTTTTGAGTAAAGGTCGCCTAAGGGAAGAGTGGGAAGAATCAAGTAATTACTAATACTATACCAAATTACTATCGTTAAACGCCAATATCGTATCTCGAACCTTTATTTACGAAATTCAAAAGACTGTTCTGTGAAACTGTTGATATTTAATTGACCAGTTAGCCAGCATCTCCGATCACGATCGGATACGGATTTCTTGGAAAGTCGCGTGTGCCTGAAGTTTTCGTACGAGCAAGAAGGGGACTCCAAAATTGAAGGCGAGTGTAACTAGACAACTGAATATGTGACCTTTGGACATAAGGTTCTTCTGCCTTTTGATTGTGTTGAGCAGACATCAGGACGCTAGTAGCTTTTTTGCCTTCGATTTTTTCAAGTTTTAATTTGATAGGCATTTTCCTTTTGCTCACCTGGTAATTTGCGATGTAAGCATGATTGTGCACGATTGCCAAAAGTATCCGATTCATTCGTAACTTTTATATAGCTATAGGGGAACATAGATTTATCAAAGAATTCTACTACTTGGTAAATGTGCAATGAACGTGTTTTTGAAACGTCTTTTGTTTCATTTGACCGAACTAACTTTTAATTGTTCCAATTGGTGAACCTCATGCCTGCATAGATTCCTTGTGTTAGAACAGGATGTTTCCAAACGTATATATGCACGGTACACGCTACGGTACAGTTTTTTAGAATCATTATTTTGTTTGCATGATCATGAAAGGCAGCCCTGTCTTAAAAACAGTCGTTCAACTATAGTTTACGTCGGCTTGAGAATGGAGTGGTCATTCGCTCGTAAGATCTGCTGACCCCCCGGAGACTGCTAATGAGCATGTGGAAGGTGGCGCCTGATGTTATTAGGTGTGTTCAGTTATTGTTGATTGAAAACGGGCTAGAGAAGGGGTTAAATGTTAACGTGGCAATTAATAATGATAGTAAGAAAAAACACTGGTTTTCTTTTGTTTTCTTACGGCTAATTTCTTTGACAGCACAGTGTGAATAATTACTTATTAGAGCTTCCTTAATAGTCGCGGGTTTGAACCAACCCAGGTGTTCTACTGTGTATTTATTTTTCACGAGCACAGCTTTCAAATTGGTAAAGGAAACATCGTGGGGAATCAGCATATCCTAACACCAATAATTCGAAGTAAGGTGACTTCCTTGCACCAACCCGCACTGGGCCCGCGTGATGGACTAGGTCCCATTCCATCTCGCAGATTTAAGGCATGCGTACTCACATCCTCAGACACTACGGTTTTCATTGAATAACCTAGAACCAATCGAAAAGGTATAAAAAACGAGCAGTAATGGCTTACAAAAAGCAAATTAAATAATCCACAAGCATTAAAAATCTTTGAAGCACTTCTAGCCATGATTATGGGTTATGCTAAACCAATACGATATTCTACTACAAAATTACAGGTGTAATTTAAAAACATCACGATTATAACCAACTATTTACTCGTACTATTGCCGACTTTAAAAAATGATTTGTTTGTGTTATTTCTAAGTCCGATTCTAATGGGTCAATTTTGACGGTCCGATGACCACCGGAATTATTTGTTACAAGCGCTTTTCTTTGATACTGTCTAGGCGGTGAGTTTCAAAGGGATGGCACACCAAAATGTATTCTAGATTCTATTAGCACTTAGATTGTTTGTGCTAATTTCTTGATTGGACTATCTTTGTTGTGAGTTCTGTTCAAGTGTTGCTGTAAGTACCTAAATGTAAGTATGTTTACCTTAATAGGCAAGTTTTTAATTGAAAATCTATTTAGTCCGTCAGTTAGAGTATTGGAAAATAATGGACACGTTTTTTTGTTTTTGTAAATCAATGAATATTGACAAAGATAAAACGCATAAAAACTCGGGAGTGGGGGCTGGTGACGTCACAACGCACTAATAATTATACCACGGCGTGACGTATTGCTAAGTAAATTTTGGTTAACGTAACAAAAGAAAAAATCCGGGTCAAATATTTTTTGATAATCTTACTGACGGATTAATTAGATTTTTTCAGTACACAAGGCTATTCTAATATGTGGCAGTCATCATCATCAGCTTATTAATATGCCCACAGCTGGGACACACGCCTCCTCTCTATGAGAGAGAATGGGCTATAATCCAACACGCGGGCCCAGTGCGGATTCGTAGATGTCACATATATTCGATTTATTTTTTCTTCTAGGACATGCCGGTTTCCTCACGACGTTTTCTTTCACAATTTTGAGAACAGTGGTGATAAAATTAAATTACACAAGTAATTCGTCTGCAAGCAAAACACAGAAAAAAAAAGCCAAGCCAAGCCAAGCTCATATGGAACTGAGCTGAACACATCTGTCGCATGCCGGAGGAGCTATGGGCTATAGTTACCACAAAATGGGTCCCAAACAGCAACAAACGGCAACGCGGCAGGCCCAGAAGGAGATGGCGGGACGAACTCGACTTCTCCCACAAGGATTGGCGTATAATAATAATAATATATCATTTAATTCAGGTAACAAAAGACCCATATTACATAATAAACTACTACATATGAGGAGACGGCGTCATGCTACGCTGCGTGGTGTCGCGTAGCCTTCCGCGGAATCGCCAATACATGACACCCTTCGGTCAAAACTCTTCCTTGAGGAAGGTCTCAATTTGATGAGTCGGAACTCGCACCACGAACGACTTAAAATTTGTGTTGTGGCGCGACTCCAACTTCTCAACCCTCAAGGTCCAGCTGGTCTTCACTCGGACATACTCCACGATCTCCTCAACCTTCGTGGTGTGATGTAGCCGGGACACATAGAGCTGCGTCGTTGGTATCGCCGGACGCAGCAGAATATTGGGTCCAGCCAGTGCGGACCCGCACTGGTTCCGACTAGGTGGCTTCTTCCTCTTTTTCTTCTCAGCTCTTATTTTCCCCCTTCTTCACCTGCGATACAGGTAATAGCACTAGATAGGGATAAGTGGAAGGTGGGAAGGTAGACCTCTGCCCTTCAGTGGGACACAAGTGGCTGATAATAATAATAAAATGCGCCTGTCAGGGTTCGAACCCACGCCTTACTGTTCGTAAGTCGGGGCTGCCTCCACTGCCACTGGGCCGTCACTGACAGTGTGTGGTTCAAATGACCGTTTTTACTGAAAATAGACAAAACTAATTTACAAAAGAGTGCAGTGCTGTGTAAAAGCACTATGTATACGTAGATAATTCTATTTCGCCATAATAACTGAATTATATTGTCAATGAATTTTAACTAAAAAACAACCTTCAAAACGTATTTTATAAATTAAATATCAAGAAAAACTATAAATAAAATAAATAATTTAACTTTTAAAAAATCTTTAACAAAAACGTTACAACATGAGTTTGAGTCCGATGTAGTTTTTTTTTGATGACACCTGTACAATTTGCATGTTTAAAACTTGTTTCCATGCCAAAATGATTCTCATCGCCCTTTTACAATACGCTAGCGGATAGACAATAAACCGAACTTGACAATATAATATTTATTTTATTTTATTTTTGGTTAAGGAATACAAGGAATAAATAATGTAAATACAAAGATTTTATTAAAATAATCTCTATGGTTAACATTTTCGTAAAAAAATGACAGAAGAAAAACACTGTCACTTTGAGATACAATCTAAATAAAGCCAATATTGTTCGATATGAATAATATAATAATAATTTCATTTTATTTCATTTAACATTGAGTGTATAAGTTGTTTGAGTTTAACACCTGTTCCGATTTTGTTTTTACTATTTATAATAATTATAAAGACGCTAAAGTGTAAATTGACTTCTGTTGCTGGACATACTGTACAACAATTTTTAAGTTTAAATGTAATGGTTTATTTCGTAAGATCCGAATAATACAGGGTGTAAACCACCTCATCACAAAGCCGTTAACCAAGCATTCTGTACATCAAACTGAGTAACTTTACGCAAAAATTATTGCTGGGAAACAACTTTTTTTTTGAGGTTATAAATCATGTTTTGTGGTAGAACTCAATGTAACGCACTTAAAACATTATGCTGATGGATGGCTTGAATAGTACGGGGGTCGTGGAGATGTTAAAACTCAAAATCTTACAAAAAAAACTTGTATTTAAAAAAACACTTGTTAAAAAGTTGTAACTTTGACCCCCCATAATCTCCGTAACTAGAAGGTTTGGGAACCTTCTAGTTACGGTATGGTGTAGAACAAAACAAAAATCGCAGTGATGGGGAGAACAAGTGCTTTTCGGCTTCGTGAAGAGGTGTTTTATACCCTTTATGTTGCGTAATTACAAAGCATAACATTGATTATGCAGACCCGAATTGTGAATAGGCATTTTTAAAAATTCAGTCCCAAATAACAATGACTGGAAAAGTTCAAGTCTTGACCCAGTATTATGCGCTATTACCTAAATAAAAATCTGCATGTTACAGGTATTGTTTACAAACAGGTACTTATGGTTAATTCAACTGGGTACAGTTGATACTATACGATCAAATTATCTAAATGGGCTTGCAACTAGGAAGTTTTTGCGCTGACAGTGCTGATTCAAAGATGGGGAAGTGACAATTCAAAAATCTGCTTTAAAAAAGTTGATGACTTTTTGTTTTTTACTTAAATAATATAACAAAAATGCCAGGGTTTCATTGTATTTCTGCAAGGATTCTGCCTTTTCTCACACAAAAAGGCACGAGCATTGATCACCACGCGTACTTAAGGTGGATTGGCAGTATAGGCATGACGACCGTATCAAAAAATTACAAATCTACTTAGACCTTCAGTTAGATTATTAAAAAATAATGGACACGTATTTTTTGTTTTTGTAAATGAATGAATATTGACAAAGACAAAACGCATCAAAGTTCGGAAGTCGGGGCCCGAGACGTCAGCTAGTTAAAAATTATACCTAGGCATATTGGAAATTTTAAAAGCGCCATATCTTTGTCAATTTCGATTTACGTTACAAAAGAAAAACTACGGGTCAAACATTTTTAATAATCTACCAGACGGACTAATTAGATTTTTTTTGTCGACTACCCTATTTTAGAAAAAGAAAAAAACTGGACTTACAATTCTATTGATATGTACTTACGGTACATCAATGGAATAGGCTTGTCAACTGAAAAAATCTAAATCTTTTAGTCCGTCAGTTAGGTCATCAAGAAATATTTGACCCGTATTTTTTCTTTGTGACGTGAACCAAAATTGACGAAGATACGATGCTTTTAAAATTCTCAATTCGTCACTCCCGAGTTTTGATGCCTTTTATCTTTTTCAATATTCATTGATAAACAAAAACAAAAAATACGTTTCAATTAGTTTTTCAATACTCAAACTGACGGACTAAATAGATTTGCAGCTTATTGATGGTGGAAACTATCCTAGTATAAGTTCAGTTTTCTGCGCCGATGTCAGTGATTTATAAAACTAACTTAGAAAGTAGTACATATAATTAACTACACAAGTTAAATTTTACTTTAATATAATAAATAATAAATTTGTTTTATTCGGAACAACATAGGCACCATTTTTGTTAGTAAACACAATAAATAGACTTATACTCTAGGATAAGTAAAAAATTAAAGAAGAGAAGTACAGCAGGTAAGTTATTGATTCATGTACTTACGAGGCATTTCATGCGGACAATGATTCCGCATGAGATGCCTCAGTACAGGAGCTCTCGGGTCCCCAGCCACTTTCCTAGAAAGAATATACCTACGCGACAGAATTTAAGTATTTCTTGTTAGTATGTTAATGCGTGCGAGTATGTTACAGAATTTTCCTACCACAGACACCGTTATGAATGATAACAATGCAATGCATGACTAGGTATTCATTAATGTTGTTTTGTTCATTATTTTTGAACACACAAATGTGTCATTCATAAATAGTGGCTCCTACAAAGTTAACAAAATTGGGGCAAAAAAAGAAAATAATTACTTAAAACTCGCTTATCGGTGCAAGGCAAAGGCTTTTTCTCATACAGTCAATGTTGATCAGCACGTTTGCTCTAGTTGGATTGGCGATTTTAGACTTATAGCTAAATATATAGGTAAGTCCAAGTTTGCTCGCAATGTTTTCTTCCGCAGATGTAAGTGATTTAAATAATTAACATAGAAAATAAAATAAACGTTCAAAAGAAAATCTGTTTTCCAAGATGCATATTATACAAAAATAAACCAACCCACACTTACACCGCTCTGCTTCACACTCGATACACTTAATGTTATGCAATTTGTTCGTTGTTTTGTTTGCCGGTGACGTCACTCAGCGTGCGAGCTAGTTCACGGCCACGATCAAGTTCATACAATTTTTCATATACATGACTTAGTAGTCTTTAGTACCAATTCTTCGTGTGTGGGTTGGTTTATTTTTGCGTTTTATCGCTTGCAACACTGAGGGAGTCATGCGTTAGGTGCATGAGTCAGTTGATGATAAAAGTTCGAATGAATGATGATTTTGTTGTTATAGTGATTAGACTTGAGTAAATCATTTTAAAGAAAACACAAAAAACTATAAACAATCGTAAATAAATATTCAAAATATATTTTTACAAACAAAAAATTAAAATGAAGTATCTAAAGTCCTCCACATATGCAACGACGACAATGTGAAAACTAAGCGTCAATGTACTGCCGGGACGTCGGAACTGTTCGAAAGAGATACCGTGGCCCCGGAACATAAAGGGCGAGGAAGGAACATGGTTGGGTTTTAGTCAGTAAAAACCTGACACTCCCTCCTGCCCCACCCAAAGTGTCAGAAGTCACCAAATGACTTCTCATTTGATGATTTCTCATACGAAAAAAAAGCTTCAAAGTACTCGTTCTCATTGCTGTCATCTGGGAACGTATCCAAAAAAATTGTGTCATTGTTATCTGGCAGCATTGCCACGTTGAATGGCAATGCTGCCAGTCAACACCACCACACTTTTTTTAGCATTCTCTTTCTACGAGTTTGAAGTACTTATATCTCTAAGTATTCTTTTTCTTCTTTCTGTTTAAGAAACGCCAGTGCTTAAAAATATCGTTTGTGCCTGTAATCTCACGAATACCAGTGTTATTCGGGTTTAGCATTAGCAGTTTCAACATTCCAATCTATTATTACATATAATAAAATCTTAGGAAAGTCAAATTTAATATTTTTTAAAAAGAATACTTAACCGATATCGAAGCAAAAATATAGTTTTTAGAATTTTTGTCTGTTTGTCTGTATGTATGTCCGGGCTAAACTCAAAAAGTACTGCATGGATTTACTTCAAATTTTGCATGAATATTACTAAGAGGTCAGGTCTACATTTAGGCTACATATTATCACGCTATCACCTACGGGGGAGGAGCTGTGGTATTTTTGGTGCTGTAGAGCCTTCACGCAGACGGCGTCGCGGGCAGCAGCTAGTATTCAATATTACTTCTACGCTGGACTTTCATTTTCGTCTAACCTCATCGTCTTTTGTGCAAAACTAAAGGGAACGTACAGTAACTTCTCGCGTTCCCAAACGACTGACCAAAGAAAAACACTGTTAAAAGCAAATAAATACAACTTGAATCTATATCACAGTCGATTTCCCTTCCCAACAATCCTCTATAGAAAAATTGCTGTGCATCACACGACAAAGTGGCTGGATGCTACTTGAAGATGCTTCGTCTTCCTGTCATTTTCCAATCAGAGCTAGTCGCACGTTTCCAAGTACCTACGGCGTAGTTCTATGTACTAGATGGATGCATTGTCGAGTTTATATCATCGGTCTTTATTGGGACCAGTGCAGTTCGAAATAAAGAGTGACGTGCGATCATCATGCTTCCTTATGACCTTGGTTGGTGATTTTAGTCCAGTGAGACATGATTTACTCTCCTATTATTGTTTATTGTTCGTTATATCTTAAATTTAATGATAAATAGCTCTCAGTCTAGGTCATTAGGTCTAAAGTGGGTGATTTAAAAGAAACCATTCATAGAGGGGTTAACTAAGGGATGAATGTTTGCAAGGAAATTTGCCGTTTTTGCCGACAGGAAATGTCATCAGGCAAACGGCTTGTTGACTAAGAAAACAGGAGCATTTATGATATTACCACAAATTAATGATATTTTCATTAAATACAGCGTTGTCGTAAACCAAACATTTGCTTTAAACAAACAGGTACCTATAAAACAAGAAACTGGAGAATCTAAGATAAATTAACTATTCATATTACAACTAGGATCACATCTAAGATGTTAGTCAACAATTTCGTTCAAGACGTCCTCTCAAATCTAAAATGGCCGCCGTTTTAAATTGAACTACTGAAGTCGTATTGGAATCCTTCAGGGACCTTGTAATTAGGCATGAATATAAAGAAGTACCTACCTATTGAGGAATAAGGAAAACGGTGTAAACAAAACAACAAACATAGTACCTATGTTCACCCTATTGGCAGTGGATGAGCTTTTCTGTTCAATTAATTCAGCCATACATGGTAAAAATTTAATGCAGAGGTTTTAAGTAGGTTAGGTAGGTTTAACCAGTATGACGATGGGTTTTATCAGTTTCAGTAGGTATGGGGTTTTGGTATTTAAGACAAAAGGAGTGTGTAACTTCCTATGATATTAGACTATATTGTGATATACCTACAAGGGAAGTGGAAACTACGGTTTTTTCTTACTCCTCCGCTATAGTTTCTGATTAATTTCGTTGCGGGATCCAAGACAGTTAAATTCTAAAATCTGGGACTTCGTCGAGCTTCATTGTCTCGGCGCTTTTCTGGTGGTCGTCACTGTTTATTATGGCCATTCAGGAGTTACAGTAGTTTGGGAATAGTGTGGCAGGCCTGTCCCAAAAAAAAAATACCTTCAAGGTACAAATGTACCAAAATTTTCGATAATCCGTGACATGTATTCTCGTTTGAATCATATTAAAATAATAATAATTTCCGTATATAATCGTACGGTTATTAAGATTAGTTACATTACAAAACTTCCTGAAGTCATTTAAATGTTTAAAATTAAACCTTATGTAGGCCTTGAAACATTTTGACCTTAGTTTCTTAAAAAGGCCTTGGTTGGTAATATTATATGGTTATAAAATTCAGGGTCAAGTGTATAAATAATAATGATGAGACCAACTGTATCTATGTACAATGTAAAATATTATTATGCATATACAATTACATTCCGCATTTTGTGCTCGTGTGACGTTTAATGTAATTATTTACAAAAGACTGCATATAGCTGAATTTTTGGATAAATGTTTGAACAGTTTTGTAAACCACGATGAGTCATTTTGGCTGCATTTTCATAAACTGTACATTTTTCATGTCCAGACAGCGTCTGTTGAAACAATAGTTTTATTTAAAACGTGCCTAAAAAATAGTTTATGTTATTAAAACTTGAAACTTTCCGTGCACAGGTAAGCCACCTGTAGTTGGAAAGTTTGTCCAAAGTGCGTGGTTTTGAGTCAATTTAAAACAGCGAAAAATGACTTTCGTCCCGTAAACAAACATTACTACACACACAACAGAAAAAGTTGATTCTTTCAAAGTCATGGCCAGTTTCAACAATCTTACGAATCATTTCAAACGTAGAATTCCATTTTCAAAATCCACAAGCTTTGGCCTCTAATGCTCAACGTGGCCTTAAACTCGACAGTAGTCAAGGCCAAGATGACGTCACTGATTCCATTACATTATCAACGCTGCGTTGACGCTCCGTTTACGTCAGGCTTCTGTCTCTGTCACTGCGTTAAAAACCTTGGCCTTATACTGTTCCACCCGTTACGCAGTATCTCCACCGCGGATATGAGATGTACTTAAATTTTTACGAGTTCATGTATAGACTGTTAAAATTTATAACATAATACACAGCAGGTAAAGTAGGTGATTTATTTTTGTTTTATTACATCTCCCGGTTACTCGTAAAGGCAATTAAACTACCGACCGAAAAGTTAGTAAGCGTTTAGATATTAGTTTGGTATTTTGTTTGAATTTGTGGCTGTAACATTGAATTGTTTTGATTTTTGAATACAATGCTTTTTGGTTTACGTAAATACTACCTGACATTGCAGTATAAATTAGTACTTAAATATTTGTTATTGCCGAAAGTAAACTAAGTATCTATTATTCATTAGGATTCATGTAACTAAAACCCCTTTTGCATATTCATGAATGAATTGGTTACCTACCTATGCATATTTTCAAAAACAATCAAAATGCATATCACTTTCCTGGGAGTGTTACCCTGAGCAATTTCAAACACGGAAATCGAGAATTTTCCCCAATTTGTGTGTGTGCTAAACTACTGCGTGCATGTGTGTGTGAGAGAACCGCGTGCAACTACGGGCGAGGTCGCCCACATTCGATCTGTGCAAATTTTCGTTCGGCGGGATCACTGTCCGCTCTCAGGGTCGCACCGCCGTATCTCTCAATTTTTGTTTGTTAATTATAAAAATAATGCGTTATATAACTAGCTAGTGACCTCTCGTTCACACCCAGGCCACTTCGCATCGCCCCCTCTCATCGCCACCGGCGTTGCGCCGCACACATACAAAGTGCCTAGAAAAATACATCCACAAAATTCGGCGGTGCGTTCCTCTGTGTGCGTGAATGACGTTAGCTTACAATGCGATTACAGGCCCGCACTAGAGGAATTTATTTTATACCTACTACGCATTTGGAATCATATTTATTCTGTTTGTGTGCATGATTATTTGATACCAAGATAAGGTGTGTGATTATGTATGGCGGCGTGTCAAACCAGCCCATTGATTTCTCGCCAACAAAATTAAGAATAGACGAAAAGTGAACGTGCCAAGTTTAAAAAACTTTTACCATAGAAACCGGAGTTTTGGATCATTTCTCCAAACGGGTACAAATTAAATTTTAACACGCACTTGTTTTTTGCCTTTCAGTGATTTACTTTTTGAATAATTTCCGGCGTACGACCACGATTCTAAAATTTAACTTTAAACCTGTGTCAAAACAGGTCTTTCGCAGAGAATTCTGTGGATTCCTAATACAAATGTGCGCTCTTTAAATACCTAAAGATTATTTTGATCTATTCAAACTACAATATTTTTTTTACAACGATGCCAATGGCAGTGGGGACTGATTATAAAGTAGTTTGAGTAATTTTGCTTATCGCAGAAGGGCATGAAATATGTAGCTGATTTCAAGAATTTGCAGCAAAATATGGGTATCGTAGCAACAAGAAAACATAGCAAATGGAATATGGTGCCAATAAGAATTCGTATCTAATAGCATACCGTAGCGGAATAATTTATTAAGAATTTGTAGCGGTTTTCGCAACAATTAGGATTCGTAGGAAATTTTGTTTGTAGCTAGTGAAAATTTTCTAAGAAGAATTTCGTAGCAATAAGAATTCAAAGCATTTGGGTATCGTAGCAATAAGAATTTGTAGCACATAGTATTATTAAGACTTTTAAGAGTTAAATTAGATGTCTTCTTCTTCAGTCGGTCCCTCATTACTGAGGATCGTGGTCACTGGACCCCTTCAAGCGGACAATCTGCCTCCATCTACTCCGGTCCAAAGTTGCTATCACCACCTGCTGAAATTTGCTTGAGGACATAGCCTCTTTTACTTGGTCGGACCATCGTATTGGCGACCGGTCTCGCGCTCGCTTGCCTTTGGTATTACCAACAGTGACCAGTTTTTCAAGGCTGCTATCTCCTCTTCGCATCATGTGGCCGAAATAGGACAAAATATGCTGTAGGCAAACTGTAGACAATCGGGTCTTGACATCAAGTTGGGAAAGGATAGACACATTTGTGCGTTTGGCTGTCCATGGAATACGGAGCATCCGCCTCCAGCAACTTATTTCAAATGCGTCTATCCTCTGTCTTTCTCTTGTTTGGATTGTCCACGTCTCAACCCCATAGAGGAACTAAAACTAGTGCTCTGACTAAACGGGCCTTCGTTTTAAAACTTATACCACGATTTTTCTCGTTGTTCTGGAGACGTGTCATAGCATCTTTAGCCATGGCTATCCGACGTTTTATTTCAGGGACGCAGCTACCTTCATTATTTATATTAGAGCCCAGATAAACGAAACTGTCCACAGTATCGATGCTTTGGATGTTATAGGCACCCGATAGTTTTCCCGCACGATCTATCACCATAAGCTTGGTTTTTTGCTTATTAATTGCATGCCCTAATTTGCCACTTTCAACCTCCAATCTGTGCAGTATCTCTTTCATGTCGCCAAATGTTGTAGCAAGGAAAACAGTGTCGTCAGCGTACCTCAGATTGAAAATCCGCTTTCCACCAACAGCAAACCCCTTGTCCCAGCTCTCAAGAGTCTTGCGAATGATATACTCTCCATACACATTGAAGAGCAGAGGTGAGAGGATACATCCCTGCCTAATGCCTTTCTTGATGGAGAACACATTTGAACAGTCGGTGCCTATTTTAACGAAAGAGCGGTTGTTGATGTAGAGGCATCGGACTAGGTCAATAAGATGTTGAGGCGTCCCCATGTCCCTTTGGAACCTCCCACAACTTATCCCACTCCACACAATCAAAGGCTTTATTGTAATCTATAAAACACAACAATACAGGGCTGTTAAATTCCCGACTCTTCTCACTAATTTGGCGAACGTTCAGGATTTGTTTACGTGTGCCTTTGCTTTTAACAAAACCTGCCTGCTCTTCTGGAATTTGTGGCTCAAGAAAGTGTCTTAGCCTGTTGTTTATGATGTGCAGGAGTATCTTGCTGATATGTGGAATGAGTGCCAAGGTCCTGTATTTGCTGCAGTCTTTGGTAGAGCCTTTCTTATGAAGTGGAATAAACACGGACTCTGTCCACTCTTCAGGCCATCTCCTGGTCTTCCAAATAGAATTGCAGATGTTTAATATCTGCTTGACACCTTTGAAATCTAGGTTTTTAAGTAATTCGGCGGGAATTCCATCTTTACCTGGAGATTTTCTATCCTTGAGACATCCAAGGGCATGTTCGACCTCTGACTGCAGAATTTCGGGTGCTTGCGGTGAAAAATCTGTCTGCGCGCCTTCTGTGATAGGTTGACCCGTGTCATAAAGTATTGTGCAGTACTTTTTCCAGCGTTCCAAAACCTGATTTATCAGTGAGGATGTTACCGGCTTCATCTGTGATTGTGCAAGTTTTCGTATTACGAGATTTAGTCAGCTCTTTGACCTTGCGGAAAAGATCTCTGGTTTGATGTTTCGCAGAATTCTGTTCGAGCTCGGCACAGACGTTGTTGATGTGTTGGTCATAGTCTTTGCGGCATTTTTTCTGGACCTCTGTGCTGAGTTGGTCGTATAACATTCTGTTCTCCTGTATGGTAAGACCTTTTTCCTTCAACTCACGTCTGCGAAGAATTAGGTCAGCTGTTTCCGGAGATATAAAAGGTTTCATGGTGGGTTTTGGCAGCATGTTCTGTTTGGCAGTTTGCACAATATTTCTCTGCAAAGCTTTCCAAGCGACGTCTGGGTCAATTACATCATCTATGGAACATTCAGGTACTTTGTGTTCAATTGCTTTTCTGAAGGCTTGCCAACATGACGCATATTCAGTGTGCGTTCTTGCTTGTCGAGTTTTCTCAGTCGCAGTCGGACTGTGGTAACTAACAGTTGGTGGTCAGAGCCACAGTCCACCCCCGGGTATGTCGTGGTGTTCAAGGCAGACGATTTCCATCGGTTCTGGATGAGGATATAGCCTATCTGCACTTAAAGTACTTACGGGATTATATCCGTGATTTTCTTTTGGTTTTTCGAGCACCCGATATTTCGACGCTGTTGCAAGCATCATGATCGCGGGAATACTGAAGAGGTATGCGGGTGGAACGAACATTATTAATTATGAGCAGACAAATCTGTCTACCCTAGTGAAAAACCGTGAAAGTCTAAAACAGTGCATAGCCTATCTGGTTTCTAAAACGGTCGCCAGGTGAAATTCAGGTGTACAATCGCCGTAGATGCTGTTTAAAACAGGTATTATTCGTCACGGTAAGATTTTCCTCAGCACAGAACTGAAGCATACGTTCGCCCCTCTCGTTTCTGTTGCCGACTCCATACTTCCCGACCACTCGTCGAAGATGTGCGTCACTGTCTGTTTGACCGATTTTGGCGTTAATATCGCCTAGAACTACCGTTATCTCCCTTTTGGGTATTTCTTGGAGAGATTTTGTCAAGGTGCTGTAAAAGTTCTCGATTTCGTTCTCGCTAGATTGGGCTGTAGGCGCATAGACCTGTAAGATGTTCAATTTACAGGGAGTTGTGTTAACTTTAATGGCAATTATTCGGTCGTTAATCGGCGTATAGCCGCTAACATAGTTGTCCATGCTAATTGCTAAGTGGTACGACGAAGGCAGCACCCTTAGAGCTTTCATTTTCAGGTCCTGAAAAGTAGACTTTATTCAACTGGTCAGTTGAAAAGTATCCTGACTTTCTCCAGTGTGTTTCGCATGTGGAGTGTGGGGAATTCAGTGCCACTGCACTGAATTCCCAAGAGAGTGCAGAAGGCAACGGGAAACCACTGTTTCCCGTTGCCTTCTGCACCAGACATTTTAAGGGTTATTTAGACCCTAAGGCCGCTGCAGCCTCTTCCAACCCAGTTGCCCGGATGGGTTGATAGTTATACCACTATTGCTCGGTCGCCATAGCCTCGTTCGTTGTCTAGCAGGGAGCACCACGGCTGCCAGATGGCAGCCGCCGCCTTTCAGCGCGCGCAGGTGATGATGACTCTTGGGGCCGGAAAGATGTTATGTCCGCTCTCCCCCTTACTCCCCCGAATTCAATGTAATGGGAAATAACAGTAGGTAATTAGAATTTAGTCAAGTTACATTTGACAACCAATGATACACAATAATAAAATATTATTAACTTTCCTCACCCCTATGAAGCAGTATTATTATAAACACACATTGACTTTACAAACAAACACTTGGACTATCACCCAATCTACATAAATGGTACGCAAGTACCTTATGCTAATACAGCCAAATACCTTGGCATCACTCTCGACGCCAAGTTGCGTTGGAAAGCTCATGTGAAAAAGAAAAGACAGGAACTCGATATACGATATAAAACTATGTATTGGTTACTCGGAAAGAAATCTTGTCTATCAATACATAATAAAATAACCCTATACAAGCATATTCTGATGCCAATTTGGACGTATGGCATCCAACTTTGGGGCTGTACTAAACAAAGCAACGTCAAAATAATCCAGCAATTCCAAAATAAAGTACTTAGGGATGCTGTCAGTGCACCCTGGTACATAAGAAATGACGACCTTCATCGTGACCTTAAAATGGAATTCGTCACCACTATTATCCAAAAATTTGCTGAAGCCCACGAACACAGACTTCATCGACACGTGAATGTTGAGGCAATTCAGCTGCTAGACAACACAAACTTAGTGCGTAGGCTAAAAAGAACTAAACCTTTTGAATTAGTGTAGTGTACAAAGTGAATGAGTAATAGTAACAATGTTGTGCTATTCATATAACACATGAACATAGTGTTTTATAAATTATATTAGACTCTAAGAAAGTGCTACGGACTTGTGTAAAAGTGCAAATGAACACTATTCTTAGTTTTAACATATTCTATCACGTAACATATTAAGTTAGAGTTAAATTGCTTATTAGTCTTTTAGGCTAGATCGTAATTAATTATTAAGACTTTTGTTCTTAATATTATAGTATAAAAAAAAAATATAAACAACTGCGAATAAAGTTGGCTTTCAAGACTGTTGTTTTTCATTACGATTAAAAAGTTATGTGGGCTACTTTACAGTTAATTTAAATTATTTACATAATGTAGTTGAACTTTAAACTAAATATACCTACTTACTAAGAAATTTAAGTATACTTGGGCCAATAGGCTGACCTATTGGCCCAAGTATACATAAATTTCTTTGTTTGACCCATTTTTCTTTGTCGGCTCTTGGTTCTTGGGAGCGTCGATAAGAATATAAATAAACAAACATATGCAACATTATGTCATTCTTTATCATACTCATAATAAGAACAGTTGTTAGTATATTATGCAATAAATAAAAGACATTTTGCTTTGCCCTAAAAGGTCCAAGTTATAGATTTTGTCAATTTTATGGAATTATACGTTTTAAGAAACTTTAAGTACTTGTATCAAAAGCCAAAAAGTACTAAGGGCGTCAAAAAGTTCGTCCGCAGTGCTGTCAACAGGGAAACCACCCAGAAGCCTGGCCACATTGCCACGTTGGAGGGCAATAGGTACCGATTCTGTGGACGAAAAATAGGCCAGCCCTCGAGTCAGAGGGTCACTTTATAATAATAACAATAGTAATATCGCTGGACATTACACACAGCGCCATCTAGTGCCACACTAAGCAAGGCTTGTGTCGTGGACACCAGATAGTTGATATACTACATATATATATTTTTTGTTTGTAAATACATACATACTTAATACACATATAAACATCCTTGACTCGGAAACAAATGTCCTTGCTCATGACACAAACATGATTCAAACCCGGGACCCTAAGAACGTAAGGCAGCCTTACTACCACTGCGCCATTCGGGTCGCCAATGGAATTGAAATGAACATAATTATGATCATATATTATGTATAATTTAAAATTTGTTCGTAACAAATATAAAATTCAAACTTCAACTTCTGTTACCAGTTTACCAGTGTTTACCAGTTTTCCTATAGGAAGCTAAATAATGGTCACCTATGAATGAATAGTTAAGTTTAAATTAATATTAATAGAGTTTATTTTTAGTGTATCATAATCAAGGTAAAGTGAAATATAATGTCAGCAGTTCAGCATCATGTTGACCGAACGATATCTATTAGTTTTTTTTTTTTACTAAACAAGATCATTCATGTTTGAAAATAGACCCATTTATACAAAATTCGTTATTTTTATTACACTATTTTTAGTACGCATATTCCTAAGCACTACTTGAATCAACCTCGTTTCAAGTTTTAAACAATAATTTTCACTTATTTATTTATTTATTGGAAATCATCTGCTTTACCTTTTCGCTGCAATACCAGCTTAGCGTACAATTCAATCAGAGGCAGCATTTTACATGGAATCAAATTTAAATAGATGTTATCTATAAAAACATAATATTATCAAGAACGAAAACAATTGGACTGGTTTTCGAGTAAACTAGAACACAGTCGCTTTTCAAAACAAAACTGCATTACACTCTCAAATTCGTCCCTGGACTTACACGTGCCGCGGTTTTTGTCCGGGATGCGATGTTTGGCAGTCATTGTATGCAGCGAGTATTTGCGCACTGAAGCCTTGGGCCCCGCGCCCCGCAGCCGTCCCTCCTCATGCCTGATACTTGCACGCAACGCATAGATAACGTTAGCTTTGTTCGGGCCATTTGAAACGTGAATATTATTTTGAATGGAGATGACTGGATTAAACTTGTTCTTTTGGGTTTATTTTGTAACATACAATGGCTTTCTTAGATGTCATTTGACTTTTCAGACACTATTGAGATGTTTTTCTTGAGTTTTGTAATACGTGAAAAATGCTGGGCGGCTATTTTCTAAATGTTCAGATTTCTGCTAAAACGAGTCCAGTTTTTCGGGCCTGCCTCGGTTACGACGACCGTCTTCAGGCATCCACTGTGTGACTATCTTCGCCCATGTATCCGGCTTCATCCTAGAAATGTGACCCGCCCAGTCCCATTTCAGCTAACTACCTAACTAAATAAGGAAAAATAAAACCGTTTAAATTGTGCGTATCTTTGTTTAGTTTTGTAAATGGAGATTCCCATTTGAAAATAATATGTAGGTATTTTTCTTCTTTTGTGTCGAATGGTAAGACTTGTTAAAATTTCTTGTGCCCAGTATGTGGCCACGATAATCGCGGCATCTGTGGCGTCTTTAAGGTCTTGTCTTGTAAAGTGCAGGTACTGGCACACTTTGGATAATCCAGCGAGTGGGATATCGTTTGGTCGGGATCACCGCATTCACACTGGTGTGTCAGAAAAATATTTTACTCCCCATTTCACCAAATTGTGTTTACAATATGTATTAACAAAAAGAAAGTCAACATTCCGCACGTATTAAGGATGAATTACAAACGATTCTTTTCCTTAGTTTAGTATCTCATAAGCTTACAGACATGCAGTAGTTTTTACATTATTCATTCTTCAAGAACGAACGCCTAGAAAGCGCCTTGCACTCAATGTGCGTACATTAACATGCAAGGAACGTTATTCAAACATGGCTTCGAATTTTAAACTGCCTAGTTATTGTTCTATTTCAGTGTTGCGAGTCATTGGGCATAAAGTTTTAGTGCTCACCTCTTTGGTAGTTAATGCAGCGATCATTTGGGCACGCACTGTGCCAAAATGGGCTAGCGCAAAACTTGCGTTAGGGGTCGCCCCTCGCACCCCAATTGACTTAGGCAGGCTCTAATCATGTATGCAGAACATGGATTTAAATATGTGGTTGGTGTTTTGGTTAGTATTCATTCTATTGTTACATTTGTTGTAGGAAGTATTCGTAAGAGTTCAAAAGTTTACAGGTAAGTATGACGTGCGAATTTTTCCAGGTTTCATTAGCCAATATAGATTTAAAATGTTGTTTGCACAACCAGCCTGTAACCTACCCACGTCTCACGAACTCTGTTGAAGAGAGTATGGGACATAATGACAACATAATGGCCCAGTATGGATTAGTAGATAGCATTCGAATTTTTATTCTTGGATATACCTAGTGGCTTTAATAGCTAAATAAAAACAAAACAGAAATGGGTGTGTTTGAAATGCTGTAAGTTACAGCGCGATTCAATATGAACAATTTATTTGACAAAGATTCCTATATTGAATACGGAATTTTTTGTTTTTTTTTTTTTTAAATTAATTAAGACGTTTCATCTATTACGAACGTTGTGGATCGGACGCCATTAGGTACATTATTTTAGGGCAACATTGATGTTGTACGTCCAATATTCATGGTGTAAGGAGTTTGGCCGAAGCCTGCCGGGGCTGCGGGACTGTTCGAAAGAGATACCGTGGCCCCAGAACTTAAAGGGCGAAGAAGGAACATGGATGGGTTTTAGTCCATAAAAGTGTGACACTCCCTCCCTCCCGCTCCGCCCAGAGTGGTAGAAGTTATTTGATGATTTTGGGAAATCCGAAAAAAAGGAGGTTGAGCGATAGAAAAGGTTACGAGCATGAAAAATGCGATTCCGAATTAACGTGCTGCTAAACGAGGCGCAACTCTAACACTTACTTCAAGTGCTTAAATATTATAGTTGATCTAGTAGACGCAAGCGCACCTGCTAAGCATAAGATCCTGAGTTCGATTCTAAGGTCGATGTTCATTTTTGTCCATCAGGAATTTCTCAATAGCAGTCTCAGAGTTGGGATTTGTTACAGGTTGATGGCAATAGGCAATTACTACAATTGAATTATTTTTAAATAACTGACGAAACATGCGACTAATATTTATACCCCTAAATATTTCACCTACATTACTTAATACAAAGAACTCTTACATTTGACACACTCACAGATGTTTAAACTGTAACATAATAAACAAACAGTGACGTAGGTGGGCACTTAAAGTTAATTAGCTCAGTGTATTGCACTTGGGTAAAGTTGCAGTGTCAGGTAACTTTTTATACTTCGCGGTGTGGTCCTGCAGTTAGTTTAAAAATAGTCAGGTGTAAAGTGTTGCGTAGCGTGGTTTCTCGACCAAAAATACAAATAAAATAATAACAGTTGTTCGTTTTGGACACTTACCGTCCGGGGTCTATAAATTCAAGGTCGCTTAACGCTCTATGGAAGGGGCTATGCTTCGAGTCTCTCTGTGGGATCGCATACAGAGCAAGGTGATCTGGAAGAGTCAAAGTTATCGACACTACCCCAACGGTCATCGATTTTACGGCTAGAGCACGTCTACCCGGTAGACGTGTTCTTGAATGGAGGCCGCAAATCGATAAGCGTATGGTGGGACACCCTCAGGTTCGGTGAAGTGACTATTTCCCAGTGGCGTGCTTTTGAAGAAGTTTATGTACAGCAGTAGGCTATTGTACGCTATTGATGATGAATTGTGAATTCAAGTTTCTAGATATCGCAAGGTGGTCGACATTTGGGACATGAGTACAGCAGTCATTGTGCCGATAGTTGTATCGGCCAATGGCTTAATAGCTAATAGCCACGAATGGTCGTGGCTATTGGCTATTAAGCCACCGCATTGACGAGGGCCTCCTCAGATGATGGCATCTCAGGCCCTCGCTAGGTTGCTGGATCAAAGGCTTGAATTAGAAATCAGGACACGGCGCGTAGGGCTAGGAGGTTCCTCTCTGACCACCGGTAGCTCGGACCCTGTTCTCAATGCTCTACTTTTATTTAAAAGTAGAATTTGAGGAGTGGATGGTGGAATGTTTCCAACCCAAAGAGAATGGGCATCTACTTATGAATATTCCTATAAGTAGGTATTCCATTAAATTAACGTCAAGTAAATAAATGTGACATCATTGAACAACGGAATATCTATGAGAAAATAAAGGATTTTCTATTAACAGACCAAAATTATGATATATATCTAATCAGCAAAGAAAATGATACGCCAAATAACATAATTGACGTATGAATGTTCCCAAAACCTATGCGTTAGCAGGAAAACTATTACATTCAATACACGTGTAAGGTATTAGTTGCCAGGAAAACGTCCCTTATACTATATTTGACATGGTTATTTATATCTAACCTGCAGTTGTTGAAGTTAGATAACTTCTAAAAAAATAGGACAATAAATTCATCACTGATTGGGACAGCGTGGTTGATTAGTAACAATAACGATTGAATCGGTTAATTATATCGGGTAATTCGTTACCGTAACGTTATTATTTTCGAGTAATTGTCTGAGTCAAATATGATGATCAATGAAACTCTTTAACGGCTCACAGTAAGGGTGCGATCTGTGGCAGAATTTCTAAATCAACAAGTTTACTAATGTTGACAAATCGAATCTGAATGTGAATAAATGTGGTAGTACTCGTAAAGCACGGAAATCACGTTAAGCCGTTGGTCCCGGCTGTCATTTGTAGATCTTTGACAGTCGTTACAGGTAGTCAGTGGCAAAATAGTCTGACAACCAGTCTTACCAAGGGATATCGTTTTACCCAGTACTAACTGGGCTGTGGAGGTCAGATAGGCAGTCGCTCCATGTAAAACACTGTATTCAGCTGCATCCGATTAGACTGGAAGCCGACCCCAACATAGTTGGGAAAAGGCTCGGCTAGTCACACTGCCAATTACGGGATATCTGCCGTGAATGACATCGCGATCGGATGACATCGCGGGATGCAGTTATCCCGCGATCGCGGCGCTTGCAACAGCGTTCAAATATCGGGAGCACAAAATAGTTGAAAATCACTGAAGTTATCCATATCCATGTAAGTAAAAAAAAAATGTATATATCAAATTATTATTATTATTATTATTTATTTATTTATCAAAACAAAGTAAGTATGGTTAAAAACTAAGCCCCACAAAACCATTGTCATGGTTTGACTGTGGGGTCGGCGAGTCTTTAAACACTAATACGCACTAAATAAATTAAAGTTTATTTACAACTAGGTACCTAATTTTGTTAGTAATAAGTATTAGTAACAATGGTGCTTAGATATTATGTTAGTATAATTTCAGTTTGATGAAACTTTGGATCATTATTAGCTTTGTGTTCAAATTTTAACAGGAACTTTATACTATACAGCATAAATTATAAAGCTTAATCATAATCTAGTAAAAATATAAGGGAATAATCCACAGTGAAGTTTATTAATGTTCTTGCATGACATTAAAATAGGCAAATTAAAGGCTTTTAAAAGCAAATTGTGTTTAAAACCTTGACCTAACAGGAAAAGGATGTGTCAATACATTTGTTTGCTTAGTGCACAACTAGGTTCGCAATTTAGTTGATAATCTTTGAGCGGGTTTTGTCAACACTGTCGATTTTCCAGTATGTTTTCCTTAAAATTCAGCTAGCTGTGCGTTACCTATATTATTTAAAGCTTAAAAAATAAAGTTAGAAAAAGGCTTTATGCAACTGTTGCAGTTTTTAAAATCACGGAAATTTGGCCGGCCGTGCTCCTTGCGACTTTTGTTACAAACTTTCAATCGGATACACTTATTTCGCTCATGAATCAGACATATTTATATATCAAAACTTTATGCACATAATGTACAAAGGCGAACATAATACCTTGGAAATTTTCTACCAGTCTACCTCAGGGTGTTGCAGAGATAAAACAGTAGGTAATGATTAGCCTATAAAGTGAAGAGTAAAAGCTTTCGGTGTGAGACTCTCAGTATCTAGTATGACGTGAGGAGCGGACCCCATAATCCATTGCACGGAACCAGGGCGGTATGGGGTTTAGGATATCATTATATTTCCATTATTCATTGTAACTACTAATCTTATACATTTTTAAATACATCTTTTAAAAAAATAAAAATACATTTAAAAATATAATAAAATAGTGGACCACCGGTATCGGGAGCAGGGTCCAAGCTACCGGTGGTTAGGGCTGTAGAGACAGGAGCCTCCTCGCAATGCGAGCCGTATCGAGGAGTACTGCCTTCTGCAAGAGAGAGCTTCGATAGATGGTCATCGAAGCTCATTATATTCTTATTATGCAACATCATCTGCCTATAGTTTTCCCAACTATATTGGGGTCGGCTTCCAGTCTAATCGGATGCAGCTGAATACCAGTATTTTACATGGAGCGACTGCCTATCTGACTTGCACAACCCAGTTAGTACTGACTACTGGGTAATCGATACTCTTTGGTAAGACTGAATGTCAGATTTTTTGGGCCACTGACTACCTGTAACGACTGATAAAGATCTACAAATGACAGCCGGAACCAACAGCTTAACGTGCTTTCCGAAGCACGGAGGAATGTGGTATTTAAGGGTGGTGGTCACCCAACAGTCTAAGATATAGCTAAATGTTGTAGCTAAATGTTGTCCTTGGCGGAGCATGCATGTTTCATACAAACGTAATACCAAAATAATTTGTAAATCAAACGTATTCTTAAGGTAGTGTGTATTAATTTCGATTGGATTACAGAATATATAGGTTCCCAAACACATATTTTGAATGTACACCGATTTAAACAAGAGCTATAAGAAAAATAAATTTTCTATGGAAATTTTAAATTCCTCATGTCTCGTCCTTATATCATTGTCCTTTCAAAATATTTATTTGGGAACATAGATATTCTATATAACCGAAATATATCCATACTACCTAAAGAATATGTTTGATTTTCATATTATTTCGGTATTACGTTTGTATGAAAAACGCATGCTCCGCTCCCCTTATGAGCAATGGTGATAGTATTAGCATAACATAACATCACGCTCTTAAGCCTTGAAGGGTAAGGCAGAGATGTACTTATTAGTACACCCACATTTCGTCAGACATATATAAAAGAGTGTTCGCACATTGCCATTGACCAGGCACTAGTCCAGATTCTTGCTGCTAAGAAGTTCCTCATGGAAAAACTCAATAATAATTTTCGCGATCCGGGATTCGAACCCAAGCCTTTACGCTCCGCAATCGTGATTGCGACCACTAGACCAACGATGCAGTTAAAGTGTCTACTTGTGTTCGAAAATAACGACCTTAAGTTCATTAGATATCACAAATGATTTTACGTTTCAAAAGTGAAGAGAGCCGTGCGAAAGGAATTTTCCAACAAGAAGTGATTCTCGTAGATGACCACAACATACAAAACTAAACAAAAAATTTGCTAACTTTTCAGGGAACCGGTCGCCAATCGCCATGAAGCTGAAAGATAAAAAAAAACTTCATTGGCTCTCTCCCTTAACGAGGTGGGCAAAGCCAAAAAGCCAACAATCTCCCCACTATCCTAGCAGATTTCTATTCTTAACCTCGGCCCCTCAAACAAAACAAAAGAACCTAGTATCAACCTAATACTAGGAAACTAAACAAAGCTATAAACTGGTTAGGTGACGTCACCCTTACTCCCTAACCTTCGGTCGAGTCATAGGGTTCAAGGCACTGAAGAATAGTGCATCAAAATCGGAATAAATGCTTCGCTGATCGCCTAGGAAGTTTTTTGTTAGGTTTTTTTGTGAGCTGCCTTTATGTCTTATCTTCCGAATTAAATGGTTGCGTTGTGCGCACGCGGCGGTTTAGCTGTGGGTGGTTTAAGCTTTAGATTAATTGAAGGAAGTTTGTGAACTATTATCGCTGCTTAGGCTGAGATTTATAAACGTACTGTGTCTTTATTTTTGTTACTGTCACAACAAAATTTTAGGGTTTTAATTTTGTTTTTCCTGTTTTGTCTTTTCTACACACTGTGTCTACATTTCTAATCCAACTTTCCTCTCACAGGACTGTTGTAAGAGATTTCTTATGAAATAAGCAGTACCTTTGTGCTCTTCTTTCTTAATGTAATGCCCTGTTAAGTATTTTGTGTGAACATAAATAAATAAAAAAAAAAAAAAAAATATACTGATACAATTAGCTTGCGTCATTCCACAGGGCACAATGAATTCTCCCATAACTTCCAGTTGTTTCGATTCAGGGCTCATGTCAACCGCTGGTCACACAACTGTCTAACTATAAATTAGATGCTTTGATATGCTAGCCACTTAAGAGGGCACACCAAAACTCTCTACAACAACACTAAAAACCATCGAATGCAGTTTCTGTGGCCGAAATTGGCTAGTTTGCATCGTCATCATCAGATACTTTACATACGTTTTTATCTGATATGGTCGCTAACACCATCATTAACACATAAAACGGTCTGTTTACCATGTTTTCCATTGGTATTGTTACAAGCGCCAGCGCGATGATCACGTTTTAAGTGTTAATGATACTATGCCAGAGTCAATGAACAGGCTAAGTAGGTACCGGTTATGGATTAAGCCTTTTCATGGTACAGAATTTATTATTTATTTTCAGGAATACCTTTAATATTCTGTCCAAAAACTCCCACGTTTAGGCAGGTTATATGCTGACGAAGTTTTAAGGTGTTGCCTCACCAGGAGCGTTCGCCTGTAATGGAACATTTCAGACTCGATTTCGAGCATTTAGTTGAATCCACAATGTTAGACGAAGCAGTCGTTGTGCTGAGCGCGGCAATATTAATTTTACACATTGTATCATCAAGCTGCGCACTGTAATGCTCGAATCTGTAACATTACAGATTGCGCTCTGTAAGCTCGGTTCTTTTCCCTCACTGTTGTAATGCTCGAATCTGTAACATTACAGATTGTGCTCTGTAAGCTCGGTTCTGTTCCCTCACTGGTGTACTCGTAATGCTCGAATCTGTAACATTACAGATTGCTCTCTGTAAGCTCGGTTCTTTTCCCTCACTGTTGTAATGCTCGAATCTGTAACATTACAGATTGCGCTCTGTAAGCTCGGTTCTTTTCCCTCACTGTTGTAATGCTTGACTCTGTAACTTTACAGGCAAATGCTCGAGTGAGGGAGTATCTTAAAATAAAAACACGTTACCTAAGTATGCTGATGATGACCTAAGTATGACACTATCCAATTTGAATAACGCTAAAGAAAGTGACATCAAAAATCGTGTTTAGGTTAGTATGTTACATTAACACAAGAGTTCCCTGCATCGTACATTAGGTCAAATGTTCACACTTGTGACCCCATTCAAATTTTTTATAACATTATACGTTTTAAGGAAACATCTTCGGTTTTGTGTGATTTTTCAAGACTTTTGTTGGATATAAATAACATTTTGCATGCATTTTGTGTTTTATTTTGTCTTGACACGGTTTTTTGGTCGAATGAGAACAATATTTGTGAATGAATGAATATACACATATAGCTAGTCAGTCACTGGCTCCAAATCTGCAGGGGTAAAACTATCGCCAGTATTACTGTTGAGGAGTACCTTAGCAGCTTTTGCCACCACGAAACCACTCATTTACTAACAGTGACTGGCCTAATGCGTCGCTACGAAGTTAGCCATCTTTCTCTTTAAAGCTTTGTCTTTTCCTGGCAACGGGTTTTCACAAAAATTTGACCTTTTCACATTAAAAGATACCTGAGGGCATAGACAAAGTGAAATTCTGCGATAACTACTCGTATAATGGAAAAGAGTCAAAAATGTCTGAACTGACATGAGCTACCAAAAAATTCCCTCAATCTTGTTAAAAAATATTTAGAAATATGTATTGCTTTGAAGATTGGCACCTATCATGGTTCTCTAGACATCCAAGGAACTTCGTGTTCTTAAAATTTACATAACATAACATTACGCCTGTAAACCCTGAAGGGATAAGCAGAGGTTACAATGCCTTCTCAAAAACGTTTGAACGAAAAACCGTCATGTAACATTTAGAATCCGAATAATTTCATCTGCAACACGAAAATCATCGGGATTTGACCTATATACTACAAATACAACAGCTGTGCACTATTCAGACGGCGGATGTCTGTAGAATGCATTTTTCGTTGAGAAAATTGTGTATTTTTAACTAGTGTGGAGTGGGCCATTTCGTTTTTGCGTTGGTGTCAACGGAGTTCGTAACCGAGTTATGCGAACATTGGCTCCTGCACTATGCAATTAAATGAGTTTCATAAAGTGTCATCGTATCCTATCCGCGAGCAGCGGTGGCCCAGTTGTGTCGGTCTGTTACGAGTAGTTAGGGGGTCAAACTCGGGTAGATTAGTTACTTTGTGTAGTTTATTCTATCACTACAGCTCTTAAAACGGAAAACGACGTAGTGAGAACACCGGAATGCCGTAGTAGACGAAAACAAATTGAAGATGTGTAACATCGACCAATCTACAAGAGAACCAAGGTTACCGACGTAGCCCGAAGAATTGCCAAACTTAAGTGGCAGTCGGTAGGACACATTGCTCGCAGAACGGATGGCCGATGGGGCCGAAAAGTTCTGGAGTGGCGACTGTGAACCGGAAGACGTTGTGTTGGAAAACCTCCTATTAGGTCGACCGATGACGTGGTGATCTGCTGGCAGTCGCACGGGACCGGACAGGCGACACTTGGGGGAAGCCTATGTGCAACAGTGTACGTCTTTCGGCTGAAATGATGAATTAATGACCAATCTACGCAAGGCTCACGTGGTGGTTAACGGTCTACTCTCGCTCACAGAAAAGAACATGAAGCACAGGTACACCTCATTACATACTTCGGTTCTCACCGTGAACTGTCGAAAATGCCAAACTGAAAAATGAAAAGAGGAGTTCAAACGAAGCTCACCCGGCTCGCTCGCTAGCAAGCGATCTGGCCTGCGATTGATTTATGCATCTCATCCCACGGACGCCTAGATCGATCCTCGACCAGTCTGATCCAGATACTAGAAACACTGCAAAGATGGTCGCACATGAACTACAAATCCAAATAACAGTGTGTCAATAAGCTATGCTTAGTAACTGAAAACCAATTTAACGCTTAACAAAAGGCAACTTGAATTATAAAAAAGTCTCATGGAATCTAACAACAAAAACCTACTACAAAACTGACATAGAATTGCAAAAGGAAATACAACAAGTTATTTATATAACCACCCATTCAACGCCCCTCGGGGGTAACGTAGTAACTGTGAGTCATACCCGATGCAATGACTGCATACGTAATATTTATAGCTCAAAGCGTAGGGGGGTTGTAGTAACTGCACCCTTGAATAGCGTGGGGTGGGGGACTGTGCCAGGCTAGGAGGATGCGGATGACCTCACGTTGTAACAGTTTTAGATCTAGGTGAAGTTTACGTTAGTATTTGCTTTGGAAATACTTCAATGGAATAATTAATTTGAATGAAAGTTGCATGAATTGTTTTCCAGAATTTTGTTAAGGCTTTGATTTTAAACCTACATAATCAGCTTGCTTACGTATGTCCCCAGTGCTGGGGCACAGGTTTTTTTAGAGATAGTGTGCCACCACGTGGGACCAGTGCGCGTTGGTAGATGTCACACGTCTTCGAAATTTTGGTTCTCGGACATACTGGTTTCTTTGCTTTGTTTTCCTTCACCGTTTCGATTAATTATAATACAGTTGCTGGTCCCTTGTAGTTGGAAGGACTTACTGAAAAAGGGTTGCTGGGACAGAATAGATGCGGAAAGTGGAATGTGCTATAGAAAAGAGGTAAAATACCTCTAGAGAGAGACTACGATTGGCTAAGTTGATCATTAATACAGTTGTTTCTGTATGTATGTTGCCTTTGCTTTTTAACCGACTTCCAAAAAGGAGGAGGTTCTCTATTCGACTGTATGTATTTTTTTTTTTTTATGTATGTTCACCGATTACTCGAAGACGCCTGAACCGATTTGAAAAATTCTTTTTTTGTTTGAAAGGGTATACTTCCAAGTTGGTCCCATAGTCGCCAAGTCGGGATCTGGTGATGGAATCTTGGCGAAATCGAGGGAACTCTTCAAATTTTATAGGATAACGTACAGCAATTTTGGTATTTTCTACAACAAGTGAAGCATTTGCGTTTGATAAGAACCATTCTACCATCAGATCTGATGATGAAGCCAAGAGTCACGGAACTCCATAATGAGACAATGTATCCTAGTCGTGTTTGGGCTTGTTGTAATTGTAACGGTATGCACTTTCCATGTGTACCAAGCACATGTGAACCACTAAAAAGTGAAAATAAAAACTTTTTTGCAAAAAATAAAACCGACTTCAAAAAAAAAACCAAAAAAGTGAAAAATAACTTTAGCTTCTGAAGTCGGTGACGTTTAAAAAAGTTTTTTGTTTTCAACTGTCATACATTGCTTTTAATACCCTATATATATATATAAGTTTCATGTGTCTGTGTGTGTGTGTGTGTGTCGGATGAACAGATTTTAAATTATTTTTTTTTGTTTGAAAGGTTGAATTAGTCGGGAGTGTTCTTAGCTATGTGTGAATGAATCGGTCCAAGATGGCCGCCGCCACAAAAAGGCGGAATACATATTTATTCAACAACTCTCTCAATACGGGTATCAAATGAAAGGGCTTGACTAGTAGAACACTTTACGCTATAATACACTTATAAAACCAAGATGGCTGCCACCACAAAATGGCGAATTACTTTTTTTTTCACAACTCCTTCAATAAGGGTAACAAGTGAAAAAAAAAACCTTTAAATTATGACCCAATGTGTCGACTGTCGGGGTTTTTTAAATTTTTAATTTAATGTTACTTGTTAGAAACTGCTGGTAACACGTAACACACGCGTGTGCTGTTATATTGAAAATTATTAAGACTACCCAAAGCTAGCGATACTACATATTGTAATATTTAAACCATAGTTCATTAGGTTTAGAAATCTGTTACTCAAGGATTTAGTTTCCAAGAATTTAGACCTTGTTTCTCTATAGCCAATCCCGTAATTATGCGTGAAAACAATTAAGATATTTTAACATAAAGATGTTGCAACAGTACAAATGAACTAATAACTAGGGTTGCCCTTTCAAAATTGCGCCCAAAAGGTGTTAGCCAAAGCTATAAAAATCCGTTATTAAATTTTATAGGCGCACTGTGGTCAATTTGCAAATTAAAGTGCGTTTGGTGAAATAATAATGAGTGCGAGAACGTTGTGTTGCCAATTTTAAATAGACTTTAAATTGTGACTTTTTCGGTAGTCTGGAGACTATAAAAATGCGGCGAGTATATAAAACCTGAATTGTAAATATTCTTTTGGTCCTTGAATTTCTATGAAATGAATAAGGTACCTGTTTCTAACTACATAGTACATACACATTTGCAAATCAGGAGGTAGATAGATATAATACAACGCTACCTTCGTTGCTTTAAATCTTACTCTTTTTATTACATTCGTCTAAAAATCCAACACAAAATTCAACTTCTAAAATTAAAGAACCATCTCACAAAACCCATCAATAATTTACTCTAAAGTCCCTGGATTTCGCACTGTGGTAGCTGTCAAAACAAATATAGAAAAAAAAAAAACGTAACGTATCGAAACATAGACGCATCGTTCGACCCAGTTATCGAGGCGGATTCTATTTCGGAAAAGAGCACAGTTGCTGCATTATTTTTTGGCCAGCCATGGTGACCTCATTTCCCACTGGGCGGTTCGGTGTAGGTCCTTTGTCTTGCGGAATTAATATTAAGGTGTGGATTGTAGTAATGTAGTGCGTTTAATAATAGATAATGTATGACTAACTTCTGCTAGCGGCTTCGCCCGCGAGAGTTTGATATTGTCGCATGGGATCTTTCTACCGAGAGAAAAAGTATGCTTTTATTCAGGTTAGTAGTAATATTAGTAGGAAGTAACACACACAGACAGTCTACCTACGTACGAAGCAAGTTATAGCAAGAGAAGTATCCTCCACCTCACGACTTCTTGAAGCCCCAGGAACACCTGGCTCCCAGCAGTGATCTGCAGTGGCCTATTTGGAAATCTCTAAATCGATTATGTACCCAAGTAGGCCAAGCAAGCATAATCTGGCAAAATGGAGAATTATTGGTTCCTCCAACACCGAGTGCGAGCGCGGCGCTCCGGACCAAACTATGCCCCATCTGCTGGAGTGTCCCAGGTGTCCGTCTACCTGCACTCATGACGACCTGAATAACGTCACTTCCGCTGCAATAAATGTGCCACCCTCTGGGCCCAAGCCATCTAATAAAGAAGTACATCGATATGACAAGAAGAAGCAGAAGTTGGAAGTAGGATATTGGAATCTCACGTCTCTAAGTTCTGAGGCTTTTGAGCTTAGATGTCTTTGTGTTTTGTGATGTGTTTGTGTATATGTGTTTGTCGTTGTCCTTTTTTTTGTCTTTATTTTCGGAGATTTAAGCGATTTCTAGTAGTAAGTACATACCTGTTTGTAGTAATTAGATATATGTTGTAATTCATGAAGAAGATAAGGCAGGAGAATCATGAAAATAATTGTATTAAATTGTCATAGATTTTTTTCCTAAACGGCAGCAAATGTGAATGTTTGTATACTACATTGGATCATGACGTTGTGTGAGGCCCCCGGACATAGTTAAATAGTTTAACAGCATAAAACATAGACTTGTAAAGTTGTGACGTAAAACCTCCCCAAGAAAACATACCAACCACCCTTAAATAAAGCATGTATAAGTACCGTAAGAAATTCACGGTCTATGTATAATTAATACATCTATTTCCAACTACAGTTGGAATCAATAACACCGTGTATTGTGAAACCATTCTACAGTACAAACAATTCGTTAAAATTTTCCATTCAACGACATTTCCATTTACAAATGTTATTGCGATTTCTAAATTGTGCATTAAATAGCATAAAGCACGTGAACTTAAGGGGCCGGCGGAGCATGCGTTTTTCATACAAACGTAATACCAAAATAATTTGTAAATCAAACATATTCTTAAGAAAGTGTGTATTTATTTCGATTGAATTACATAATATCCAGGTTCCCAAATAAATATTTTGAAAGGACAATGATATAAAGACGAGATATGAGGAATTAAAAATTTCTATAGAAAAAATATTTTTCTCGTAACTCTTGTTTAGATCAGTATACATTCAAAATATGTGTTTGGGAACCTATATATTCTGTAATCCAATCAAAATAAATACACACTACCTTAAGAATATGTTTGATGACGACCCGAATGGCGTAGTGGTAGTGACGCTGCCTTACGTTCTTAGGGTCCTGGGTTCGAATCCCGGTAGGAGCAAATGTTTGTGTGATGAGCATGGACATTTGTTTCCGAGTCATGGATGTTTATATGTATAATAAGTATGTATTTACAAACAAAAAGTATATATGTAGTATATCAACTATCTAGTGTCCACGACACAAGCTTTGCTTAGTGTGGCACTAGGTGGCGCTGTGTGTAATGTCCAGCGATATTTATTTTATTTATTTATTTATTTACAAATTATTTTGGTATTACGTTTGTATGAAATTCGCATGCTCCGCAGGCCTCTTAATCATTTGTTTTGTGACTTAACCGACAAAATCCAAGGATTAGTTTTTGTTATATTGTCACAGTAATTTTATCGTAGTTCAAGTTGAAAAGTCAAGGGTAATGATTTAGTTAAAATCTGTATGTTAATTAAAAATGATGCAGGTCATTTCCAGAAAATTAACAGTTAGATTTTATCATCATGCTTTTATCATCATCACCCTTATGTACTAAGATATAAGGTTGAAAAGTGGTTGAACCTCAGTGAACTCGGTTATAGTACCTTATTAGTTTATTCCCTCAACTTTGTGTGGAACTGGATAGCGGAAAAAGTTCGCGGGAAATCTACTTTTTTTTTGTTTTTTCGAATAGTAAATCATCAAATGACTTCTCCCACTCTGGGCGGAGCGGGAGGGAGTGTCAGACTTTTACTGACTAAAACCCATCCATTCCTTCCTCGCCCTTTATGTTCCGGGGTCGCGGTATCTCTTTTGAACAGTCCCGCAGCCCGGACAGTCTCGCAGCCCCGGAGTATAACTACTATTGGAATATAAAATAACATAACTGAACATCACACCTATCATTCCAATAGGGTTAGGCAGAGTTGTGAGTTGCAGTTCACCGGCATTTGGCCTCTAACGTCTCAGTCCTATGTTACAATCTTGATTGAGGAATTCAAAGTCATATTATTTAATTGCAAATGTGGGGTACTTACATCTTATGTGATGGAAAACCCAATAAAAATTTTCTTTATCAATAAATGTTCTGTATTTATGGTTGCTGATATGGTAGCTGTTTGAGTTATAAATGTATCTATTTAGGTACATCTATACTAGATGTTTTGTTTTTTTTTTTATACCGAATAAGCTCCAAAACTAATGGACCGATTTTAACTATTTTTTCACCAATAGAAAGCTAAATTATCAGGAAGTGACATAGGCTATAATTTATTAACTAAAAATATATCCTTAATAAAATAGCAATAACCCTACGACAGGCAAAACATGTAGGCATAATATGCTACTACTCGTGCGAAGTATTCCATAATTTTAGTAAGAAAAGATACGCATGTCGCATGGCTAAACATACTCGTATAAATCACCTACCTAGTTGTTTAAATCTTCTCATGTGAAAATACTGAAGTACATCCAGCGTACCCTTGATGGACGCCCAGTTACCCTACAAACAAAATAAAACAAAAGAACATGACCGCACCGACCACCCTCGATAGGGTGTGAATCGAATTGGACATTCTCCTTTTTTTAATCCTGACAACGTACAGTCGATACGGTAACTCCACTCAAATCGGTTTGATTCTTTCTTCAAAAGGCTATCTCAGACACTAATCTGCATAGTCCTCATGTGAATTGACCAAGATTATGTCTGGATTTAAAACAAAATATTATGTGTAGGTACGAAAAACCGAATCTATTTAAAAAAAAAATACTTATAAAAGTGTTTGTAAAACCCCATTTGCATAAGTTAGTACTAAAAAAGTTTAATTTTTCTACAGCAACTGTCAGCAAGAATGACATAAAAATTTTCGATAGTTATTCAAAAATGATTGTGAATTTTCCACCATTTTTAGTGCCAAAAATGTCATCTTATCATCAAATCCAAGTAATTATCGATGTTAAAAGACTTGACAAGCAACGAGCTGCACATTATGTTTTTTTTATAAATTAAACTAAACCTTCGTCAAACAATTAGTTTTGATAATCATCATTTTGACATTTTCTGTGTTTCTATCACATATTTAAGCTTATTGTTTCTGCTGCTTTATCACGTATTCAAAATTATTCCGGTGGTTTTCAAGCCAAAAGACCTACTCAAAGCTTTGCATGTCAATTGCCATGACCCCTTAAACCCAATGACTGCGCAACTAATTTTATATGAATGGGATAATGTCTTTGTTACCTTTATAGCACCTATGGGAATCAAAACCAATTTTTACCACACCACTGAAAATGTATGTGAGGTACTTGTGTGCCTGGCTTCAAACGGGGCAGGCATTAAAGTTTGTCGTTCTGGTGTGTTTATCTAGCCTAACTGTGGCTAATATTTCTAACTAAAAAAAGGACCGGTTTTTTGCCAGAGAGGCATATACGAGTAATATGACACATAAATGAAATATGCATGGTGGCCATAATGACCACCATGCCAGCCTGGTATTTCCCCAAAAAATACCAGGCTGGCATGAGCTCAAGGTAGTAATGGGTTATAATAATTTTGGATTTCTTTTAGAAATAAATACCATCTTGGATTCATACTAGCCTAGTACTACTTGTAAGGTTACTTAACACTATTCGATTCATACGATGTTTTTGAGTGATATTTTATCGTTTAAAAATACGGTAGGATGAACAGGAACAATTTTTACTTGTTTTATCAGTTTTTTATATTATTTTAATCATTTCCCGCTGACCCCACCAGTGGAACGACGAGCGGTGGGGTCAGCGGGAATACACCTTTCTCGGCTATTCATACTAATAACTGCAGAAGCACCATGCTATACATTCTATGAATGAGCTATTTGTCTGCTGTGTTGTTACGCTTCGACGATGGCTCAAGATCTTTAGGTTAAGCACACGGATAGACCATAACTTGGACTATGATGTGTTTCTTCATGCCCATGTTTTTAATGTTGTAGAACGTTCTCGAGAGACGCCACAGGAAAACGCTAGTCTTCATAGCGATGCATGCTAGTAGAAGAAGATGGACGTAAACCAGAACTCGACTCATACTCATCACTAACAATAAATAGTGATAGGGCAACGTTCTAGATAGCATATCCTTGTATATACGATGTGTACTTGTATGTAATTTGCTTCAGATTCCGAGCAATCTCAGCCGGATGAGTCAGTGGTTCATTGCTTGAAGAGTTTTGGCTTTGAATACCATTTTTGGAGGATGAGGAGTCTAAATTTAAGAGGAAAAAATGAAATAAAAAATTAATGAATGATAAACCTGAATAATATGAAATGAATATCAAAGGGCCTAGAGTCCTAGACACAGTATCGTTTAAAACGGCAACCATAGTGCAGAAGTCAAATTATATTGAATTTAATGAATAACAGAATCGGTGAAGTAAATCTCGTGAGGTTAACAGAAATCTTTAAAGTGGAAAACCCCAGGATAGCCCGCTAAATTCAAATTATCTTATCTTCTCTATAATATCTTTTGCAAAATATATATATGTAGTATATCAACTATCTAGTGTTCACGACACAAGCTTTGCTAGTGTGGCACTAGGTGGCGCTGTGTGTTAATGTCCAGCGACATTTATTTATTTATTTTATTTTATTTCTTTTGCAATTTGCAGGTCGACGTCACTCCCGTGGTCGGCCACTCTATTAAAGAGACATCACAAAAACAAATCTAAAATCCGCATTTTACAAAGGACACTGTTGTCCTTTGTAAAATGCGGATTTTAGCCTTTTTTTTCGATCCATGTATACACCATCACAGGTTTTGATCTCGACTTAAAGGAACGCAATTCTATCATTTGTTGTTCAGTAGCAAGCATAGCAACGAGAAGGCGACGTATGCCTTATTCCGGAACCAACAAGAAAACACGGAAACATGAGGCAAAATAAAATAAGGATAAATCTCTTCAGATTGACTATTGAGTATATAGAACAGGAAAGTAAACTGTATCTATTAATGTAAGGTAAGCAAAGAGTAAAGGTTATACAAATATACGTAGAAACTATATCTAGGATATTATTACTCACCTAGGTTGCTTCAATCCCTAAACAAACGCTGAGATTACGCTAAACAACTGTTACCATAGTGATTCGCGGGTTTTTAGAAACAATTATAACAAATAGAATTTATTTTATAATATTTTTTTATTTAGCTTCTGCCAGTGGCTTCTACCGCGTGAAGTTTGAAAACTATCCCTTGCGATTTTATTAGCGCGATAAAAAGTATCCTGTGTCTTCTTATTTCAACCAAATCCGTTCAGAAGTTTTTGCGTGAAATAGTAACAAACATCCATACTCAGAAACTTTCGCATTTATAATATTAGTAGGATATAAAGTAGGAGTAGGATAGTTGGATAGGATATTTTTTGTGAGCGGTTTTCTCTTGATGAAAATTGCCCTCCAAATGAAAACTCAACTGAATAAGTTATCACGAACATAAGAAACTAACTAACGAACATAAATTACGATGCAGTCTTGAGGACGAAACTGCCCATCCTCTATCCATACGCACACAGTTGCCTTGACGATATGAAAGTGAAGGTTGGGTGCCCGGCACTGCCCGTTTACCCTCTGTGCAAATTATACAACTTAATGATATTGGTAACAGAAACCCGCATCAATATTTGGTGATTTAAAATGCCTTATACAAAGAGAACCCAAAATGTGGACCAAAGGAAATTACGCATGCAGAGTTCGGTATGTACATAATCGATACCAAATTGCTTTGAAGTTGTATCATTAATTTTTCGATTAATTCCCCAGGAAATTAGATAAAAACGTTGGAAAATCCGGATAGTTACTATTGAAATAAAAACACAACGATGAAATGATCTGGCTAGTTTTATTTAAAAATGTTTCAGTTTAAATTACATATGATCGGAGAGACCATTAGTGGGGACATTGTGTCCTCGCCCGAAGCAGGTGGATAATTGATTGGGCAAACATTCACGGGAATTTATAAAACCGTTACGCAATGCATTTTTTAGGGTCGGCGCGGGTAGTCAGCGCTTTTCAGAAATTACACGGGGGGTGGGTGGTGCGAACGGTGTGCGGGATATGACGTTCGATTTAAAGGGTAGGCTGGGGGGGTGGGGGTGTACGGTGGCCCCGTTGGCTGCAGGGGCGGCTGTTGACGGGCGCGCGGCGCATGCGTGCTGGGCGCTCGGTGCCCGCCGCCGCCCGATTTCCGTGCCGTTGACAGTTCGCCGGGACTTACTTCCTCGATACCGCGTGTCCGCGGCGTCGCTGCATCCAGGCCGCCCGAGGCCAAACGGACCAGCTATCTAGCTACCTCTACGTCGATGGCACTCTGAACGAGAACACGTTGAGCACACGTGAGTACAATCGCCGACTGCATTTGTGACGTCCTAGTGTTCTACGGTTTTGAAAATAGGTTACTTGGCACGTTGTACAGTTATTACCAGAAGTCTAATTTCTATTGTTTTTTTTTTTTGTTTTTTTTGTTCCTTTTTCAAAAGCGTAGAGCAGGAGTTAGTCGTGTTGTTAATTTTTGCGGCTCAGCTGTTTCGGTGTTTGGATTTTTTCGTGTTTGCTTGGATGTCGTCATTGTTTTATGTATTGTTTTAAAATAATTAATGTTTTCGTAAATGTACTTATTTTGATAGTCATTAATAAGTGTTCCATGTGAAAATGGCCTTTGAAATATAGTCTGGTTACAAGGTAAGTCGATTTACGTCATACATTTTGCATTGAATCAGCTTTTAATCCTACTTTGTGTTGTGGTGTTCGTTACAGAAAAATGCATATAGCAAAAAACAGGCTTTGAGGCGCATTTTAAATAAATAATAAATATAAATGCCTCACACATGTAGACTAGAGCCTTCCTTTGTTTTGCATATTTTTTTTTCACTTCCTTATGCAAATTCATTCAACTGTGTGTTAGTACCTTAGTAATGTGTAACTTATTCCACGTTTGTACGCTAATATAACTTTACGAGCCTAGAAAATAATGAAAATAATTACATATTTAGTATTATTTATCCACGAATAACGACATTTTTTATTATTTTTATCCTTGAAAAAAAATTGTTTACATTATTTTTATTAAAACTCATAAACCTTAAAGCTCGAGTATATTTTCTTTTCTATCATCTTGTATAAATTCATCAATAAACGCACCCTGCAAAAAAAAACTACCTAAGAAATAATGGCCCGCTTTTTTTACTTAGATTTATACGCATAATTAACTAGAATTATTGTTTTATCACAGTATATTGAACAATAAATGGTCTTGACAGCGCCCTCTACCGCTACTACCGGTGCAGTTTGCAGTCCTACATTTTAGTTGAACCCGTTTTTCTATTGATTGAAAATGGAAACACCCTGTATATATTTTACTAATAAAATCAAGGCTATATAGGTTTTCCTCTAATAAAACTGCAGTTTTTTTGTAATATTTACCTTAATTGCTATCTAAACATAAAAGCTTGATAGCAAAGATAAAAGTAAAAAAAATACGGAAAAATGTGAAATATTATAGACACGCAATGTACAATCAAACAGGCTTGATTTTATCAAAAATAACTGATAAAAGGTGATTTCCCAGAAAATTCAACATGTGAATCACACGTTTGCAGTTTGAAAATATCCCTAGTTTTTATTCGTTTGAATGAAAAGCAAAATTTTCCCAAATTATGTAGATAGATTGCAAAAGACAGTTTTTTTTTTGCATTAAAAAAGTACTATGTTTGATTGGTTCCGTATGTAACCAACGTTTAAAAAATTCCAAATACATTAACACAATAAAAATTTTCAAGAGTATTACAGGCAACCAATTAAAGAAATGAAAAAACAAGATTTTAGGCCAACGCAGCCCAGAAACTGCGTATTTTATTTATCAAGTAAGATGCAAGAGTTTGACATTGAACGTCGGCTGTCCATTTACGCATGCGCCAATATTTACCCAGATGTATAGGCACCGGTACAACCACGACCGAAGTTAATTCCGAACGCACCCGCGTTTGAAAATTATTTCCAATTTTGAAATTAGAATCCTGTTTGTCCATTTTGAAATTAATTGATTTTCGAACGCGGTACCTATCTAAAAGCATGCGTATTGGTTAATTTTTTAATTACATGTTAGATGTTTTTTTTTATTTGTTTAGTATTCTTTTTTTAAATCGTAATAACGTATTAAACAGCACAATCCGGATTTCTTTAATAAAAAAATATGAATATAATTGTTTTTTTTTTTGTTTGGAATGACATTTTTAATGTTGCGTGTTTTACATGCGTTTAAGAATGCGTTAATGTCACTGGGTGACATTGAAGTCTAATTTTAGTTACGAGGCTTTGTTCAAAGCACTATTTGGGAAAAACATTTTATTACGTTCTATTTTAATATTGGCATTATCATTGATGCATAATTGCATATTATGAAAGTATTAATAGATACGCATTCTATAACATAGCCTGTTTTAAATGAAACTTGAATCGTAAAACAAGACTTTGATACTTAAGACCTTTTCCAGTAATTTCATATTATAAATATTTTTATTTTATTTTATTTTTACCAAGATTGGCATAAAGATGCATGAAGTAAAATAATTACAGTAGGTCGCTATATCGGGAACAAAAGGGCTTAAATGTTCGTATCACCTGTCAATTAAACGCGTCAGCCAATCAGCAGCCCCGAAATATGGAAGAGGAAAGGAGAGGTGGTGGGGCTCAGGGAGGGTGAAGTTCATGGATTATTTACGCTAGCTGGGACCAGAAGATGAGAAGATAGCTCAAGATGCATCAATTTTAACGTCATCCGTGAATGCTATAATAAAATAGATATTATTTTATAAATAACATAATTTTATATTTAGTTTTCGTATTTATTATAAGAATATGGGACTGTTGGTATAATGTTAACAAAAATTTGAGAAAAAAGTTAATTTATAAAAAGAAAAAAAAATGTAAAGGCGTCTTTTGACTTTTTTTCACATATATTTTTTTCTTTGCGTAAGTTAGGTGTTAAACAAATTATAATTAAGGCAATATTTGAACTATCTGTGTGTAATAAATAAAATGTTTTAAAAATACTGTTTTTTATTAAGATTAGCAAAAATCATTAAACAAAAATAATTAAAATCCCACAATACATTTAATAACTTGAACCAAGTTAATTTCTAAGTTCACCGCTACTCGTCACTGCGTTAATGGTCGCGTTAATTTTTTAATTACCTGTCATATAATTTTCTTTTATGTAAACATGAAAAGGCAACCGATTATTACATACATTTTGAAGTAATATTATGTCAGCTTAAGGCAATGTTGATGTATTTAATTTAAAAAACATCCAAAATTAAATTATTTTTAAACAAACCCCATTTTATAGCCCCCAATGCCGTTTTTCATAATTTTACGTCATTTGTCCGTCAAAAGAGAATCTTCATCATTTTTAAAATGCCATTTTCCTCGATTTTTTTGAGAAAATGAATCCAGAAAAATTCAACCAGTGTTTGACTGTTAATTTTGAATAACTATTCTTCTTTTATTTATTTGCTTGAGCAGAAAATAATTAAATTATTTTCAATTCCCTTAACTGTCAATAAATCACTCATTACAGTAGTAATCAGTAGTCATCTAAGGAAAATGTACCGTCTGGTGGGGAGGGGATGTGAAAGAGAGGGGGGAGGGGGTGAGGGGTCAGACTTCCACGTGTACGGTTCATACCTACCTATTGCGGAGATTAGTACAAGAAATAAGAAAACATGAACAGAAAATACGACCTAGATTTTTAACATTATGTATATTTGTCTTGTAATCAGTAATTATAATATTCATGGTATTTTATTTGTGAGATGAAAGTAATTTGTGCGCTAAAAAAAGAATACTAAATGTCAGAGAGCATACAGTGGCTCTATTTGTTTCCTTGGTAACGTACATATTTATAAAATAATTTTCAATCTTATAGTGATTGCCGTAAGTCTTATTTGGAAAAATAGAAATAAAGAAAAACCTAATTGGACTTCACAGGACAATCTAAAAAATATATAAGTCGCATGCGCTGTGCATGCAAGAATAGCTTGTTAGGTACTTAACCTAGTAATTTATGAACTGTACTAAATTTTTCTCCTGAATGCTGCAATGTAAGCGTAATTCGACCATGATAAAACCGGAGAGGAAAATCTTCAATGAATATTTTCTTTTTTTTTTAGGTATGACCACTCGTAGTTGCAACTCGCTAAGGACTTAACTACTTAACCGGACTATCCTGTGGTGGCCAAAAATTACTTTAAGACCCCCAGCCAGGGCTTACAAACTAAACCCAATGAGTAATTTGGACACTTCTGGATAAAGATAGTATACTCTTGATTTACACTATCTAAAACGGCCAAAAGGTAGTTAAAAGTAGTTATAGTAGTAGGGCCAATTTCACCAATGAGATCCGTCTACGCCGTGCTTGTCTAGGTTGGTCTGGGGATGGGTGGCCCATTACATACCGAGCTTCCTCCTTACCACGGAAAACTCGTTAAACCGTTGGTCCCAACTGCCATTTGTAGATCTTTGACCGCTGTTCCAGGTAGTCAGTGTCCTGAAAGTCTTGCAACAAGTAATGGCAAGGGGTACTTGTATAACCCAGTGTTTACTGGGTTGTGGAGGTCAGATAGGCAGTCGCTCCATGTAAAGTATTGGTATTGAACTGCATCTGGTAAGACTGGAAGCCAACCCCAGCATAGTTTGGAAAAAGGCTGAGAAGATGATGTATTATGACACTGAGAGCTCTTGATCACGCTTTACATGTAAGGTCGAACAAGCTATTTGGTATACAGTTTAACCCACAAATTACATTGTAAAATCTAAAAACCTGGTCAGATAAATTCGGTGTTGCAGTTAATCCAAATAAATGTCAGGCTATAATCGTTGGGAGTTCGCGCAGCTTGAGCAAGTTAGATGGTACAACCTTGCCACCAGTTCTTTTCGACGGTACGATCGTTCCTTTTAGCACCGATGTAAAGGATCTTGGCTTGCACATTGACAGCACCATGAAATGGCATACACAAGTCGCTCGTGTCAGCCAGAAGGTTACTGGTTCGTTGCGGGCTCTGTACCGCTTGAAAAACTTTCTGCCCTCAAATACGAAATCAATGCTTGTACAGTCCTTAATCTTTCCCATCATCGATTATGGTGATGTGTGCTACTTTGACCTGAATGCAGATCTCCTCGACAAACTTGACCGTCTTCTAAATAACTGCATTCGATTCGTCTTCAATCTGCGTAAACATGATCATGTCTCCGAGCACCGGTCTCTTCTTAAGTGGTTGCCCATACGTCAGCGTAGGGAGCAAAGGGCGCTAACCACATTGTTTTCTTTTCTTGTGTCTCCCACTTCCCCTAGTTACCTTGCTCCCCACTTTCAATACATTTGTGCCAACCACAGCAGGAGCCTGCGCTCTTCGCAAAACCGTGTGCTTCACTGTCCCTCTCACCGCACTGACTACATTCATCGATCATTCTTCGTCCAGTCTATTTCTCTGTGGAATGCGCTTCCCCAGGAAATCAGGATGGCAACCAATCGCTTATCTTTCAAAATTAAAGTTCGCGAGTACATTCGGAAGAAGCTGGCAGTTTCGTCACAACGGTAATGTTTTCGTCATTGTTTGTCTTTTTATTTTAGTATATCCATGTAAATGTCTATTTAATTTAACTTTAATATTTATTTATAGTATTTGATAAATAGGTATAGTATTTTATATATCTTTGTAGTTTATCGTAGTATTAAATAAAATTATTCTCAGATTTTCAGAAATGACACCTACCACTGCTTGTCTCTGCATCACCTAAAGGTTGACTGGTAGAAAATGCCTATGGCATTAAGTCCGCCTCTGTACTTTTGTGCTTGAAGTGTTAAATAAATAAATAAATAAATAGCTTGTTCGACCGTACTGATCGCGATCTGCCGAGAGTCTCCTTGAACAACTCGCGCAAAAAATATTATCGTTAGAAGAATAGTTGCATATCTAATGTTCTTTAAAAAAAGTACAATAATAACATGTAATCTTATTTTTTGTAACATTATCCAAATGATAAAGCGTACACGGTGCAGCCATTTAATCAATGTGCGTACTAACGCTTTGATAAGATAACCATGCAAGAATGTTGTAAGCTCCATGGGTGTACAGGGTGTGGAAAATTTTGTTAAAGGTTTTTTCCTTTAGGAATATTTTTTAATGAAAAACATACTAAATAGTATTTATACTATCCATTTGTTTTGAACCCATGAAAATATACAAAACAATATAAATATTTGTACCATTCCGTAGCAGCATAGTTGCGTAGATGTACTTTTAAAATCAAATAAAAATCTAACCTAAAAATTGATAAAAAGAATTAAATAAGCAAACAATAATGTTTAATGACCTAGAACTATAACTAACCTAATCCTAAATATGAACTTGATCAGGTCAAGCAAAAATATATTACATTCACGACTAAAAAATTGTTTTTAGTTTCAATTCCGAATAAAACCCATGGCACAGGAAATGTCGAACAATCATAGACTCTGAGATGCACTTACTTTTTTTCTAGAAGTGACGTGTACTAGGAAATGTATTGTTTTTCGCTTGAGCGCGGTTGTTTTTTTGACTGTTTGACTCATTAATTTTAACATTGAGTTAAAATGTAAACTGGTATTTTGGATTTTGATTGTCAAATAAGTATTAAAAATGCTTTTCATGAGGAAATTCTTTAATTTTTCCTTTGAAAAAAGGAACCTTTCGAAAGAAGGTTAGCAGCCTCATGGTGTTCTTTTTGATATTTAAATATTAGAATTACAAACAGGCAAAAAAAGAATTGTTTCTATCTATAACAGGATTTCTAGTTGAATGATTTCGATTAAATAGGACATGGTGATACCGAAATGAAAATGTGTTCCTAGTTTTATCTGAACAAAAACTGTCGTCGAAATATGCCTGTAATTGTAGGTCTAGTTAATGTGCCGTTAATATCCAAAATAGAACTGCAGATTAAGCACTACAAGTAGTGTTCGACCGAAGCCGAATACTATTAAGCGGGTGTCGCCGAAACCTTCGACTGAAACCAAATGTTCAGAAATTCAGTTCAAGATTGGATAAAAGTGAAGGATAAATTAGGTTTTTTTATAGACATTTAGTTTCTAAATAAGAATAAGAAGTACAAAAAAAAATAGAATTACCGTGCAACTTAAAAAATAACAATTCGAAATGTATAATCCCTGACCTCTTTCTTTTTGTTTTTTTTTTATTCGGATGGGAAATCATTAAATGATTCCTCCCGCTATGAGCGGAGGGAGTGTCAGACTTTTACTGACTAAAATTCATCCATGTTCCTTCGTCGCCCTTTATGTTCCGGGGCCACGGTATCTCTTTCGAACATTCCTGCAGCTCCGGCAGGCTTCGGCCCTTCCTTATGCTGACATCTCTTTGAGGCGCGCGTGGAACACGAACGCGCCTTCGACACGGCCTGTCGTCATAAGACGGACGGACGGCGAGCTAGCCCATAGCTCACCGTCCATAGGCCCGCGAACCCCTAACCCATGCGTGCCTCTTTCGACGCTCTCTTGCGCATTCGTAACAGTTCCTTCAATTTCGGCTGTGAGAGAAACCTTCGATTTCGGCCAAAACGTCAGCCGAAGCCGAAGGTGTACTCCGACACTAACTACAAGTTTTTACTGTGAACAAATTGTATTTATGCATGCTACCGTAGTAATGAATAATTCATTTTTAAACAAAATCGTATATCATTGATAAAAAAAACGAATTCGAAAACTTAGTATATTTTCTTTTTATTATCTACAGTTAATTCATTAATGTTTTTAATCTCGAAAGTAATTCCTTAGAAAATAAATTGTATAGGTAATTATTCCTTTATTTATTTCTGAACAGTTTATTGTCATTGTTATATATTTTATACTAAAATAATATAAAAAAAAAACATTAAAAAAAAAACAGTAGCCCCGAAATCTAACCATCTTATTAGAAAAAAAAAACCATGTCTAAGATAAAGAACCTTATTTGGATTCACAATTTAATTTCTGCTACATCTTACCATTCAACAGAAAGCGTCATGCGGTCGTACACAATGCGTGTACGCACGTAACGTACATCCCGTATCCTAATACTATACAGCGATATCAATGCTCACGTGGCCTTGTCAAACGACACTGTGATAACGATACTACTAGGCGCCGAATTTGTTTGCCTTCTTTTTGGCCATTGCACATCGTTAGATATGATAATAAAGGGTGTAAAACACCTCTTCACGAAGCCGAAAGGCACATATTCTCCCTGTCATTGCGATCATTTTTTTTTTGTTCTACACCATACCTGGGAACCTTCTAGTTACGGAGATATTGGGGGTCAAAGTTCCAACTTTGTGACCTCTTTTTTTAAATGCAAGTTTTATTGTAAGATTTTTACTGTACACGGCACAATGTGGTAAGTGCATTACATTGAGTTCTACCACAAAATGTGATTTTTCACCCCAAAAAAAAAGTCGTTTCCCAGCAACAATTTTTGCATAAAGTTACTTAGTTTGATGTACAGAATGCTTGGTTGACGGCTTCGGGATGAGGTGGTTTACACCCTGTAAATTACCTATACCTACATCATCTGTTGTCAATTTTACTTTTGAGCAGAATTTCCGTTAGACAATTCGTTGAGTCCGTAGCATACATAACAGAATGGCATTTCGGTTACTTATAAATGTTTTTTAAGACTCATCATCTGTCTTTTACCAACTATGTTGGGGTCGGCTTCCAGTCTAACCGGATGCACTTAGTACTGCACTAAGTACTGTTTAATACGATACCTCTTGGTAAGCCTGGTTAACAGACTTTCGGGCCACTGACTAGCTGTAAGTACGTGTAGATCTACAAGTAAATAATATCGCTGGACATTACACACAGCGCCATCTAGTGCCACACTAAGCAAGGCTTGTGTCGTGGTCACCAGACAGTTGATATATTACATAATTATATACTTTTTGTTTGTAAATACATACTTATTATACATATACACATCCATGACTCGGAAACAAATATCCATGCTCATCACACAAACATTTGCTCCTACGATTCGAACCCGGGACCCTAAGAACGTAAGGCAGCCTCACTACCGCTGCGCCATTCCGGTCGTCCAAGTGACAGCCAAGAACAACGGCTTAGTGTGCTTTCCGAGGTATAGAGGAAATTTGGTATATGTAATGAGTGGTCACCCATCCACGGACCATCCTAGGCAAGTGCGGCATAATATGAAGATTGACCGGAGCGGCTGTTATTATTTAGCCACGAGCTCTTCTGCACGACCAGGGGGGTTACCATGACGTCTTAAAGCAGGATTGTTTTAATGTCATTTCAGTGTGGGAAAGAGACGGAGCTATAGAGGACTTCTAGCGCCATCTCTTTCGCACTCTGGAATTAGATTAAAACAATCCTGCTGTAAGACGTTATGGTAGGCCACCAGGACCACGAGCAACTGTATCAATTACTCAAAAAGGTGAAGAAAAACATCGTGAGGAACATTCTCATAAAAATAAACTCTGCCTCAGCAGTGGTAATATTCCTGCCGGGGTTGCGGGACTGTTCGAAAGAGATACCGTGGCCCCGGAACATAAAGGGCGAGGGAGGAACATGGATGGGTTTTAGTCAGTAAAAGTCTGACACTCCCTCCCGCTCCGCCCAGAGTGGGAGAATTTATTTGATGATTTCCACTGCTTTTTTTTTTTTTTTTTTAAAAAAAGCAGTGGTAATATTGCGTAAGCAGGCTGATTATAAAAGTATGTAATCAAAAAGCCAATTGCCGGAAAACAATTCAAACAAGTTTCATTCACATTAAAATATTCGATTGAACTATTTTCGCAAACTATTAAAGCAAATACTGAGGTAAATTACCTAGATATAAAACTGTTACAACGTGACGTCATCTGCATCCTCCTAGCCTGGCACAGTCCCCCACCCCACGCTATTTAAGGGTGCAGTTCCGACCCCCCTTACGCTTTGAGCTATAAATACAACTTATGCAGCTATGCATCGGTTTTATTTAATTCCGGTTAAGCAGACGACAACCTCTCTAGGTTGAACTGCGAGATGCCATTCCGAAAAAAGAAAAAAAAATATGCACAGGTTTTTGACTCAAACGGGCGGCGCCTAAACTGCGTTTTATAGTGCAGATCACACCGCCAGCTAGCGAGCGAGCTAGGCGAGGTATCGTTTCACTTTTTTTCAGGCTTTCGTTCACACCCCGCGAACTACGCAAATAGCCGAAATGAAGCATGAAAACAGCCTCGCCCGGCTCGATAGCTCGTTCGCTCGCAATATTTCACAATAATATTGATACTGACGACAGTCTTGAACTTGGTTTAGATGGGTTGATCGCGTTCTGTTGGCTGTGTCGAAGGTTAAATTATACGTACTAAGGATCGAGATTTGTATTCTTATACAAATCTCGAATAAGTTGCGGTTACAGTTTTAATCTGCCTTGAAGAGTTGTATTCAACCGGAAAACTGACGCCATTATTAGTAGACAGTAATTCAACAGCAAATAGGACGACATTAAATCTAGATTTAACTTAGGTAACTCTGAACGCTGTTTCAAAAATGAGTTTTTTTTTTGTTATATTATATTTTGTCTGTCAGCCACTTTTCACCAATAACAAAACAAAATAGCATTTTTTTAATACAGATTTAAAGTAAAAGTGGTGTCGTATTACCTAGTATAGGTAGCTGGGTTGTGGAGGACAGTTAGGCAGTCGCTCCATATAAAATGCTGGTATTCAGCTCCATACGGTTAGACTGAAAGCCGACACCAACATAGTTGGGAAAAGGCTAGGCACATGATGATGATGATGAGATATTTAAGTAAAATGTCATGCTTGTTTTTACTCCTCAGGTATTAAGGGGAAAGGTGGATAAAAAAAAAAAAAAAAAAAAAACCATATAATATTCTAAAAAACAGTTATAAATTCAATGGGATAAATTCAATACCATAAAGCACTTTTATTCATGGTTTTCCTTTCATTTAATTTATCATGTTTGTCAGAGAGATTTGATCCCTGCCGGGGCTGTGGGACTGTTCGAAAGAGACACCGTGGTCCCGGAACATAAAGGGCGAGGAAAGAACATGGATGGGTTTTAGTCAGTAAACGTCTGACACCCAGAGCGGGAGGAGTTCTTTGATGATTTTCTATAAAAAAAAAAGAGATTTTGTCCATTTGATTGCCCCTGATTGATTGATGTAAAAAAAACAGAGTGTTGCAGTGTAGCTGTTGCCAGCTACTTCGTTGGCGTGGAAATTTTGATGTGTATGTGTGAAACTAAACTATAGCCTACAAATTATTCTTAGCCCTACCAAATTTACACAAAAAAAAAACTGTCCAGCCGTTTCGGGGGAGTTCTATAACAAATACTGTGACACGAGTTTTTTTTTTTTTTTTAATATTTGTGATGATTGTAGCGGCTTATGCATGTATCGGTGTATGTCTAGTAGAAATAGATTTAACGTAAAAATATATATATGAATGTGAAACGCATGTACTAAAAAGATACTAAGTACCTTTTCTATATTGATAACTCATAAAAATATTTTGTCCCACATGTCCGAATCGCAGGCTGTTTGATATGAAAAGGTAAGAAATCCATTTAGTAATAGAAGATTGCCGTAAAAATGAGGATAAACATGTTCCGATGGTCCGGACATGTAGCTTTATATGCTGTGTATAGAGTGACAATGCTATAAGGAAAATGTTTTGATTCATATGGGTACTCTCTTTATAAGACAGGGAATTATATAACTAGATACGAGTAGTAGGGATTGCTATAACACGATGCTGGCTGCTGTAAAAACCTTGTATCCAACAAGCTTTTCTAAGTTACTGATGTTAATATTATATAATTACCGAAAACCGGTCATCAGAGTGTCAAAGTAAAACTCTAAAATGGCCGCTTTAGCAGAACATAAAATGAATCAAGTTAAAAAAAAAATAATTAAAATGGACTTTATAGTCTTCACATAAATTCTATTTTAAGAATTTTAACGTGATTCATATTATGTTCTGCTAAAGCGGCCATTTTAGAGACCCTGAGTTCGAACCGCACCACACCTCTGATTTTTCGGATTCATTTTTGTATTAATAATTATCATGATAAAACATCGTGAGGAAACCAACATGCCTTTTTTTTTTTGTATAAACCAGCATGCCTGAGAGATTATCTCGATATAAAGCCAGGTCAGAGGCCCATGGGTAGCATAAAACTCTGACACCAGGTTAAGCACTAACCACACGATAAAGAAAAAAGAAAACTAGTTTAAAACGAGCATCCGTCCTAGTCCTAGGTCGTGTCTTCATTTTTTCACTAGGCTGCTAAAATAGGAATCAACTAGTTCCATTTAATTTTAAATTTAAAAAAATCCCCCGACACGTAGGTAGTGTCATAATTTCACAGGCCTTTTCATTTGATACCCATATTGAGGGAGTTGTGAAAAAAAAATATAATTCACCATTTTGTGGAAGCAGCCATCTTGGATTTGAAATTTAGTATGGGGTATTCTACAGTCAAGCCCTTTCATTTGATACCTACCCATACTGAGGGAGTTGTTGAATAAATATGTAATCCGCCATTTTGTGGCGGCGCCCATCCTGAACTGATTTTTTCAAACATAAATTAATAAGAACACTCCCGACTAATTTACCTTTCAAACAAAACAAAACAAAATCAAAATAGGTTCGTCCGTTCGGGAGCTACGATGCCACAGACACACACACACACACACACAGACACGTTAAACTTATAACACCACGTCGTTTTTGCGTCGGTGGTTAAAAACTAGAAAACCGCATTTAAAAAAAGTATACCAAATCATACCACCACCACCATTACCATTTTACCATTATATTGCATAGGATATCCATATAGTAGGAAACTATTATCACTATATTGTGAAATAATTGGGTTTAGGACGTGAGTCGCCATAAATAGATGAATGACGTATTTCAACGTAAAATCAACAGAACTAACGCAATTCGGAAAGGATAATGGCTTTTATAGAAATATCTATGAATGGCGTGATGTGGTCCACAGGTTTACTTATTTTCTACCTACGGAGTTCAAAAACGAAGCATTGAAATATTGGGCCAAATTAAGTTGATAAGGAAATAAAAAGGTCAATCTATGGTGAACTTATGATCGTTTATGTATCTTTAACGTTATTATAAAACTTTTTTTTATAATCTGCACTCTCCTTGGTACGGAAAGATTTATAATGAACTAATATAAATAATTAAAGCTGATGCTCCATTTTCTTACGTTTTTTGCAATTGGTAGGCCTGTGCCAGGTTATATGTTGATGAAAATATGGCCTGAAAATTTGAATTTCGCGGGCTACCCTATAAAACTCAAAAATATTTAGGGGGAAACCGGGACCGCGGTCCTGGTCTCAAAAGCCCCCGAACCCCCTGGAGCATCCACCTTAACGAAAACTAAATTTTAGCTTTCGATTGCAATGTACGAGTATTATCATGAAATTGTTACTTATTATTTGAAAGCAGCTTAAATGTGTCAAACGACTGAACTTTATTCAGTAATTATTTGGAGATGTGTAACTAAAATGTTAAGCTCGTAATGATACGACCAGTCCAGTCTAGCAAAGCAAATATCAGAAAAAAGTCAGAGAATGTCGCGTTTAATATAAAAATATAAGTAGTTTAAAAAGTTCATGAGGGTTTTTCTGTATACAGAATTGCGGTCAAAAAAGTCATTCAGCCATATTTTTATGTTATTCTCGAAGGCATACATTCACCAGTAACCGCGATAAATACACCATATTTAGTCATTTTATTCATTTCTATACATATTTATTTCCTCTTTTGAAAATTAATTAAAAAAAAAAATTTGGTTATTATTGTAGATTAAATACAATGACAATTACTCTATTTTATTTTTACTTCCCCACGTGAATATGTGACGTTAAATAAAATTATGCCCTGCATGATGTTGCGATATATTTAGATTTGCTACGCGCTGCCTACGAGGCTACGAGTTTTCAGGACACAGGTTTTTTTTTCTGATATGCACTGAGTTATTGTTTTTTTTTTTTCTGTGAAATAAGATTTCATATTTTTGTTTAGTATTTTTGTTATAATTCTTATTTGTTCATCTAATCTTTATTTTAAATTCCGTTTAAGAAACTCAACTTCAACATTCAGATAGGTAAGCGAAGGTAGGTAATATTTTTATCGCAGTAATTGATTGTAGGTTGTACCTACGTCTTAAATCATTGACAACATTATTTCTTTACTTCTTGAACACTGTTGCGTTAACACGTCGGGGTCGTTAAAACCTTAGTTAAATTCCTTAATAACGCACTCAGTAGTAACATCGTGTAGGTATTAAGAATAGCAAGAATTAGCATAATCAAATAAATAGAATGAGTTTCGATTGTACTTATATTGCACAAGTTAGTCAATATCGTAATCGGATTCAGCACGCATAATAATTACAAATTCTTTGAACAAGTCCTTAGTTAGTATCCAAAAATAATATTAAACATTACATGTTCACTTCTGCTGTGTATGTAATGTCAATAACTTGCAAACATAATACAGCGGCTGAATGTACTCAAACTAGACAATCTACGCGTCGCCTATTCTAATGTACTCGGACCACGCAGTGTGTGTGTGCGGTATGTGATCAAGAAAAATGTACGAATGCGGCAGTGAGGCGCTCAGGCGGCGAGGCGGTGAGGCGTCGCGTTTGCAGAATCGACTGCATCACGAGGGCCCCGAGGGGCGCCGCTCTAGCCGTCTTTTTTCATTTTGCGTGCGTCTTTTTTTGGCAGCGCGCGGTTAACCTTGGATTTTTTCATAGCGAAGCGCTGCACGTACACGCGCGCAAGTTTCGGATAGTCGTAGAGCGTCCCCTCCACCCGGCGCGTCCGAATTTTCTGCATTCGGCCGGCGTGAAGAGTTTTCGACGGTCGCATTCGCGAGCGAGGCTCCCCACGGCTAGGAGCGAAGCGCGTACCGACACACACCGCCTGCTACGGAGCGGCGCGAGCGCAAACGCGCCATGCAATATGCGGAAGTGATCGCGACCACAACCGAGCGGTGCTAAACTAAACGAGTGCAACTCAAGTGTAGTGAACGCACATTCAGTGATACAAACTATGGTATTTGTGCATAGCTCGATAGAGATCTAATGGTTTTCTAATAAAGATAGAAGGACTTGGAATTTGCGATATGGAATCAAGGAAAGTATTGTCTTTATTAGTATGTATGAACTAGGATAAGCATCAACCGGTGACCCGGCTAGATTAGTCGGGAATTTTGGGTGTGACCCAACCAGGAAGCCGCTTTGGGGTTACAGAAAATATTCGACTCGCTAGCTACATTTGGGAGTCAATCTGGCAGATTTTAAAATAGGCATCAAGAAACAGTCATTGATAAATACGCGTTGACATCCCGCAGCATATGATAAATACTAAGCGCGCGATGGTGTACAGCAGTTTGCACCTTAGTTGCTCATGCATGAGAACGTTTTTGCGCAGTTTGGAGTCGTCTCCGAATTTTGCATACACGTACTGCCGACTCGGGGCTATTGAACTTGATAATGAAACAACCGTATCTTCAACTTTTTGTTCGAAATATTGCATCACTAATTCTTCTGCGCGATCTCCGCCGACCGGTTCCCTAACTTTTCTCCGTAACTGGAGGTGTGTTATCTAAGATGATTCACGGTGTGCGTTGGGCCGCTCATCATCCCAACTAACCATCCGAAACACGTAGTTCGCAACACGAACGTGATTTCTAACGAGCCCGTCAATAATCCAGTTCTACCATATAGGTTTGGGATTCATAATTAATGGGTGCGTATAAATCGCGCTCAAAACTCGGCCCGGAACCGCTTTGAGGCGAAAACTGGTCGCGCAACGCATTAACATTTGCATAGAAACTGTCAAAGTGGCCTCGTGCGGCCGCCGTCCATGTACGAGCTATTAGCACCTAGACACCGGCCGCGGTCAGCGTCAACCGATCGCCTTGTTTCGTTTGCGCTTCTGCACATGTCTTCGCGTCTATGCCTCACGTCATAGATCTCACCGGCTCAATAATACGCCTTATGCCCTTCGATATACAGCTGCGTTTCTCTATTCTCTGCGCCAGCATTTGAATTTTCGGTTAGGGCCTCCCAATTCTCGTCGTATAATTTCGTTGCATTGATAAATATAAAACAAGAATTTCGGTTATCTAATTGTCTGAGACTTTCATCTTCGTTAGTGTTATGCTGACGTGTACTGTGACGTTTGCAATTCCCGTGTAAACATTAAACTTGAATTCACTTGCCATCATATATCCGAGTGATATCGTTTGTTGTTTTTTCTTGAAGGTTGACCTTCAACACCTAATCTATATTATCATACATTGATTTTAATGAACTCTTCTAATTGGAACATCAATTTAGAATTAATAGGGCCTACTTATCATACGAAATGTAATGAATAAGTACCTAAACAAAGATATTACAGATGCGAAAACATTCGAGTGTTTGTTCCTCAAATAAAGCCATAACAGCTGAATCGAATTGGATGAGATTTGTCACGGCTTTTATCTAATAAACCTGAAGTTCCTTAAATCAATACGAATGGATGCTAGCAAACTTAATTTACAAATTGTTGGCATCACAATCAATTTTGTTGCACAGTGATTAACACTTCTATTTTTGGATGTGTTTCTATAGATTTTTTCTTTCCCCTCTCCTTCTTGGTCGTTGTTTTGTCTAGTGCCATTCATCCAGTGACTGCCTAAACTAGTATTTCCTGCTCCATTCTCTGAGAATTTTTTTGGACCGCAAATCTTGTTTATCATCATGCTTTTATCTTAATTTATTGTAATGGCTGTAGCGCAAAGTCCACATTTAGACTTTTCTGAACTACCTATGCGTTTCTTGTTAAACCAAATTTAGATGTATTTTTATTTCGTCTATTTTCGAGTTAGATAGTGGTTTCTACTACCGAGTAGTAGATTAGTAATCCTATGTTATGAACTACAAAACAAAATTTTACATTTAAAATTACTGTGACTGCGGTGGTTGACAAGCTGAGAAGAATAAAATGGTAAAAATCTGTTAGTAATTTAGATAATATATGCTAATATACTATATAGGTATATGTAAATATTAGATATAGAACTCTTCTCTTCTTATTATGTGGCAAAAATAAAAAGCTATCAAAGAGTTGCCAAAAGTTTTCTTCTACCGATTTCATTTGTGTTTCCCTACTGTGGTTCAATGACCTGTAGTTATACAAAATAGACCTGGACTTGTCTGCCTACCCTATAACATCTGCAGCTTTATTTTGCACAAAAACAAAAATAGTAATCTAATCAATATTTCCGAAAGTTTCTTTACAACTAGTGATAGTTTAGCATAATCTTGAATTTTTGCATTAATTTCAACTACTCAATAATTATGTAGATTAAAATACATACCTCCGAAGTTAGACACAAACTTGCAACGTGAATAGATAATTTGAATAATTAGGCACCTATGTTCCATAATATATTATATTAAATCGAAATAGGCAACATAAAATTACTTCAAAGTAAACTACACAGGATTGAAGTTAGCAACATTTAAATATGCCTAAATATGTGTCCGTGAAGGTCGCTCTTTACTTTGATCGCGTCACGAATACAATTGGCCAATGGGAAACGTTTGTTTGTACTAACGCACTATTCCAAATTCAATTCAGAGTTCAATCGTCCACGCAGATTTTCGAGATCGATCCGAATTCTGTAAAGATTTTATCGTGACGAGAGTATCTACCTACCTGAGTAGGCGTTGTAAACAATTTTCAGTCAGTAAAAAAGTTTAGGCTCAAAAGCTTCCCAAATTGCCTATTTTTTGTTGAAATGATGGCCGTTTAAAGCATAATACGATAGTGCTGTTACATCTTTTCAATTCACTTTGTATTCCAAATTAGCGTTTAATTTGTATTGGCAGTACACTGCGAGCAAAAGGACCTTTGATCCTACATAAATAGATTTTATTATGTGAATAACGTGAGTTCAGTCAAACTGCGTCATATTTCAAAGAAACATTCATTAAATTCTTGGATTTGTCGCAGGTTTTAATTCGCAACAATAATATTAAAGGCATTGTAAAATAGTTTTGATACTTGCATGTTTTTTTCACTCCTTTCGTTCTTTCAGGCGAAAATAACTACGTAAACTATACAAAACACCTTCAGAAACTTAATGTTATTAAAACGTGGAAAGAGAAAACCCAGTGAATGATCAACATGGTTTGTCATCATCATCATCTTCATCCTAACCTAGCCTTTTCCCAACTTTGTTTGGGGTCGGCTTCCAGCCTAACTGGTGGCAGCTCAAGACCAGTATTTTACATTTAGTATTGTACGAGTATGGACTGTATGTCAATAAAATAAAAAAATGTGACGATAAAAAAAACTAGGTGTGAGGCGCTAGGCTAATTTTGACTATCATTGTTAGAACATAATTAATTAAAATTATAATAAGTTAAGTAAAATTAAATTGCCTTTAGGCTATCTTAGATTGCAATAATTATCCAATACCTAGTACTAATTATATCTTTTCGAATAGCTGATAAATAAATAATAAATAAATAAATAAAACTTTATTAACAAATTATTTCTCAAACATCAGTGTAGCCCTGGCTCTTGTACTAAGAGTTCCTGTATCACATGAGCCACATGATAAATAAAGTAATCTTATAACTGCTTATGCAGTTCATTGATATTTATTCAACCAACCGGCAATAAAAAAGAAAGACTAGAATACACTGTATATTAAATTCAAAGGATTTTATAATCAAAACAAAAACTTCCACTACCTACCTCTGAGTAAGTTCCGGTTAAAATACCAATACCAAAAGACTTTGGACAATTAATTTTATGTAGGTTAAGTAAATACTATACCACTTTTCATATTACCTACCTAGTATTCCAACACACATTTTTAACTGGTGTGTACTAGGCTCTAAAACGTTTTGGTACTAGGGTTTAAAAAAAAAAAAAAAGGGGCCGGCGGAGCATTCGTTTTTCATACAAACGTAATACCAAAATAATATGAAAATAAAACATATTCTTAAGGTAGTGTGTATATATTTCGATTAGATTATCAAATATCTATGTTCCCAAATAAATATTTTCAATGGACAATGATTTAACGGCGAGATACGAGGAATTTAAAATTTCTATGGAAAATTTATTTTTCTCATAACTCTAGTTTAAATCAGTGTTCGTTCAAAATATGTGTTTGGGAACCTATATATTCTGTATTCCAATCGTAATAAATACACACTACCTTAAGAATATGTTTGATTTACAAATTATTTTGGTATTACGTTTGTATGAAAAACGCATGCTCCGCAGGCCTCTAAACATTACGTTTACAAGAGCGAAAAAAATATTACGAAATCAAGTTATTAGCTGGTTCCACGAACTGCTTAGAAACAATTTCTGTACACACGTGGTATCTTTGCAACGAAAGATAACCTCAAGTCCAACGCACAATGATAAGAGTGATTAGTTACAACGCGTTACATTTAAAAGTGCGTCGAAATTCAGTATCAGTTGTCAAATGGACATGTTTTTTTGAGAAATAATAATACCATGATCAATCTTTAAACTTAGGCACTAAGGCAGTCGCTTCTTTTAAAATACTGATTTTCAGCTGCATTTGGTTGGATTTGAAGCCAACCCATTGGCAAAAGCCTAGTCACACAAATTCTTATATTAATTAAAGCTTTTTTTTTTTTTTTTTTTTTTTTTTTTTTTTTTTTTTTTTTTTTTTGTCGTGCCGTTAAGATAGAGATGGCAGCTTATTTGCAGCCTCATCAACTAGGCTTCGGTACGCGCCTCGGGTGCGAGGCTGCCATTCATGCTACTCGTGCTTTTGCGATGGGGGCCGAAAACGCAAACTGCATCATTGTGAAGCTTGATCTCAAAAATGCGTTTAATTCCCTGGAAAGGGATGTTCTTTTGAGAGAAGTGAGGGAGAGGACCCCATCCTTATACCCGTTTCTTCATCAAGTTTACGAGGCACCTTCCAATCTTTACTTTGGTGATTCCTTGATCATGTCTCAGGTTGGAGCTCAGCAGGGAGACCCTCTTGGGCCGCTCACTTTTAGCTTGGCCATCCAAGCCTCAATCCACGATCTAAAATCACCCTTGAACGTGTGGTACTTGGATGACGGTACCATAGGTGGCAAACCTGAGGACGTTGAACAAGACATCCGCACATTAATTCCACGTCTCAGGGAGCTGGGCCTCGAGGCAAATTCTGCTAAATGTGAGTTCTTCCCCTGTGGCCCTGTGGCTGAGCCAAAATTCTCCCACTTTTCTTCCATTCTTCCGGGTCTCACTATGCTTTCACCTATCTCTTTCAGTCTCTTGGGTGCCCCGATCTTCCCTGTTGCGGTACCTGAGGCTCTGGAGGATCGCAAGCGTAATCTTCTCGACGCCCACAAAAGACTCAAGGTTCTTTCTGCCCACGTCGCTTTGGTTCTTTTGCGCTTGTGTTTCGCGGTTCCGAAGTTGACATACTTTTTGCGGACTGCCCCGACGTGGTGGTTCCCACAGTCTCTCTCATCTTTCGATGATGCTCTTAAGGGGGCGGTAGAGAGTATTTTGAACGTTTCGTTGAACGAAGCTCAATGGGCGCAAGCTGCTTTGCCGATCCGATTTGGAGGTCTGGGGGTTCGTCGCACACAGGATGTTGGCTTGCCGGCCTTCTTAGCGTCTGCGCATGGGGTTACTGACTTGGTCGCTCGCATTCTATCTCTTGATGGCGAACAAGTCAGTATCCCTTTCGCGACGGACGCTCTGGCGGCCTGGTCAGGCCATTGCCCTGGCGGTATCATCCCGGAAGAACCTCAAGTGCAGCGCTTTTGGGATGACGTAGGAGCGAAGGCGGTTTTAGCTGGTCTAATAGATCAGGCGGAGGGGGTTGAATTGGCGCGCTTGAAGGCAGTGTCGCGGTCAGAATCAGGAGCATGGTTGCAAGCGCTTCCTTCACCTCACCTGGGCACTTTACTTGACGGCGACTCTTTGCGGGTGGCAGTGGCCCTCCGCCTGGGCTGCGATGTCTGTGAACCACATGTATGCATCTGCGGGTCCAGGATGGAGGCCAACGGCCACCACGCGTTAAGTTGCTTTCGTTGCTCAGGGAGGTTTCCGCGGCACCATGCTCTCAACGACATTGTCCGGAGAGCGCTGGTTGGCGCCAATATCCCTTGTGTCCTGGAACCACCGGGTCTCTGTCGTTTGGATGGCAAAAGACCGGATGGCCTGACTTTAGTACCCTGGCAAAAGGGTAAGTGCCTACTTTGGGACGCAACTTGCGTTAGCACGTTTGCCGCCAGCCATCTCCCTCGCACTGTCAGGGCACCCGGTGCCGCTGCTGAAACAGCCGCCCTCAAGAAGCGGGCCAAATATGCAGCCTTGGTACCGAAATATTATTTTGTCCCATTGGCAGTAGAAACCACTGGTTGCTGGGGGTCCGACGCTATAAAATTTGTGGCGGAGGTCGGCCGGCGACTTAGAGAAAGGGGCGGTGACCCACGCTCTGGTTCTTTCCTGGTGCAAAGGCTTGCCCTGGCAATTCAGCGCGGAAACGCTGCAAGTGTCATGGGCTCCTTTGCGCCGGGAACGTCTAGGGACTGTGGATTTCCTAGTTACTAGTACATCATTGGTTACTTAATATTGTAATGGTGGTTTTTTTTTCTTTGTTTGATGTTATAATACCTAAATAAACGAAGTTGAGGCTTAAAAAAAAAAAAATTAAAGCTTTTTGAAAAATCAGAAAGACTGTGAAGTGTCATTGGCATAGTCATTATTGGACCATTTTAGTTACCACTTCTTCACATTCTTCTTCTAAATGACGTTTTGGGTATTTCCGGCTGGCCTATGGGCATGATTTACTAGCAAATATTCGGGAAGTCCCGAAACATTTTTATGAATACGACTGTTTACAATCATGAATGCCCAGAGGACCTAGCGCAAATCGATTTCAAATCGTCATTTTGTATTTCTACAATGACTTTCTGTAGATTCGGTCAACCCATACATTTTAAATATTTCTAATATCATCAGCTATCAGCGGTAGCTGATCGAATGTGTTGTCTTGTTTAAAATCATGTCCAATTTACCTATTGCGCCATTTCTTCTTCTTCAAATGGTCTTTAATTTATGTGTTTTCATTTTCTTTTCTATACACCTGATTTGCTGTTTCTTCTTCATTCAGATGATTGTCTAAATCTTTTTACTAACTTGTTGTTTTGTTCTTAGTGTTGTTCTTTGTTTACCAAAAAACACGCACACGTTGTTCGTAACCTACATCTAGACTTGAATCAGCTGGGCTATTTTAGATACCGTTTTCACATTTTTGAGTCGTTTATCTACAAGTATTCTCATATTATTTTTCAACATTAAGTGTAGGTCTGTTTTCATGTTCTTGATTTTTGTTTAAATCGTCATTATGTTCATGTTACTCAACACTTTGAATATGTGAAACGTTACCATTACATCAACACGTGAAGGTTTATCTGTTAATACCGCACCCTTTTGACAGTTGATTATTTATAACTGCATTTATATTTAAAAAGATTTCTACAATATGATATATTGTGAAAATGAGCATGATTTTGATTTCTCGGCTCATTTACATCGTTCATATTAAAACCTGTAGTCGTAACGACCAAACCTGATCGATAGAAAAAAATATCTGTCAGCAGTTAATACCGATATGAATAGTTTTTTGTTCGATCGAAATATTAATTAAGTACGGCGAGAATCGTAGTGTGTTCTTTCATAAAGTTTAGTGTCTTGTTAAATCAATCAAATTACAAAGAAAACGCCAGTTTTAACAAACACTTGAGGCGTAACGGTAAAATATTTTATGTTTATTTAAATGGTTTTTCGTCATTACTTAGAAGTCCTTGATCATATGAATCTTGTTTAATTACGCTTTTCGTGCCCAGCCAACCAACTTGGCTTTCCTAGACTTAATTCAGTGTGTCCTTCTCGACACTTTTTCGACTTCATTTATCAACGTCTAGAACCGAACTAGGTCTAAAAAAACCAGTGTCACTTTCACACAACTTAACCTGTAACATTTATGTATACGTATATGACAACCAAAATCAGGATCTCGAAAGGAAACGCATGACGTGAAAAGATTGAGGCTTACACCAACCTATTCAAAATTACATTTCCTTTTTGAGGATTGCCAATTTCTCCAATATTGGAAGTCAAAAGATGTTTCGGTAGTGACTAAATGATTCTTAAATGTGATTTTATTTCTATCACTGCTTAAAACTTTACGGAGCAAATCCCAATTAAATCCCGTAAAATCTGTTAAATCACCTAGTAATTTCTACACTAAAAAAATATTTCTTATCCAAAATTTTCGTTGGAACATGAAACACATATTTGATGTGATAGAATATTTAAACGCCTATTAAGGACCACCCACTGATTTTCTAATAATGTACCAAATATTATTTTCATTTCCGAACGGCCTTGTCTAGGTTAGGTCCCGGGGAGGGGGTACAGGGAGGACCAAGGACACCCTTCGAGGTCCTTTGGGGCGCGACGCTTACGTAACGTAGCAACCAAGGCCGTTGCGTTGGTGCGCGTGCAATATGTACCTACACTAGAGCCTAGGTACTTGATGTCTATTATGTAAGTGTGTATGTGTGTGAGTGGATAATTCCCAATATTTGGAGATGGGACGATGAAACTGACGTGTTTATTATGTCTTAATGGTCGGTATTGATTTTCAGATTTGTTTTATCTTAATTTGGCTTGGAAAATTGCTTGGGCGGTCCACTGGCGTGTACCAAACACTATGTAGATGGTTAGCTTTTACGTTTTTACGACATGCAGGTACCTATATCGATCTTTTTCTAGCACGCAATAGGTACGTTTTGTAAAACGCTTTTATGTTTTGTTTGTCGTTCATTTCATAGTCAAAGTTCAAGTTTTTAAACTGTAAACAGAACAATAAATATTTAAATTCTAAATATAATATTATGTATAAAATGAAATTTGAATTGACATTACTTTAAAAAATCCGGTTATAAAAAATAATTGTATTAAATTGACGTACCAAAACTAGAATTTCACATGTATTTTAACACCAGCCCGTTGTACGAGTACAATACAATTAATATGTATTTTTTGTTTATACCTTGGTGACTCATTTAGTGTGATCAGCCGCTGCTGCACTTGTAAAAAGATAATAACTGTAATTGAGTGTATCAAGGTCCATTCAAGGAATTACAAGATACTAAAAGATTAAGGTAATGATGAATGGACTGAACTTTACGCATTTATAGGATCATTCATAACAAAAGCAGTTAAATTTTAATTATTTCAAAATAATGGTGTTTGGTTTTATTATTCATATTGTCGTTATAATTACTGATCTGATTCTGCATCTAAAAAAACTTTTCAAAAATCTGCTCATTTTCAAAGGTTTTTTTTTACTATTTGGGACAAGCCCGCCATACTATTCCCAAACCACTGTAATTCCTGCAAGCCAGAATCAAGAGTGGTGTCACCCAGAGAATGAATTTAACTGTCTTGGATCCCGCAACGAAATTAATCAGAAAGTATAGCGGAGGAGTAGGAAAAAATAATTATGTCTGTAGGTTTTCCATTACATGAAGAATTTCGATTCCGCTATACTCAAGGCATGCTAGGCATGAAATTATGCAGTTTTTGCAGAATTACCTACTTATTATGACAATGGCTAATGACTGACAGGTTGCGGTTAAAATCCTAAAGGAATAATAAACATTGTTTGTAATATCAAGGTCAATTCTTTGGACGCTCAATGCAGTAATGAGTCAAAACGGAAAGGGCTAAAATATTCCGTAAAGGGCTGATGTTAACAATAATTATGATGAACATTTTTTTGCTTTCAAGTATCAAAACTATATTTCCAACTTTAAAAATAAATAGTCTAAATCTCAGTTAATTGAGTAGCTCTCCACACGGTTTTACTCAAACCATATTATTAAATTAATGGGAAACAAGCGATATAATCTTCTACGCACGGTACAGCGTAAAAAATAAGTGATCATGACTTTTATATCAAAACTCACGCTTGTTACGCCATCAATGACTGGCTGCCCAAAACAAGTGACAATCGACCCTAATTTTTAAATTGCTAAGGACGAAAATCTGTAGCGGGTTTTTTTTTTTGTAACAATGGAAGAAATCTTTTTCTAAAGGGAACGCTGATTGAGCTATCTACGTAGTTAGAAATATGTGAGTAAAATAAGCAGTGAAGTTGTTAAAATGAGTAAAAAAGGAAAGCTTTTGCTTTCCTTTTTTACTATATAACACTTCTTTTTCACATTTTCAGCTAGTTTTAAAGTTTCATACATATCTTTCGCTACGCATCCTCACTCATCTCTGGTGGAAACGCACAGCCGTAAAAAAAAACAAGTTTTTTACAGTTTTTTATTCGCCAAACTTTACAGTTTGATGGCGAGAAGCGCTCGTTCGCCATACATAACTTAAAATTATACACTTCACTTATAATCGAATACCAAACTTACAAATTAACTTAAAATCGAATATAATACTTAGCTACATGTGAAACTAAAACTGAAACACACACACGCACACTCTGAAACTGTCGTATATTAAGATCTGAATCATATAGGTACTCAGAAATAAATTTATCATTGGGAAGTAAGATTACACCAAGATGAGTGGTGAACATGTTTTTAGGGTTAAAGGTAAAAAAGGGGCCCTATTACTATGACAGTTGAAATTTTCACAGACTGATGATGTAAAATCAGAATAAAATTAATATTTATTTGAAGGCTCCCATACAAAAAACGTGATTTTTTTGCCATTATTGCTCGAGATTATTAACGACAACAGGTAGACGCTTCAAAAAATTACAGACTATTTAGTTTTATATTCACTTTAAAACTAAATAATTAAAATAAATATTTGAGGGGGACTCCCGTCCAACAAACGTGTTTTTCTGCCGTTTTGTCTAATGTTGTATGGATAATGATACGGAACCCTTCGTGCGCAAGTCCGACTCGCACCGGGCCGATTTTTAGGGTTCCGTAGCCAAATGGCAAAAAACGGAACCCTTATAGTTTCGCCATGTCTGTCTGTCTGTCTGTCCGCGGATAATCTCAGTGACCGTTAGCACCAGAAAGCTGAAATTTGGTACCAATATGTATATCAATCATGCCGACAAAGTGCAAAAATAAAAATTTAAAAAAACATTTTTATTAGGGTACCTCCCCCAGACGTAAAGTGGGGAGCGATTTTTTTTTTAATTTTGACCCTGACGTGTGATATATTGTTGGATAGGTATTTAAAAATGAATAGGGGTTTTCTAAAATCATTTTTAGGGTTCCGTAGCCAAATGGCAAAAAACGGAACCCTTATAGTTTCGCCATGTCTGTCTGTCTGTCTGTCCGCGGATAATCTCAGTGACCGTTAGCACCAGAAAGCTGAAATTTGGTACCAATATGTATATCAATCATGCCGACAAAGTGCAAAAATAAAAATTTAAAAAAACATTTTTATTAGGGTACCTCCCCCAGACGTAAAGTGGGGAGCGATTTTTTTTTTAATTTTGACCCTGACGTGTGATATATTGTTGGATAGGTATTTAAAAATGAATAGGGGTTTTCTAAAATCATTTTTTGATAATATTAATATTTTAGGAAATAATCGCTCCGAAAGTCAAAAACAATGTGTCCCCCCCCCTCTAACTTTTGAACCATAAGTTTAAAAAATATGAAAAAAATCACAGAAGTAGACCTTTATATGAACTTTCTAGGAAAATTATTTTCAACTTGATGAGTTGAATAGTTTTTGAGTTATATAGCACTTTTTCAAAAAAACGCAAATGATAACTTTGTTTTTCATACAAATACTATGAAAAACAAAGTTATTTTTGCTGACGAAAAATGTTGGTATTTTTAATGGTCTGGGAAGCTACGGAACCCTACAGTGAGCGTGGCCCGACACGCTCTTGGCCGGTTTTTTGATAATATTAATATTTTAGGAAATAATCGCTCCGAAAGTCAAAAACAATGTGTCCCCCCCCCCTCTAACTTTTGAACCATAAGTTTAAAAAATATGAAAAAAATCACAGAAGTAGACCTTTATATGAACTTTCTAGGAAAATTATTTTCAACTTGATGAGTTGAATAGTTTTTGAGTTATATAGCACTTTTTCAAAAAAACGCAAATGATAACTTTGTTTTTCATACAAATACTATGAAAAACAAAGTTATTTTTGCTGACGAAAAATGTTGGTATTTTTAATGGTCTGGGAAGCTACGGAACCCTACAGTGAGCGTGGCCCGACACGCTCTTGGCCGGTTTTTTTTTTAGAACTAATTACCTAAGTAATTAGTTCATAAAGTTCCAAACTGAAGCTATTTTAGTTAGCTATTGCTCTAAAGCCAGTCCACCAAGTTTTATAGACAATTCTAGTCTCGATTTCAAATAAACATCAGGTCATTGAGTATTTGAGTCAATAAAACGACGCATAAGTATGAAATATTGTTGCTGTACGTTTTGCATACATATAGACAGGCGAATTATTATTTGATTGAATGGTTTTATAATGCTCTTCGACTCGGCTATTGTTTGTATTCGAGTTTTTGATTATGTAAGGGCTTTGGTGCACTATTGTATCTTATTTAGCCCTTTAACCTGTAATTTTTAACATCGATCTGTTCTCATGATAAGTGGGTAGGAAATACCGTTTGTGGCGCTTTCGAAAAGTAAGAAAAAAATACCATATTAATTATCTGTCGCAGAGACATGACGTGCATACAAAAAAACAAGAAACAGACAACGCATAACAAATATTTAAAAATAGGACAGGACGGAACAAAAAAACAGTTGATAGCTTACACGTCGTGATTGTGACAAGCAGGTTATCAGTCAGCATGATGCATGTGCTGGTATTCAGTGGTCACCTGAGTAAAAACCAAGACAAAAAAGCAAGGTCGCAGCATCGTTACCGTGTCATTTCAGGGGCCTAATTCTGCTATTTTAATAAATTCGTCACTCCAACACGATTCCATTCTCATCCCATTGTCATTTTGCTTAAAGTTCGTAATCTGCTAAATTCACAATGGTCGGTCAATGGTCTCGTAATAAAATTGTGTTTTAATGGCATTTTCGTATTGTCATTATTATAAAACCCTTAGTACAAATGGTTTTCGAAATCTACTACTAAATGCGAACATTTATTCATGCCAGATTTCATGTACGAGATTAATATTCTATGACATTTCTTTCAATGGAGTGTCAGTGGTTGTTCATTGAGAAGTCATAATGGCGCCATTATGATAGTAGAATTAACAAACTTGTCAAAATTTGACAGAACTTGATCATTATGAAATCAATGATCGAATACTCTGACACTATTGTTATAGCAGAATCGAGGCCCTGAGCGTTTGCAATTAAAAACAACAGATTTTTCCTGCACTATCACAGTGTTTCTTGTATTTGAGTGTTTGAAGAGTCAAACACTCAAATACAAGAGAAATGGTGACAGCCCTCAAACTGTCTCTCTGATGAAATATCTAAATAAATCTTCAAACTCTTTGATTGACTGTTGAAGGCTTCATTCCTGACTATCAGTATCTATACATTCCGAGGATGAACATATCGAACATTATTTTCAGCATGAGATTGAAGGGATTCATTGTTAATTAATGACAAATACGTACATATCACCATAAATATTTTTAGTGTGTTAGCTTCACAGCAACGTGCAATTTTTCTCAAATCTTATTTGTATTCAAAATTTCAAATTGTCTGATATGCAGACACTCCATGTAAAATACTAGTAATTAGCTGCATTCAGTTAAGTTGAAATCCGACCCCAAGATACTGTTTTAAGCATTCAAGCTTTATAACTAAACTTAAAATATCACTTACTTATCTTCATTGACTAATTATTATTAATTTTGAGCTACAGATATTTCAACGCTGTTGCAAGCGCCATGAATTAATAATAACCGCGGAAGATATCCCGTAAGTCACATTTAAAGTTGACCCCAAGATAGTTAGGAAAAGGCTAAGCAGGTGATGATTATAGAATACGCAAGGTGATCATTGAAGCTGTACAAAACTAGTTTATGCGGGTATCTCAATGTACAGCAAATCTGTACAAAGCGAAGCCATGTTATACTGGAAATGTATAGCTTGATATGTCTCCGTATGTACGGTCGAACAAGCTATTTGGTTTACACTTTACAATGTAATTTGTGGGTTAAACTGTAAACCAATTAGCTTCTTCGACCGTACATTGTCAATTTTTATTTAAAAAAAACAATTTTCGTGATAGAAAGAACTTTAATACTTAATAATTGTTGTTTCTTTATATTCTACGGCCATGTTTCAAAAATTACACAGGTGTTTCAAAATTTTCTGAAACTGCTTCAAACAGATTGTTCGTTTGGCCTTGCATGATTTTGTTGACGTCATTAATTTACGTCGGAATTTACAAAACAATGAGTTATGTACTTGTTTAACTAGTAACTACTCTTCTTTGCATTTAAGAGTACATTAAAAATCTTTCATGACAATAAACCATGTTGAATCATGCGTTAAATAAAAACTCCATGGAAGTTGGTTCAGCAATTTTCGAGAACTCATGTCTTTACAAAAGATCTTTACGGTATAATGCAGCTGCAGACATAGGTAAAAGTCAGTTGCGTAGGATCATATTATTAAACTCAATTTAGCCAGAAAATTAAATAAAAAAAAAAATAACAATTTTTTACGCAATCGGGTTCTATAAAATGAAAACACCCGACTGCGTTAAAAATAACTTTAAATACACACTGAAAAGAAAAAACAAGTACAAAAATAAATTCTAATACGGAACATATTGACTTCTAGTCTATGTTACCCGATAACGATACCATGTACATCGAAATCGGTTTACGCGTTTAGAAGATATGGTGGATTAAAGAAACTCACAAACATACATACATGAACCCTGAAAACATAACACTCCTTTTGTTGGGCAGTCGTGCAAAAATTATAAAAAGGAAACCTATTTATATTACTTAACGAATAGTTGGTTTTGATGATTTAAACCACTACCAGACAGAGATTTCCTGGCATAATAGCTTATAATAGCTATATCAATGAATGAAAACATGATAATTAAGAAGTCCAAGGCCGGAAATAGATAACCAAAGAAACGGCAGAATTAATTGCAGTGTTAAAAAAGATTACAATGTTGCATTTTTGTAAATAAACAATGCACTATCTAGAATTGAAACGAGTGATAATTATCATTTCGTGCTCAGTTATTATTAAGATATTTTTCTTTAAATCTTTTTATTTTATATATATAAGTATTACATTTGACACACCTAAATAAAGCACACAGTTAGACAATACTACAAACACTATAATACAACACACACTACACACACACACACACACACACACACACACACACACTAACACTAACACAATACTATAATACTACACTCCACACTACTACTACTGCTTACGCTTTGCTACTACTACTACTTTAATACTATATTCGTTCATTCATGATACGTTACATAGCTTTTATACTTTAGTAAACGAAATTGTTTTTCGAGGTCCTGGGTCCAATTCCCGGGTCGGACAAAGTACTATTGGGATTTTCCATCAGGAATATCTAAGCAGCAGCCACGTAGTCTGGATTTGCGCCCGATTGTTGGCAATAGGCTCGCCCCTTGTTTCATGGGGCTTAAACATACCTAATTGTTTTTAACATAACTGAGTCGCAAGGGACCGGTCAATGTGGCGACACTTGGGGGAGGCCTATGTCCAGCAGTGGACGTCATTCGGTTGAGATGATGATGATAATGATGATGATGAAACATAACTGACGAAATGTGGGTATACACTGTACCTACTAATACCTGTTATATTGTATGCATGTCATTCATGACCTTGCGACGAATACCTAAATATTTTTTCTTTCCTTCTTCTTTCTTTCTTACTAATAAGTGCACTCTGCCTACCAGTACTGGGATTACAGTCGTGATGTTATGTTTGTTGTTAATCGAAGAAGAAAAATTAAAAGCATCAATTGAGTATGACCACAGATTTGTCCGGTCATAACATATCTCTCAGTGTCGATTTGCGAGTCGGTCTAATTAGTCGTGCGTACAAATCAACACTAAAACCGGTTTGCGATAAGAAATACGTAGCTTCGTCGCCGCCGCGCTCGGCCGGCTGCCGTTTAAATACACGGTAATGAGCAATTCACCTAGTAATGCCTGTTCACAAGACTTAGAGGATATAACTCATCTGGATATGGAGGTGACTACACATCTAGGGGAAAGTACAGAAGGCGATGAAAGTAATACTATACGGAGAAAAAGGACTAGAGAGGATGATTCATCAGGAAGTTGGACAACAGTTAGACGCGAGAAGAGAATGGCTAGAAGACAAACATCATCTGAGGAGATAGGCGGTATCAGCAGAGAGGACCAAGTTGAGATATGTGTAACTAATAGCGAGATGTTTCCGAAACAATTTGCATTGGCTAAACTATTCAAAACAAATGTAATTTGTGGTATATCTCGAGTAAAATATGTTAATCCGTATAAATTAAAAATCACTTTTGACAACGAAACCTTTGCCGAGAAAATGCTTAGTTGCAAAGTATTTTATGACATGGGTTGGCGTGCACAAAAATCATGGGAAGTCGGAGTGTCATATGGGGTAATTAAGGACATAGAACTGGACCTTACTATGGAGGAATTTGTCAGTAATGTTTCCTGTGATGTGGAAATTTTGTCAGCAAGACGTCTCGCTCGAAAATTTAAGGATCTGGATAATAATGTTGATAATACAAACGGATGGATTGCAAGCGAATCTATTCGCGTTTGTTTTAAAGGGGCATTCGTACCCTCGCATGTAAATATATACGGCATGAGAGCCAAAGTTGAGAGATATACATTCCCCGTAACACAATGCTCCAAGTGTTGGAGATATGGCCATATTGGAAAAATGTGTAAGTCTAGTAAAGTTACTTGTCCTAGGTGCGGGGGTAAACACGATCGGTGTGAGGAAACTATGTTTGTGTGTGTAAACTGTAAGGGCAACCATATAGCCTTAGACAAATCGTGTCCAATCTATATTAAAGAGAAAAAACTACGCGACTTAATGTTCGAATTTAATTGTACATACCGTAAAGCTTTGTTGTTATATGTACCCCCATCTCCTCCCCCCATACCTCAGGAACCAAATATTGTTGTGATTGAGAGGATGAATACCCCGCAACAAAATTTAACGCAACAAAATTCTACTCAACAAAATACTTATTTATTAGAAAATGAGAATCATACAACATACGCTGATAAAGTTAAGGCAGATGACACTTCGCCTAGGCAAAAGCAGTCGATACACACGGAACGGGAAACGAGGCAGAAATCAACACAACATAAAAAACGTCGGCAGTCTCGGCCGGCCGCTGTCGTTATGGAAAGGGAATCAGATGATTCATCTATCGTCGGAGAATGTGAGCCCGCGTCGTCGCAATCTGATTTACCACGGGAATCTAGTGATCGTCATAAAAAGGACACTACTTTTGGTAATTTAATAAGTAAAATAATGGACAGAGTCTTACAGAAAGGTACAATTATGGACAAAATACACAGTGTGATTAAAATAATCGTAGATTGGTTGGTACTAATTGCGTTCAATAATATGTCGGATAATTCAATGTTAAGTAAACTTTTCAATGGATCGTCATGATAAATTGATTGAACTAAATATTATACAATGGAATGCACAGAGTCTTAGGCCCAAGTCTTTATTGTTAGAACAACTATTATTTAAAGATAAAATTCATATTGCCGTTATAAGTGAAACCTGGTTCGAGCCAGACAGCCATTTTAATTTGAATGAATACAACATTTTCAGATTAGACCGTGATGACGGATATGGGGGGGTTGCTATTATTGTACATAAATCCATTAAAGCTCAAACTTGCAATCTATATAATTACAATTTGGGTATAGAACTTCTGTGCATAAAATTGTTTAATTGTCAGCATATTGAGAAAATCATTGCAGTGTACTGTCCGTCAACTGTTCGTACTTTACAGAGGGATTGGGATCATATTTTTTCTATGGCAAATAACAAAACTTTAATGCTAGGTGATTTCAACGGCCATCACTCCAACTGGTCATATAAAACCGATCAGCGTGGGTCTCAAATATTCGATTCAATGATAGATCACAACTTTATATCAATTAATGACGGAAGCCCAACCCGTATAAAATTAGTTAATGATGTTATACAGCAATCTTCTCCCGATATTTCTTTTATTTCTTCGGACTTAGCTTTAAGCTTTAGTTGGAAAGTTACGAATGAATCGCTAGGGAGCGATCATTTAATTATTAAATTATCTACCTGTTTTAATGTAACCAAACACATTATACGTAAAAGAAATTTTAAAAAATCTAACTGGGAGAAGTATGCTTCGGCCATAGAAAGTGCGATCAATAATTCGACAGCTCCGGAAGATCCTCAGTCGTGTTATGATTTTTTTGAAAAAACGTTACAGGAGGCAGCCAATGCGCATATTCCCCAAATTATTATTCCTCAACATATCAGCAGTAAGTTCAAGCCAAAACCGTACTGGAATTCCGATTTGTCCAGACTTGTAGCAATACGACGGTTGGCGTTGGCAGAGCTTAGGCGTAACCCCACACCTCAAAATTATACAGCATGGCAGAAGGAAATTCAGGAATCCCAACGACAATTACGCAATGCTAGGTGTGGTTCTTGGAAAACCTTTTGTTCAAGTATCGATACAACAACCTCTGCTAGTGATATGTGGCGCAAAATGAGATGGGTAAAAGGTCGTAAATTTCACAATCAGCACGTTGATTCTAATTTAGCAGAAAAACTTCTTACAGAATTAACGCCTGACTATGTGTCCCCCCCCAAACCTTGTTTTCAATCCAACAATTGCAAATTAGAATCGGTTATCTCAATACAGGAACTGGAAAATTCAATCAAATCAAAAGATACGGCCCCTGGTTGCGATGAAATTTCATTTTCCATGATCAAACACCTCCCAGACAATGGTAAATTGTTACTACTTTCTATGTACAATAGGTTTTACGATTTAAGTTTTGTGCCAAGTCAATGGCGTCACATTCAGATCATCCCTATCCCTAAGCCGGGGCGGGAATCAGGATTAACATCTTCCCTTCGACCAATCTCCCTGATGTCATGCCTTTGTAAAATTTTTCATTCAATTATAAACAAACGATTGGAATGGTATCTTGAAAATAAATGCATATTCTCTGATAACACCGTGGGATTTCGCAAGTCTAAGTCATGTTTAGATAGTCTTAATAATTTGACAGCTAAGATACAGCTTGGATTTGCGTCAAATCTTACAACAGTTGGCTGTTTTATTGACATCAATAATGCCTATAACAACGTCGATATTAAAGGTTTGCTGAACATACTCTACAAACTTAAAGTGGGTCATAAAATATGCTCATATTTATGGGAATTCTTGAAAGAGAGAATACTTAAAATTGCTGTTAACAATGTCGAATTTTCGAGATCTACGGGTCGAGGATTGGCTCAAGGAGACCCATTGTCCCCTTTATTATTTAACATTGCCACTTACAATATTTGCGAAACTATTAATAATGTTGATATATCTCAGTATGCTGATGATTTTGTCTTATTTAAATCGGGTACTAATGTCAATGCAGTAGTCCCAGAGCTGCAGTCTGCTATAATTTCATTTAATTCTATAGTTACTGATCTAGGCTTAGAAATTTCTCCTACTAAGACTAAAGTTTGTATTTTTAAGAAAGGTATATGCAGACAATCCGTTAATTTAAAACTAAATAATAATAATCTTACTGTAGTTAATAGCATTAAGTATCTGGGGATGTGGTTGGATCAGTCTTTAAGGTGGGGTAAACACATTAATGAATCTGTACAAAAGGTTTTAAAGTTCATCAATATTTTAAAAGTTTTAGCAGGTCCTGGTTGGGGTGTTCACCCTAAACATTTGCGTCGGCTTTATACATCTATGATTCGCAGTAGGTTAGACTATGGTAGCTTCCTGTATGATTGTAGTTACAACTCCCATTTGTCTAAATTAGACAAAGTACAAAATAAAGCTCTTCGTATAATTGGTGGCTTTATTAGAAGCACTCCCATTCACGTAATGGAGAGTGAATTGAATCTGCCTCCATTAAACATTCGCAGAAAATTCCTAGGAGGTAAATATTGTCTAAAATGTATGTCCTTTCAGGGGAACATTTCGATTAATTTAATTCAGTCTTTTAATTCTAACATTAGTAATTACCCTCAATACTGGAGAGGTAGGAAACAGCCTTTATTAGTCACAAGTTATAACACGCTTAAATCTTTTGATGTTCACTCAGTTAAATTAATTGAAATGTTCTCTCTGGATACATGGGTCAGCAATATAAATATTCATAAAGTTATAAAACATAATATCTCAGCTATAACTAAGCCCAAACGTCATTATGACAGCAGTAAACTAAGACAAATATGTATTAGTTTCATTGCAGAGAATTATATAGATTACCATAAGGTCTATACAGACGGCTCTAAGACTGTTGCTGGTAGTGGTGCTGCTGTTTGGGATCCACAATTAAGTACAGATGTCAAGCTCGCAATAGACTCCCATATCTCTATTATGCATATCGAGTTAATTGCAATAGCAGAAGCTTTATCTTATATTAACTCTATTAATCACGACAAATTCGTCATTCTAACAGACTCTAAGAGTGCTTTGCAACACTTGGCTCGGTGCACCTCGCCCGTGCGAGGAGTACCGATAGCCTATACGATACTGAAGTCTATACATGAGCTGGCATGTAAGTCAATTAATGTGATTTTACAGTGGATTCCGTCTCACGTACTGATTGAGGATAACGAAAGAGCAGATATTTTGGCCAACCAAGCCGTGACAGATGGAGTTCCGGTAAATATTTCGCCTCTGTATACAGATTACATCACATTTATTAAGCAGCAGGTTACAGATGTGTGGAGTGAACACTTTGACCAGAGATCAGCTGAAAAAGGAATCTGGTACAAAACCATCCAACCGCAACTTTCAGTGAATAGTTGGATTGATCGTTTGTCTAGTAGGAGTGTTATAGTTATGGCTCTAAGACTTCGTTCCGGTCATATTCCATCAAAAAAGTTTGGCTTTCTTATGAAAAAGGTTACTTCTCCCAACTGTGAAGAATGTGGAATAATCGAAGATGTTCAACATGTTTTGATGGAATGTGTACGGAATGAGGCCATGAGATATAGTTTATTAGGATTAACCCAATTATATGATGTGGGAGCATGTAACGCAATCCTGGCTTCTCCTTTATCGGAACAAGCTCGGATTTTATATAAATTAGCAGCTTTTGTTTTGAAATAGTTCATTTTTTAGTGTTATTGTTAATCTTACAGGGCGACGTTATTGCTCAGCGATAAAGCCCTTTAATAAAGAAAAAAAAAAAAAAAAAAAAAAAACATATCTCTGGAAGCCGAGACCGCAAGGCTTTTAAAAATAAACCAATATTTTCATATGTTGCATTATAAACGCATTTGCGTTTAATGTACTTTATATTAAATAGGTCAGTAGTTATATTCATGTAAAAATCATTAACATTACACATTTACCTAGTTTGTTTGTCCAACTCTAAACAATTATGAGGAAAATCATAGATTTAGGCTCGAATATTATTCGTTGGCGTAGTTGGAATTTTTTACATAAACTACATAGTTAAATACCAGTGTTTCCATTTAAAAGGTTAACTAAAATTGTGTATTTTTTACTTAAAATTCCATACATCAGGAAGTAACTATAGAAGGGTCCATAATAGGCTTGTTAACTGAAAAAATGTAATTAGTCCCAGATTATCAAAACATATTTGACCCGTATTTTTTCTTTTGTCACATAAAACAAAATTGACGAAGATACGACGCTTTTAAAATTCCCAATACGTCACTGTTCGGTATGATTCTTAGTGAGTACTGACGTCACGAGCGCCCACTCCCGAGTTTTGATGCGTTTTATCTTTGTCAATAATCGTTGATTTACAAAAACAAAAAATACGTGTCCATTATTTTCTAATACTCTAACTGACGGACTAAATAGATTTGCAATTTATTGATGGTGGAAACAAGCCTATTGTTCTAAGCTGTAAGACCATTGTAACATCTTGAACAAAATGAATGTGAATAAAGTTGCAGCTCCTCGAATTTGAAACCTTAAAACCAATAATTTCCTAAAGATATACACCAAAATCTAATAAGGAACAAAATATCCGAAACATGGACATAATTAGGTCATATGTGTAGTAATTAACACTCATATAAACATAAACAGTCAATAAATTACGCCTTTACGACAACAGCAATTAATGCGTTAATAACATTTTTATTACAGCCTTAACAGTATATAAGTTACACATACATACTCATAAGTATAATATTATACTGGAACAAAAAGTCCACTCTTCCTTGTAAAATCATTGGCAAGATTACTTTTACACATACGATTCTAAAAGGGTCTTTGACAAAAAAATGCACGTGCAATACTTGACCAATACAGGACCACATGACAGTCGACCGAAGAAGCCCTAATGTACCTAAAACTAACCCTAATATTTGAACAACAAAACCAGGAAGCTCCATGTCCTAACACCTGTATAATAAAGTCTAAAATCGCTTGACAAAACGAAACAATTGCGTTGTCAACAAACTTTTGTCCGAACAAGAAATTACGTTGCACATTCTAATTATTATTTTGAGATTACAATACGTAATTTAACCTGTGTGGGACAGTACCAGAACTGGTTGTCCATCTGGTTTTGGACATGAAATCGGGTCAAGGATTAGATCCTTTTCAAAAGCCCCGAGGTCCAGTTGTTGCATTATTTTGGCCACCCTACACGGAACTGTAAGGGACTTGTATTATTATTACCGACATAATTTATGCGGAATTATTGTGGGGTATATAAAGAGTGATCTGCTGTTGAATTAGAAGTATGTAAGAAAGAGATAATGTTCGGTGGAGCAATGAATACTGGGAATAAATTGGCACATGAGGGTCCGCGAATTCTAAGCTTGCCCTTTTACTCTATTATTGCGAATATGATTCTAAAAACGTGACATGACTTGGGACTTATGTGTTAATAGTAATTCTGATAAGCAAGTCTTATTGGAAATGAAGAACTATAAAAGTAAACAAAACAGTATTCCGAAAATTGGCTTGAGTCAGATAAGGTACATCTTTCAGCTCATCTCATTTGCTTAAGTATTTTTCCAACTATGGTGGGGTCGGCTTTCCATTCTAACCAGATGCAGCTCAATATCAGTATTTTACATGGACCGAGCCAGTTAGTACTAGGTAATACGATACCCCTTGGTAAGATTGATTGTAAGACATTCGGGTCACTGACTATCTGTAACGACCTTCAATGATCTCCAAATGACAGCAAAGACTAACGGCTTAACGTGCTTTCCGAGGCACTGGGGAAACTAGGTGGGTAAAGTTTGGTCACCCATCCACAGACTAACTTAGGCAAGCGCAGCTTAACCTGAAGATCGTTCTGAGCGGTTATTAATATTTTAGCCATGTGCTACATTTTCAGTCAATTTCATAAAATTGTTTGACGCTTTTGTACTTCGGTAAGTTTTCTCATACTCAGTCAGTACTATAGCAGATATAATTATGTTGTTACTTATGCATCTGTTTATTTAATCCTTACATAACAAAAGCAATAACACAAACATCATTAAGATAAAAACCTACAACAAATTCAAGCGATCTAATTCACAAAAATTATGCAATTGAAACGAAAGTTGTCATCCATGAAAAGAGCAATAATGGTTCAAGTTGGCTACGTAATTTTTATAGCTTTAGGAACTTTTAATGACTTATATTTGATTAATGACAAGACAATTTCCTTTAGTTTACCAGCGTTGAGTAACACGAAGGTACTCATTGCCGTTTAATACTGAGACATAAATTTAGAGAAGTACTTCATTGTGAGATGATTAATGGCCGTTTTACACCGTTTCGACATTTGTTAGACTTGATTCACACCTGTGAAATCAGTTATCTTTGATGCATCAAATTCTATTTCATTTTTTTCTATGATTTCGGCGACTTTATAAAGTGCACTGCCGAAACCTCTAAATATCATAACCTATATCGTCCCCTTAATGAGCATGGCTTCATTTTCTCTGTTTTAAAATTTCCCAAATCTGACTAGCCTGACCTATTTAAGCCTACTTCGGCAAAACAAGAATCTTCCTAAAAATTATCAATCAAAATCATAGTAGGTGGTCCTATTAGATATTTCTTGGTATTTTTTTGCTCCAGCCGTCCCAAACTAGGCCATGCCGATGTATTAATTATGTATTTGTTTGATTACCTTTATAGCCACCAATTAGGCGGTAACTGATTGATTTTAAAAAGCCATTTAAGCAGCGGTAGTCAATTACACAAACAGTCCAGCAATTATGTTGTGATTTTATTTAGCTGATCCGCGGAAAACGATAGCGTAATCGCGTGTTTTCCGTACTGCGTCGTAATTTAGACAAAAACAACATGTTTTTGACCAAGCTGCAATAAAGCGCAGATAGCAATATATACCTACGTCTTATTTGCTTTTGAATAAACAAATTGCCGCGTTGGTCCAGTGACAGCAAGTGATGAGAATGAGTTCCTGGGATCGATAGGCGGATTGGGCAAAATATTATTTTGTTTTTCAGTAAGAATTACTGAATAATAGATTGAAGTTTCAATTTGTCCCCGATGACGCCAATAAGCTCGGCCCTATAACAAATATAACTGGTGTTAAGTGGGTGTATTGTTATGCATACTTCTAGGTAGGTAACCCTGAGTCGATAACAGACGTTATCAAAGACTAGCCTGAAAGGCTGAAATATTTTGTGACTTATTCATAAACACTGAAAATAGTTTCATCATCATCATTTCAGCCGAAAGATGTCCACTGCTGGACGTAGGCCTCCCCCAAAGTGTCGCCACATTGATCGGTCTCGGGCGACTCGCATCCAGCGAATTCCTGCAACCTACACGAGGTCATCGGAATCGGTTCAAATTGGAATATAGTTTAGCTGCGTTTAAACTTCGTTATACATTAATCATTACTTAAGGCGAGGATTTACTAATTTTGAACTTTTTTGAACATGTGTAACGTTTCAACTATAAAACAGAAAGCAGTGAAAAATTATTTTATTATAATTGAACATACGACCAAGCGCCGGGCATAAGCCAAAACATGATATCAATAAGTTGGCTCGATAAAAAAAAATCACAAACCTGACTCTAATTTGTGTTTTTCAAACGTATTTTTTTATATGAGATTATGTCTCAAAAAGTATTGAAAATTACATAAAACAATCAAACATTGTTTATAGAAGGGACTCGCAAAAAAAAAATTGGAAAAAGTGCTATATTTTTTTTAATAAAAATAAAATTGCTTTGGCGGGTCGCGAAAGTCGAGAAATACACCAGCCAGTGCTCGCCGAGGCGTGACCGAGAGCGGACGCATGTCGCTTTTTTCACAGAGCTACCCCTCATAATTGTTACGCAACGTTTTTGTATCTTTTTATTATCTTTTAGCTGAAGTTTATTTTGAAATAGTTTTTTTATTAGTTATAGGTACATTATTAGTTTTAAGAATTTGTTTATTTTATTTAAATTTCCCCGAAAACAGGATGGGTAATAAAAAAAATAAAAGATCTTATAAAAATAAGGCCTGGTCCCGGTACGAAACGGCAACGAAGGAACGGGGTGGGTTGCCGGCGCCGCGTCGCGGCGCGGCCCGCGCAATCGACTCCCCGCGCAATCGACTAGCCCATCCGCGCAATCGACTAGCCCATCCGCGCAATCGACTCGCCCACCCGCGCAATCGACTAGCCCATCCGCGCAATCGACTCGCCCACCCGCAAAATGGACTCGCCCACCCGCAAAATGGACTAGCCCATCCGCGCAATCGACTCGCCCACCCGCGCAATCGACTAGCCCATCCGCGCAATCGACTCGCCCACCCGCAAAATGGACTCGCCCACCCGCAAAATGGACTCGCCCACCCGCGCAATCGACTAGCCCATCCGCGCAATCGACTCGCCCACCCGCAAAATGGACTCGCCCACCCGCGCAATCGACTAGCCCATCCGCGCAATCGACTAGCCCATCCGCGCAATCGACTCGCCCACCCGCAAAATGGACTCGCCCACCCGCGCAATCGACTAGCCCATCCGCGCAATCGACTCGCCCACCCGCAAAATCGACTCGCCCACCCGCGCAATCGACTCGCCCGCTATTCGTCTGCGTCAACCAACGACCATACAGCCTCTAGAAGTCTAGACTCCTAATAACAGGCGACCGATGTCTGTCAACACATAAGGGGTATAAATCTTATAGCCGTCGCGTTGTCACTCACCGAGTTCGAATTAGTTTCGACCACTCCTGGGAGCCGCAAACACTTCCGCATTACTCCATAAAAAAATCGAGAAAATAGACATAATATGGCCCCGTGTATAATACGTTGGTGTGATAAAGAAAGCCGGACTTCAAGTTTCCTGAAAGACGGTATCACATTTCATCGGTAATTTAAAAGTTCCATAATCTAAATTAGATTAAATTTCTGACAATATTTATCGGAGTTCATCTTATACTGGTCATACTTGATGTCTTTTATGATTGCGTCCCTTTCTTTTGAAAGTACTTCTTTCTCTATCTCTTTTCCTCGGTGTTACGTTAACATAATTAGTGATGTTCCAAATCGTACGACCACCTCTGTTGTCGATAAAGCAAAAAATAAAACCTATAACTATTTCTTTATGCAAAAAATATATTTTTTAATTAAAAATTACAACATTTATTTATTTATTAATATGTTCCCGTCATTTTACCGAAGATTGTTTTATCCCTATGAAAAACCGTCGCCGCCTACTAAGTTCATATAAGTTCAGATATTTTACCTTCATGATTCAATCGTAATTAGAATAAAGAAGGTAATTTAATGCAAGTAAAGTATGTAAAACATATTTTATTATGCCTACAGTTAAAAAATATAGATACTTTCTTGTTTGATTTAAAACTGTCCCATCCCTAGTGAAATGCAATGACCTTGAATTGGCCAATCAGAACGCAGTACCCCGTCCCCCTCGCGTACCTCGTACCTCAGCGAGTTGACAGAATAGTTTTCGTGCGTTAGATCGTGTATTAGGCGTCTATAGGCTGTATGGTCGTTGGCGTCAACGAACTGGCGGGGAACGCGGTACCGAATTCATACCAGCATGCCGCACTACAAGCGGGCCTTAAGTTTAAGTACCCTAGTTTGAGTAAACCCTTAAAAAATCTCAGAAGTGTAATGTAAACCTCAAAAATGTACTCTGTAACGTTGTACTTTTAGTTCTAAATACAGAACAGACACATCCGCAGCACCTTTAGTGGATAAATCAAATTGGAAGATTGGATTCTCGCAGATCAGGGGAGCGTCGCGACGCAATAGGACCGAACCCGTTTTGTAAACCTGGTTATGTTTTGAACAATCTGTTTATACAAACATTGTAAACATAAAATCACGCCTATAACCACCGAAGGGCTTGGCAGAGGTAATAGTAAACCCACATTTCGCCAGTTTTGTTTAAATGCCATGTAATAGGAGTGAGCCTATTTCCATCGACCACAAATCCAGATTCCGTGGCTGCTACTGAGATGGTTCTTTTGGAAAAACCCAATAGCTCTATGTCTAAACCGGGAATCGAACCCTGGACCTCATCCGCAGCAGTCGCCCTTGTGACTACTAAACCAACATGGCAGTTTTAACAAGAATTCCCCAGAAACCTTTACGATATAAAACCGCGACGTGAATTACGTAAACCTAAAGATTAATTGCAAACATGATAAAAAGCGAAGATTATTCAAATAGTCACACTATCTTTTGCATAATAACGATTTTTTTTTCTTTAAGGCTCATTTTACATTGCCGCGGATTGAATAGAAGTGAATTTCCATAACGAAATCTTACAAAGCAAAATGAACTTTACGTAAATTGGGTAAGGTACAGACTAGATATGAACTAAAATACAAGGGTTTCCGATGGGTCGTATCGACTTTTCGCGTGTTCTCGGGTATTTCCGAAGTTAGGAGATCTTGTCTAATTCGTACATTACACTGTTGATATAAAGTTTATTATGCTTTGTATTTCGTAGCCACTCAGATCTTTCGATTCGATCAGGTTAATCCGTGCTTGACTAGGTTGGTCTGTGGATGGACGACCACCCATTATATTCCGAGTTTCTTCCGTACCTTGGAATAGGGAGGCACTCCAAGTAAAATACTGGTATTCAGCTGCATCCGGTTAGACTCGAAGCCGACCCCAACGTAGTTGGGAAGCATAGATTGCAGATGATTTTGGTGTAAAATTAGTTTCCATGCAAATAAAAATTGAGCCTAAGGTAAATTACTCATGTCATATAAACTTCATTAAAATTAACATTTTGCTATGATCCCCTGGTACCGTTATATAAGAGAAAGGCTCTGCTTTCGGGCTGCAGCGAGTGAAAGGCTTATTTCATAATGCACGCACTGGTTCGCGTCTGCGCGCGCGCACGCATAGATGCAAGAAGCGCACGAGTTCATTCTTATCTTCTTTTGTTCGTTTTTTTGGTAATGGCCGAGAGTAATCTCGTACGAAGTGAATTTTACTTACGATGTACTAATGTTTGGTGTTGAAGACTCGATTTTGCTTGTGGTTGACGACAATGATAAAAAATATATTCCGAAAATATCCACATAAACATTGATTTTACGTAGACGTTGAATGTCTTCGATGCATAAGTAATTTAGTAAATACTTAGGTACGTACAAAATTCGAATTCATTGTGTTAAATTTTACCGATTGCATAAACTGCATTAAAATATTAACAATGATGACCAAACTGTGATAACATTTGTCCACTTTTGACAGTCGTAACAGGTAGTCAGTGGCCCAAAAAGTCTGAAAACGAGTCTTACCAAGTGGTATCGTATTACCTAATATTAACTGGGTTGTGGAGGTCAGATAGGCAGTCGCTCCATGTAAAATACTGGCTAAAATATTCAGCTGCATCCGGTTAGACTGGAAACCGACCTCAACATAGCTAAGCTAAAAGGCTAAGCAGATGGTGATTTTCATGGAAGAAGTGAATCTTAATTCCCAAAAATGATCATACATACGCAAGCCTTTAAATCTACTTTTTAGTGGCATTTCGTTGCCCGTACGCATTGCAACGCGTGTCATGCAACTTTCTATTTTGACGGGCCCCGCGACTCGCGCAACGCGTTTTGCGCCGGAAAACGATGCAATAGAAAGTTTTTTTTTGTTTGCAATGCAAAGTGACTTAGGCTTTGTGTTGACTATTTACTAATCGTGTCCGTTTCCGTTGAATTCATATAGTTGCAAGTGTTAGATGTGTGGAGTTATTGAATTACTATCTCAACTGACGTGCGTGTATGACCTGTGTTTGAACGTAGACAAAGCTAATAGTATATTTTATAACGAGGGACTAAACGAAGCCATAATATACTCGAATGAAAGCGATGGCGTTTAGTCTCGAGGTGCAAACTGTACTTTTCACTTCGAGTACAAGAAAAATAGTTTAAAAACCGAACAAATTTACACACGACATAAATTCTGAACTGACCGGTCAGTTTTTTCTTCTATCAGGTCAGTCACAGATTAACAATTTAAAACACAACCCAAACTCTCAACATTCTCGCAATGAAGATGATCCACACTCCACAGATAATAAGTAGGTACCTACATTACTGCAGCGGCGATTTCAAAATCAACGATGCTGTGTGCATCGCAACAATAATAATTTTTCTCGCGTTGAAGAGTTCACTTGTTTTTTTTTTCAATAAACCGCTTTCTATTTGCAAGCCAATTCGAAATTTAAATAAAACCTTTGATAAGTTACTCTTCTGTTACCATGTTTCAGAGTAAAAGATCGTTCCATTTTTTAATTACTTGTTACTCCCTAGGGAGTAAAGTTCACTTTGGTCCCGCTTCATAGGGCTATATTGGCGTACTTTTAGAGCATGAGAAGTGAAAAGGAACATTAAGGATCGTTTCAGGTGACAATTTAAAGTTTCTGACCACACCATGAGAAAAAAAGCCGCGAGTAAATGCATGTTTATAATTTTGAATGGAAAATTTTCGTGCAACACGTGGGAAAAATTCGCACGTATTTTTTTCGCAAAATTACTCACAGAAGTAATTACATGTAGCTTGGAACCAAGATCCTACCTAACCTAAGTACCTACTTTCAGTTTCACTGTAAGCTGTTAAAAGTTCGGATCGAAATTCATCATTGATTCGTTATGGCAGCCTGGTACCTACCTACCATAGAAATGTTTATAGCCAATAACTTTTAATAACCAACAAGTAAACAAGGTGTATCCAACACCTGCTCAAATTAAAACTAATACGATAGTTTCGATGCCCACACAAACACAACCGTGCACTTCATCATTGCATCTATAGTTGTCGTGTGGGAATTTAGAAAACCCGTTCCGTAGTGCGTCCGATTTCGACACCGGCTTGCGTAATAGAACGTACGTTAGGAATCTGAGACCCTAGTACACACGCGCGAAAGCCGCACCTCAATGCATGCCCGCACCATTCTTTGGTGCAAGTAGAAGACAAAGGGCGTCACACTTATGAAGAAGGTTTTATTGTGTGAAGGTTTAAGATGCCTGTGATTTTTTGTTGAGCTTTAAATATTTAGTTGCGGAAAACTGCAAAATCTGAAGCTTGTTGATAATGTAGGCAGAGATAACGACATAATGATGAATTGCGCTTTCATTACATCCGCACGATCGAGCCTTAATTATATCACAATGATATAATAAAATACATTACTGTGTGAAGACGCCGCCTCCGTCTTGCAATGCAAGCACGTGTCGTGTATAATTTTATTTAAATGGTGTTTTGGATATCCGGGAAACCGTTTTTGGGGAGCTATTACTCATTATTTATACATTAGTCATGGATCGATTTATGTCGGAAGAAACTCATTGTTTTGAGCTTTGATTTGTAGCTTATTGCTCTTCTGATTTGTTTTGAGCTGCAAATTTTGGTAAGGTGAATAGAACTCACGTTTAGTTACGCTGCAGGAAAAAGTTATCGAATTTATGTCATGCGATATTTTCCTTAGTGACAGCTTTAAAAATGATACACCATTATTTGAAAATAACTGTATCCCTACACCACTAATACCAAACTTTAAAAATTCAATTAACACACAAAATTAGTCAGTAACTAACAACAATAGAACTCAAATTGGTTCTACAAAATTTTCACCGCAAAACCGAGTCCCGTTTTGGCCGCACAAAACGCATACGGATGCGGCCACGTTGCGGCCCGCGAGTGTGCCACTGGCTTTACAACTAAATGCATTTTCTACTGTATGTCGTTCGACCGAGTTGACCTAGAAAGCTGGGCGTTGTATGAGGAAGTTTTAAGTGCCGCAATTGTGTATCTGCCTAGATTCATGTGATCGTAGATCGTAGGGTTCGGTATGGCGTGATATGATTTTGGTAGCAACAATGTGACTGATATAATTATGTATAAATGTACTGACGATGCGTAGTTTCACAGTCACCGAAAAATTCTCTGCATGCATAACACAATTAATGATTAAGTCTTTCATGCATATTTAATTACAACACCTGTTAAAAACAGGCAATCCATTTTTTTACTTTGACTAAGTAATGAAACAGCTACATTCAATCACTCTTAACTTCAATAATTCAACACTACGAATTACACTGTAAAACATTAAAAGCACCAGTTTCTAATGTCCAAAATGAATCCAAACGATGAATCCACACGAGTTTCCAATAAAAGCAAGTTCGTACGTTCGTAGCGCGGCGTAGCAATTTTCAGTACATTCTATGTTATACTTATACTTGTATAGGTGAGGGGGGAAAAGGGCAAAGGGGCGAAGGGCGGTGGGAACCCAATGCAATAGTTACGAACCGTTCGATGCAGGCCTTTGTTTAAGCACCGTTAGGGGGCCGGCAGTGCACAGAGTAATAAGTCATACTTATAATACAGTTGTACCAATTTTGAATTTGGAAGTGAGAAAATAAAGAAACAAAAACCAGCCAGTCAAAGGTACAAAAACTTTTTTACAAACATTAAAACCTTTTTATTACCTAGAACCTAATAAAACTAAAAGCTTCGATATTTAAAATGTCATAATAGTACATGTGCGCGTATCAAAAGGTCGTGTCATAATTCTGTGTGATCTCGTTCATAAATCGTATCTAATTGAGGCGTAAAAACAAACAATATAAAAATAGGTCGAGTAATAGTCCTATAAATTAATGTAGATCAATGGAATTTTAAATAAGCTCTTGTAAAGTTTTCAAAACGTTTCCACTGAAAACGCGATATTCCACTAGTTGCACAACATGCAACCAAAGAAACGAGTTAATGTTTTGTTTACATTGAATGCTTTACGAATTGTTTGTTGAGGTTAAAATTTGCATGCTTTTGTTAATTATATTCTTTGAGTTTGAATCGTGTAGTAAGTTAGTTAGATCTTTGAAATTTAAAATCGCTGTAACTAGAAAGCTAAAGATACTTCAAATAAAGCATTAACACATTTTATTGGGCCATCAAAATACATTAAAAGAGCCATTATCATACTGGTGTCACTCGATTTCAATTACTCTGTGGCGGACCTGCAGAGTGACCGCTGCGTCAGTTTGCGCAACTCAATGCAGCCGCTCCCCGCGCGCCTCTCCTGCCCCGCGACTAGTACGCTTGCGCGTGTGCTGCATGCCGGAACCGGGTCGCAACCGAAATTCCACTTTGCCCAGCCTATCTAGGCCTACCCCACGCCTCGCGTTCTGTCTCAATCGCTCCAAAAAAGGGGTCGCTAATAGAGTCATCGAGGTTCAAAGTTAACTGGCTCAGTGTACTGCACGCATGCAAATATACAGTTAGGTTGTAACCGAGCTGATGAGAATCAAATCGATAACGTATTGACGGGCGGTGCAGTGCGTACCTTCGGTATAGACGCTCGTTATAACCTGCCTCGGACTGTCCTCCGGTTCAGCACGGCAGTGAGTTATTCGCGAAGGTGACGACTGGATCGCAGGTCGTTTAACAAACGTATCACGGTTCGGTGACTACCTAATTATGCAAATGTAAAACACGGTATTGTTCATTCCGCTGAAGTAGGAAACGAAACTTTTGAAGTTTTTCAACGACTATTTTGTGTGACGTTAATATCAAACTGAAGACACTTTGCGAACTAGGAAATTGAATTACTTCAAAATGACTTCAAACGGAGTTACACTTCGTGAATTCATAGAATCTAAGAAGACGTTGAAGAAACAGCTACAAAGAATCAGTAAAACACGCAAGAAACCAAGGTACCTACCTACTGAATCACAAATTCGTGTCAAATCAATTTGACGTAACGTGTCGTGTAGCTTATTTGTCAAAAGGTTAAGTAATAAAAACTTTGGCACAGAATTTGGAGATTCACTTTGAAACATTACCCATGTTTTTTTACTTCTAAAATGTGGGTAGTTTTTATGTTACTACGTTTCTTTGACTATTTGTCTTAGTACTTTGTTTTAAACATTGTATTTTTTTCCGTGATTCCGTTTTTTAGTTCCTATTTCCTTTAGATTGTCCTTCCTGCTTTCATTATTTGCACTAATACTAACACTAGTTTCCTTAGCCTTGAGATAAGACCTTTTATTCCACGTAAAACATACTGTTTCTACTACAACCACATGATGCGCAACAAGCGAAAGATGGCGTGCGTCTTTACAGTTAAAATTTCTCTTGCTTAAATGCCTTTAACTTCATAAATTATCTAGTCTCCTAAATTTAAAGCTTATCTTTCAACAATTAACTAATCCACATAAAAAATTGAACTAAATCCTTATCGTCTAAAAGGGTAGTTTTGCCACGTTTTGAATCCATTTGAATATTAAATTGTACAACTTTTGGGCTCGTATTAATAACAGTTTGTTGGAACAGCTCTATAGAATGTAGGCTTCAGCACTTAGTTCAGTCACAATATGATTCTAATTCTTGGTTAGCAGAAGAGTTTCAGCTTTTAAATGGGAAGTTAAGTGTTACAATGTTGTTTTGCATTTATTTCCATTAAGATTATTTTCAACTTGTTTATATTAGTATTATTGATAACTATTGTTTGACTTTCAGTTATATTACCTATATTTAAGTCTAATATATGTATCATAATTATGCGTATTTTATGAATACGTATTTGTAAGACAACATTAATTTGCAACGAATGACGTACTTTTATACCTAAAACCTGAAATTTGATGAATACAATATTACTACATTCGGGCAAACTTTAAATACAAAAACATACAAATAACACAAACATGAAACTGAAAGCCGGAAAACACAGTAATTACAGACACGTTACAAAGAAACAAAAGTCTTTGAATTATAAAGCACCATTATTAATTAATTGTAAGTTTCCAAGTACAGTGCCATCAGAAGCAGGTTAATAGGTCGATCAATAGTTGAGCGCTTACCTAGCTGCACCTGTTACTATAGATGCATATGGATGTATAGCCCTTACCGATACCTACTATACCACGAAGTGATCGATCGATTTGTCTTGCAAGGTCTACTACTAGGAACGAGAGCGAATGAAGGCCAGACTAATTTATAATTTAAACCTAATGGACTGAATTCCAACAAATTCTAAGTTCCAAAGTGAAATAAATTTATCATAGTGGAATAGGAAATCTACTTTTCATCGATTTTGAACCTAAGTACTGTGAACATGAGAATATGCATGTAGTCTGAATGTGAATCTTTGTAAGAAAAATATTTTGTACGGTTGAACAAGCTATTTGGTTTACACTTTAAAATGTAATTTGTGGGTTAAACTGTAAACCACATAGCTTCATACGTAAACTTTCCATAAATAGAACAGTTGCAGGTGGAAGTGTAATAGGGACCTATACTTCCAATAACAACATATTTTTCCAACACAACCCAAACAAATCATTATGAGGTGCCAGATAAAGACAAAAACGCTATGGGGTAGCTAAGTACACTCCCATCGTCCACAATAGCCCTCAATAAATTCCCTCCTTTGGCATTATCCGGGGCCCAGTCGTGGGAATCCTGGGTATTACGTATTCAGCGGGCGGGCGGCATCGATCATGCATCGGTTGTTCACCCCACGACCTTCGACCAGCCCAACCGAACCTCGAACAATGAAATTATAGAAATAACCCTTTATTTTATTATACTATTTTGCGTTAAGTTTTGCTCACACAGTCCGAATTCTGTTGTTTGTAAAAATACGTTTTGTTTTCACAAAAATATATGTCCGTTATCAAGTTCTTTTGTTTTGCGAGGATTCCGGATGAGGTGATGAATAAAGCGTTTGATATGGTCCGGATTTTTATCATACACTCTTATTTTTTCAGAATATTCATGTTAAAATCAGCTTTTGATTACACTGTTGGTGTTACGGAAAAAAGGGCTCTTTTGGATGATCGGTTTTATACATATTGACTGCCAAAAAATAGATTTGAAATGTGTAATTTCACTTTTACTCGCTGTTAAATGGCCTTTCCCCTTTTGTTTTCCCTTTTCCAAATCAAGTACTGACGTAAACTTTCTCTTACAGGGCAGGTATACGTGGCGGCCCGGGCATGGACTCCCAGCAGCAACAGTACTGCCTAAAATGGAACAGCTTCGGTTCGAACCTGGCCACTTCGTTTGCGAACCTGTGGAATTCGGAGAGTCTCGCCGATGTCACTCTGTACTGCGAAGGTAAGTCGATTCTTTGGTCTTAATTTTAGGAGTTATTTTGAAGACACAAAGGACTCCAATTTCAGGAAGATCTTTCCGAATAAAAAAATTGAGCCTACATTATAAGAATCAATATTGAATAATTTTGCTGAAATTTGAAAAATACCCATGAAAAAGAAAATATACAATGCAAACAACAATGCAAAGATAAGTAATAGAAATATAAAGAATCACAAAACAACACCATCATCATCATGAGCCTACTGATGTTCCCACTGCTGGGACAAACAACACCTTACAAAAAATTAATAATCTATGCAGAAGTCGAGACCAATAGAGCAGCATAGATAACATTAGCTGATGCTAACAAAAAAATGTCATCAGTTTGCTGATTGCCTCAGTCCACTCAACCAACCTGGGTCTTTACGTTAATGTCCTTAATTTGAATACCTTTTTATGAAAAAAAAAAACGCGGATATAATAAATAAAATATCGCTGGACATGTGAAAATGTGCAGTTTCGAGAAAATAAATGTGGGTAAGGTCGTTTTGCAGGGACTAGGAAAGCTACATTACAAAAGTATTTGGAATGTTTGTCTGAAGGTAAAACGAATTAATGTGTATAACAGCAATCGCATACATAGGTTTATTATTTTCCTGTAAACTGTTATGTGTGTCCCAGATTTTTTGTTATATGAGCTTGCAATACTTTCCCCTGCAGATTTCTAAAAGATTGTAGAAGGTCCTTCCTCTCGAAGTTAAACCACATGATTCAAAAAGTACAGCTAGAAATTCTCAGCCTATGACTCAATTTAGACAAAATTTGGTGTTCCAAAAAAATCATCCATATGTTTTCTCTATTCAATTTTGTTGCTAAGCTAGCGACTTCATAATTTATGAAGAGAGGCTCGTAAACTTTCCGACCGAAGCCTGCCGGATGTCAAACGATCAAATTATAACTAATTTACGTTTAAAATGAAGTCTGCTTGATTATTTAATGAGACTTTCGAACGATGATCTTTGTAATTAAGTAGCCATTGATCACGAACTCTTGTTAAAAGTTGAACAAATTTTTTGGCCTTGACCTTCGGAGTTATTTTTGGAACGAAATTATTCATATTTGTTTTAGTGGCATTTTTATGTAATGTATCATCATGAATGCAGCATTCATGTCTATTATGGGGTTTATTTTTTGTTTCTCTTCAATTGAGTTAATCTCTTCATTTGCGGAATCACCTGTTCAAATACCATGACATTTTATGCTAACCCGAAAGTTATAGACGTTAAAAATAATATCAAACAAGTTTTGCGTGACTAATTTCATTGTCTATCATCTGAAGCTAGACATACAGATCAAGGTCTTTTGATTCATCGTGCATGGTTGAGTACATTTTCGCATAGTACTCGTAGTTGTAATCAGTATCTTATCTTATATTTTTCTAGTTAGTCAACTGAGGAAAATGGGTTACTACGCACGTAGCACACAATTTCGTAACTCAATCAATCAATTTGTCAGGTTTTCTAGGATGCATTACCTAGTGTGAGACTTGTACGTATATTCAATCGCATTAAGCTTCACTACATCGATTTGTATGGAACTATCTTTGATGTCATCATTGTCACCAGACGGTGCTTCTTCAGCTACAATAGGTACTATTATAGTTTATGGTAATGCAATAGAAGGTCCTTTGTTCCTATTACTTGTGCAGTATTCATATCCATTAATGTGTCAATAGCTTCTACGCAATCACTTCCAATAATCATGATACATTCATAAAAATGCTGTAAAATTACATACACACACACACACAGCAAAACTGCTTTATGTACGTAATGCCATCTGATAAGATCGGCGGTTGTCAGCTGAGTTTGGCGTGACAGTTAAAACTGAAAGTACATTATTTTCTTCAGTTTTAAGTTCAACAACATTGATAATCTTATTTAAGGGTTTTTGATGTCTTTTTCATACACAGTACCTTTAACATTTATTATTTTATCTGCCCACACTATTATATTGCTGGACAAACATCTTCTTCTACTCCTTGCATTTCTCACGGATTGTGGTTATTGTGAAGAAATCTAAAACAGACCACACATTTTAAATCCACATCCCTGAAAACTTTAATATACATAATATATTTCATAACATAGCAAATTTTATTATCACTATTTATCACTTAGTGCCTACCTACATAATGTCATACAGGCATGCATGTCCGCGAAATCTTGCTAAAGCGATAAACAGGTCGTTGACACCGCCGTGCGATAAATTTCCTCTATATTGTATTTTTTGGCAATGTTTGCGATATACATTATCAATTTTGTCGCCAGTCTGTTGCATATTGGCGTATTTTTCGGGTTTGGCCATGAATTTTTTGAGGGTTGTTTGGTTAAGGAATATTGTAATTTTAGTATGTACAAATAGATTTTTTGATATGTGAAATGCGTTTGATTTGTCGCATTTAACTTAAACTCATTTGGAATTTGTAGGAATTACGTTATATTTGTAACATTACTCAAAGAAAAATCGAAACAGTGGTTGCTTGTAAATTTAATCAGACGAAAAATATTTCACATAGGTCTCTTTCAAATACTATTCTCTGAACTATCCGACTAATACGATTCTATGCTACAAACATAGATTCCAAACAAATAAGATTTGATATACAATTTAATAATACTCGTATTTTTAGTTAAACAGAATGGTTTGCTAAACTTACTCAAAATAAACCATTGCCAAACATACCCTGTAATATACAGAATACTGGGAAATAAACGTGTATCGATTCAATCTAATCTGATATGAGGAAATATTTGAACACATTTTTGCTTTAACATTTCCCAAAAGTAAAGAAAAATCTTCGTAAAAAATCCTGAAACATTCGCCCTCAACCCTACGACTGCGCGACGATTTACGAAGCTAGCAAAAACCGGTTTTGTGACGACCATAAGTGTTCACGTAAATCCCCAAAAAAGATTCGCACACATTACACAACAAGTGCATTTATTTTAGTGTGTACATAATTTGGCCTTCAAATCTTACACGTGTCGGTTCTTGATAATGAACCAGGGTTATCTAAATGTAGCCGGAATTCAAAAACAAAATGACGAATGCATTTCGTTTTTTATCTACGCAGATTCTAAAAAAACATGTTGGCACTACAAATGAATTGATTATTTCTGTTTTCACGTACTCGTAATGCGTTAGATAAGATACGTTACACGTTTAGTCGTCAGTCTGCAAATGCGACGCATTTATGTATTAGATGATTATTTTTTTATTGAATTTCCGCGTGTAACGATGACTTATGGAGTTATCTTTTAAATTTAAAACTTCATTTTAGGTGTGTTTTGATAATAATTGTTCCACATGATAACCAGCCATTCATGTTTTCTTGAGTTAGAACTTATAATTTTCGAAAAATATTTAAAACTCAATCATAGCTACCTGAAATAAAAAACGACAAAATGGCAAATTAAAAAGCTTTTAACAACCGGTCCTCGTATAAAAAAGTACCAGTAAATAAAAACCTAATTTAATTTCACAATCTCATAATGAAACCGTTGTGAGCTGCGACCAAAAAAAGTATTTTATAAAAGCATTTAATCACATAAAGGTCTGCGCATGACGCCAAAGGCTAGACCATAATAAATCGCTTACACAAGAGGCCTTAGGCTCAAGAGGGTTAAGGTCAAAGGACTAACAGACACCAGATGTCGCATAAAAAATATCAGGAAAAAGTGGATTTGATTAAAAACTGTAACATTTTTGTCGTGTTCGGTATCAATATTGAAAAACTGCTCCCTCGCTTCGAAGTCACGCGATTACCTGTTCGTAATATTTTATACCTTGGAGAGGACATTGACATTATGCTTGCTGGCATAAAACCCTATACGTCATTATATTGCGAAAAGTGAGTGTAACCCGCTCTTTCCCCTAATTATATTCCTGCAACCCCTCAGTGAGGAACGGATGGGGTGACGTCTCCTAATTAGAGGCCAGGAAACATAATTCCCCTCAAAATACACCTTTCTAGTTTTACTTTAATATCCTTTAACTATCAATGTTTTAAACAAAATTATATTACATGTCTTATTTTGTAATCTTCGAGAATTTAAATGGAAATTTTTAACTTTGCTGTAAATTGGATCAAAGATTAATGCTTCTATTTTTACCCATTTAAATGTTAGTCATGTATGCATGGTACACACACAGGTATATTTATTTAAATTAGACTGCTCAAATGACATTTACTTTTACAAACTGTAAACGAATAGAAAGCCACAAAGATATACAAAATAGCTCGCAAATTAGTTGTTTCAAAAAAAGATATATTTATGTAGAAGGAAACGTATTTAATAGTAAATGGATGAGAAAACGAATGATGTGGTATACTATGTTTTAGAAAAATGGACTTGAATGGCTTCGAAAACGAATAACTTGTAGTTTTGATTACATTATTCAGTCAGACTTTGCAACATGTGATGTGCCTGCAATTTAAAATACAAATAATTTTATTCAATGACGTCTTTTCCTCCTTTAATATCTTGTAAACTGAAACAGCGTGACCAATAAATAAATTACCCTTGCATGTAGTGGCAATAGTGAAAAAAAAAAAATGGATGTAAGTACTGTGTTTTATGAGTTCATGTGAGAATTCGGCAACTGTAAGCACAATAGATTACGTTGATCAGATGACAACATCCTCTACATTTTTGGGCCATAATAACTGAATCTTTATGTAAATAGACTCCTAAAAACGGCATTGTTAACATCTCATAAAAGTTAAAAATTACTATAGAAATGTTAATAACTAAGCATGTATTTACTTAAAATAACTCAAATCATAACACGACAGAAATTCTCAAGCATTTTAATGAACCATTGTCGAGAAAAGTAAAAAAAATCAACCAACTCGGCTGAAAAGATCGAATGAAAATTCATCAAGTTTTAACAAAGACATGCTGGCCTTATAGTTAACAATGATGGTGTAATTGCAGCACGTTTTTGTGGAACTCACGTGACTCTCCTCGGGTTAATACTTTGTGGGGCTTCTTCAGTAATTTCTACGAAGAAACAAGGTTCGCGAAAGTATTTCAAGTTCGCACTCAGTTTTGTCGTTATTAAACATCTTTAGCTTTTTTTTTTTTCGTGTGGTTAGTAACTAACCTGGTGTCAGAGTTTGTATGCCGCCCATGGCCTCTGACTTGGCTTTAGCTACACATGTTTCAGTCAATACTTCATACTATTATAGATCATCTTTACTTCATAATTGCAATCTTAGCCTTTCTTAGCCATACTTTCAAAGTCCGCATCAGTACCCTTTGAAATTCCTTACACCCTAAGGGATACAGCTACCCACACATGAAAAATATACGCTTCCATTTCTTCGTCACTAATGTTACATACACCAACTTTAGGCCTAAGTTTTCGAGGTCGTACCGAACAAGTGCTAGACGCAAGACGGGGTGAGGTAGGGGAGGGGGCTGAGTCTCCCCCCCCCCCGGTGCGTGAGCACTGGGAGGGGGTAGGAAGTTTGCACTCGTGGCCCTGCCAAAATGGAAGGCTTATAGTTTAAGCGACTCCTCTTGAAGACATTTTAGTTTTAACGTGGCAATTTGCAATAATTATAAAGAGATCGTTGGATTTCATTGGGAATGAATTCAGTTAATGATGCAAACTTTCAATGATAGCCTTTTTTCTATTAACAGTTTTACTGTTATGTTCATTCGATGATGTAACGTTTTCTTAAGGACAAAATAAGTCTTAGTCATGCTTCGCACACTTATTGAGTTGCATAACACGACAAAGCTTCTTTTTTCGTAAAACCTGAACGACAAAGTAATCTTCACCACTCTAATAATAAATAAAAGACGATCCGCAAACAATATCAGCTGCTCACCACCCCTGCAACTAGTGAGAGTAAACTTAAGGGCAAGACTACACGAGTTATTACAGAGCTCCGCAATTTGTCACTGAACAAGCAATTTCGAGGCCCTTAACCCTGACAAATTACTGTACATACTCGTATTTAGAACAAAGTAAAGCAGACAACTAGTAAGCTTGAAGGCTAAGTTTCAAATCATTCAAAATTACTTACCAGACACAGATGCGCGAAATTCTGCCTACAATATTTTGATGTCACATAGAAAAAACTCGATGCGAACTTGTTTTCAAACCGGTTTGGTAATTCATCACGTGTATGACTATCTTTATAATAGAAACTGGTCGACTGTGAATAGTACACGCTTCTAAATTTTTGTGAGTATTTTTAGAGCAATCTGCCCTGCCCACTGCCACTTAAGTTTAGCAATTCTTCGGGCTACGTCGGAGGGCCGTTGGGGCCGAAAAGTTCTGGAGTGGCGACCGCGAACCGGAAGACGATGCGTTGGAAGACCTCCCACTAGGTGGACCGATGACCTGGTGAAGGTTGCGGGAATCCGTTGGATGCGAGTCGCAAGGGACCGGTCAATGTGGCGACACTTGAGGGAGGCCTATGTCCAGCAGTGGACGTCTTTCGGCTGAGATGATGATGATGATGATCAAAAAAATCAAAAAAAGATAAATCTATAAATAGAAACGTATGTATTAAGATAATTTTGTAAGAATTGTCGTGTTAAATTACCTTAGTTGACACACCTGTTTTGTTCTAGTATCAAACTCAATAAAATATTAATTAAAACCTTTTTATCAATTAATGGTTCAATATAAAAAAGGGACATAATATTGTCACAAAAGGCATGACGACGGTATCAAAAAATTGCAAATCCATTTAGTCCGTTAGGTAAAGTATCACTATTACTACATAATATAAAACAAAGTCTCCCGCCGCGTCTGTCTGTCCCTATGTATGCTTAGATCTTTAAAACTACGCAACGGATTTAGATGCGGGCTTTTTAATAGATGAAGAGAATTTTTCAAGAGGAAGATTTTTGTATATAATTTTACGCGGGCGAAGCTTCGGGCATGGGCTAGTTGGAAAATAAAGGACACATATTTTTTTGTTTTTGTAAATCATTAAATATTGATAAAGATAAAACGCATCAAAACTCGGGAGTAAGGGCATGTGACGTCAGAACTCACTAAAAATTATACTAAGGCGTGACATATTGAGAATTTTAAAAGCGTCGTATCTTCGTCAATTTTAGTTTTTGTAACAAAAGAAAATATACGGGTTGAATATTTTCTAATAATGTAACTGACGGACTAATTAGATTTTATTGTCGTTTACCCTATTCCTGAATACGTGAAGATATATGAAAATCTCTGGAGACATGGATAAAGCCTGGATCTCTTCTGCCACTTACCTTTCGAGTTAAGGGGGATGATTCTTGTTTTCTACTTCACTGGTTCGAGGCCTCGTTATTCTTAAGACACTCTTCCTAGTTTCCCAAAAATTGATAAATCGTCTTATTTCGAACCAGTTTTCTCTTTAAATTCGATATAAATCGGTGTGGTGTAATGTTTTTTAATAAATGATAAAAATAACGTGCATTTTTGCAAAAATATTTTTACCGAAAATAGAATGTCGCAAAAAATAACTAGAAAATTGTTGAAAACTATTCGAAATATGATAGCTTGGTTTTTTGCAACTTTGAAAAGTAAAACAGAGCACGCAAGCACCTAAGGAGGCCTTCTTTCACAAGGTTAGAGGTTAAGTTAATGGCAAAACAAGTTTTCATAGTATGTATAACGTTTGTCAACTGTGTAATTAGGTAACCGAAATCTTTTAATAATAATATATAATAATATTATATATAATAAATCTTTTAACATGTAGGCACTTTCAATCTTTCCTTTTTTCTTTCAAAATGAAATGTTGAAGAAGATAAAATAAAAGAACAATGTTTTCATATTGTTGTAGATCTGATGAGTGATTGAGTCGACAAAGCTCGTTGAATAATGAAAACACCGTAATGCACGATCTCATTATTTCCCAATCACCTTTTAACTTTAATAAACGCAGCTGACAAATCCTGTAAACGTGCACAGTTTCCCTTTCAACAGAAACCGAGACAAATATTCCCGAAAGCTTTCACTTTCTGCGAACAAAATCCCATTCAATTTTAACAGTCGAATTCACTGCGTTTCCGAAGTCTATGCGGAACGCATCGGCTCCGTTCGCTTTCCTTATCGACCGAGCCGCTATGTGTGTCGCGGAGCAACCAAGCCCCCCAGACACCCCCCGGAACACCCACCCTCCCGCTGTCTCTGTTTTCCAGCTACGAACACAGAAACTATACTGTGCTCAGTGTTACAACTGGACAAGTTCCCAATACTTAGTAATTTAGATGTTTGGCGTTGAATTTCTAGTTTAGAGTCGCGTTCGAATCAATTTTAGGGTACTCGGCTAGCTTAGTTTTTTAGGTCATTTTCAGTGCAGACGTACTGTACTGCGTAGGTGTAACATAGTTAAGCGTTATTGATTTTGAATTCTCGTTCATAAGTACGCCTACATCAAACAGATTTTTTGCTCTGAAAGAAATTATAACCCAGAGATATACAATGTGTCACCCCAGGGTGTAGGGAGGGATCGCCGATTCTTTTTGCATCATTTTTATGGTTTCACCCTCTGGTGTGAATTGAGCTTGCATTTATTCAAATTTACGCTCGAACTGTTTTATGTTGACTGTTGGCGGCAAATACCCTGGGTTTACGAGCCTACCATCTGGTAGGTTCATTTGTAGGGAAACGTTTCTACATTACTGAAACGAATATTTCAGGCTACATTGTTTGAGCTGAGTATAATAAAAATATCCTTAAAGGAACCTGCCTTATTACAACCAAAATGCATCAACAGTTATTTAGTTCAGTTATTTTCAAGTACAACATAGTCAGTACAGAAATAATCTATATCATAGGCCGGAATATCTAGTTACTAGTTTATCATAGAAACCCGATAAATCACGATAAAGATTTTCGACAACAGCTGAACGAAAATGGTCTAATGCAAGATATTGAAAATGATAACGTTCCAAATGGAACGTTGTTCAATTACGATGATTCTGAGTTAGAAATTTTTGAATTTTTTTAGTTTCTAAATAAAAATAAGGACACCAAAGAATGATAGAAAGACCATTTCATGTGGCACTAACTATCATGGACAAAGTAATATCTTCTTTATTTACTGTCTAGATCTTTGTTTTTCTCTATTTCAAACCCGAAAAACAGTCCCATTCAAGTTTTATCTCGAAACCAAGACAGCAAGGCCATTACTTAGTGATTTTATTGACATCCCTATATCACCAACAACAGTTACAGTTAAGGTTACAGTTTCGGTTCTTGAATACTTGATAAGACCCGCCACTGTTCAGTTTTACGTGTTGCCTTTAAGGTGATATTTATAGCTTTATTTCCAATGGCACCATCGATTTTGTGTCCTCACACAGATTTTGTAATGAAATTGTATTAAAGCTCGCTTTAAAGGAAATGTTTCGTTTAATATACTTTTAATGAAATTTTGTTTATAAAGGGTTATGGATGCTCAAAGGGGTAATAAGGATCGAATTACTCGTTAACGTCAAACAGAAAACGTGTTTTTGCTTCCAATTTGTTGTTTTTTAAATTCAACACAAAATGTTTCTTTTCGGAGAGGGCATCCAGCTGTGGCAATAAATCTATCATTAACACGAGTTTGGTTGTCACTACATTAAGCCCTCTATAGATCTTCGAATTTATCGTTTCGATATCGAAATCTACGCACACATCAAAAACGTTATTTCTATGAAATGTATCGTCATTTTTTACAGCGATTTCATCGATTGGAAGTTAAATAGAGGGCTTAAGGGAAAAGCCTTGGTGGCGACAGCTGTGCATATGAAATGATACGGTGAGCCACAGATTGTTGGTCTGCTATAATAACCCATTTCCCCCATTGGTCAGTTATAACCACCGTGGGACAGCAACAGCTGAAGGCTTTCATAATTATACCTATCTTTACTTTGCATCAGCCTTTCTTCTTTGCATTAAGTTAGGTATGCTTTCAGACTGGAAAAAATATGTAAACTGTTTGTGTTTATTAAAAAAGAGTTAATTCTACATAGTTCTTTTTAGGGTTCCGTAGTCCTGACAAGGAACCTTTATAGTTTCGTCATGTCCGTCTGTCCGTCAGTTCGTCCGAGGTTTTGCTCAGAGGCTGTTAGAACTAGGAAGCTGTGATTTTTTAGAGGTATGCATATTTATTACAAAATAAAATTTTCTGGGGTAGCTTGCTAAAATAAATTCATCCCCACTTTACATTTAAGTGCATGTGAAGTGGGGATGAATTTATTTTTCGTCATCTATCAAATTGGGATATCGTTGATTAGCTCTTTAAAAATGAACTCGGGGTTGCTAACACTATTTGTCCAATTTAATGCTCTATTTACGAAATATTTAAATTCAAAGTGCAAATATTTGTAACAGTGAGCCCCCCCTCCGCACTAAAAGTTAAACTCCGGCTTGAAAAATCTGAAAAGATTCATGATCATTGTACAGTTTATGAACTTTAAAGAAAAACTATAGCGGTTAACGTAATTTTATTAGTTAAGCAGAAATAGTCGTTGAACTTGGGTGTTGGATCAGTTTGTACCAACTAAAAAACCCGTGGATTAAATCGTTTTTTATTGTTATAACGGGTTACTACGGAACCTACAGGCTCGCACTTGGCCGGTTTTTCAATTTTGACTTATAACCTCAAATTCTGTTATGAAATACGATTTTTATTTAAACTTTTATAAGATTGTTGTTTAATTTTTTTTTTTACAACCGGTTCGTTCTTTAGATTTGCCTGACAAAAATAAATGGTATCGTGAATATTAATGAAATGTTTTTTTCTATTGAATATTTAATAATCACGTTTATGATTCGCTGCAGGTATACACAACAAAATAGTGTTGTAGATATTCTTATTTTATTTCTTACAACAAAAGAATTTCTGAACGAGTATCTTTTAATGACGGCCATACACATTAGGGCATAAAAATTACTAAGTTCTCTAATACTAAGTTCCACTAAAGAAAAACAAAAACATAAAAATAGAAGAAATTGTAGTTTTATTGGTGTGCTAGCTATTTCAGTTTCCAAGCTGTAACAGCGAATATGAACGATGATCCGTTTAGATAAGTTACGATCGGCGTACGCGCCCACAGCTGTATATTTTACGCACAAAAAACTCGTAGGTACGTAAACTCGTTCGTGCCAATACGACCTCTATTGTTATAAACATAAATTAAAATGCGCTACAGTGTGCGTAATAAAAAAAGGACCTATAAAAACTAACAAGGCATAACTCGCACTCGGGTGAAAAAATATCGAAAAAAAAAACATATCACGCAGGTTTGGTCGAAAAATCAAGGTGTTACTGCGGTCGGCCTAACATCAGTATAGAGGGGTGGAGGGGTGACCCCCCTCTAATACCGCAGCGGGGCGCACCCCCTCCCCCGCAGTCTATACTCGAGTGCATTATACACGTAACCCTCCCCAGTGGGCCCTGGAATCTCTTGTATAGTTGTGCATATTTAGTGTAGGCCTAATTTCAACCCCCGTCGCATGTACCCTTATTGATTTGCGAGGGATGCGGCGGAAGGGTTAAATTTACCTTTGGCAAAATTGTTCAGTCACAATGATTGAGCGGTTTCGGTAATCAAAGAGATCGATTGTGTGCAGTAGGGGCCGCTTTTTTGGTAATTTTCTGTTCAACGACACATTTTCCATTGGCTTAGGTTTAGGCACAGGCCTTTAGGTTAAATTTAGGCACTAAGCACTAGGGAACGAACACTCGGTGTTTATTTAATTAACTTTCATGACGCAAACGAAACATAACGAAGTTGTAGTTATTATAACCGCTACGTTTCAGTTTCGGTTTATTAGTGGATTTGAGAGAATTTTGAAGTGGTTTTCGGGAACATTGTTTTTATTCTATTTCCAAGAATGTCCAACGTTTTCCTAAGACATGTCAAACACAAAGCGACCTCTGAATACCTGTATCAAAGCCTGTCACATCATATAGATGTTTTTGTGACGTATTTCTGTAACATTTCCCTTGATTTCCTTTTACAAACTTCCGATCCACTATTGACTATCAACACATTTCTCAACAGAACTATCGACCGAAGAATGTAGAATTAAAATATCGGCCTTTTTGCGTTACTAGATCAAATCTAGGCCTCGAACCGTCACCTACTTTTGACCACCTTCGAAATAACGGTCTAGTGTTCCACTGCGATTATCGATCGAAATACTAAGTGAGCTAGCCTAAAAATGTAATTGCAATACTATTAACAGTCACCTCACGTATAAAAACCGAACGTCCGAAATGGTTCACCTAGTTTTCCAGGCGCCCCACTCCGTGCAAGATTGATTTTCTCTCGCTCATTTCGCTTGCACTTTCAGCGGGGGTGTGTGTTTCTGTCTCGCTCTCGAGCCCGAGTGCTTCCCGCGCCGACCTTGAATTCAGGGAGGCACACCCAGCGGGTGGGATGCGTTGTCATATACAGGCTGTGCGTGTGTGCGTCGGGCGCTGGAAGGGGGGTATTCACCCCCTCGTGATGTCGTTTTCACTTGCATCCGGGCTTTGAAGCTTATATCTACGGGTGGGGAACTCAATTTTCAATTTGATTTCGCATTCGCTCCGAATTTTCGGCTTTCGCTTTCGGCTCCCGGATGTTGGGGAAATCGCAGATGTTTGTTCTATTTTCGTGGTTTTTTTTTTCTGTCATCGTTTTTTTTTAATATCGGCCCGATTATTAATTTTATTACGTTTTACTCAATTTTCGTTCACTTTTCAATTTTGAGGGGAATTGGATTTTTAAAGTCATTATAAGCCTATAATGAAGGTGGACTTGGTCTGTTGAAGGAACATACCATTTTAAGCTTGTAAAATAAATTAATTTGATGCAGAATATTGGTACGAAACTGGGTTAGGCTGATCACCTTGCATTGTAAAACTATATAACATCAAATTGAAATATACACAAACCGCATTCGTTTCTATTTGCCAAATGCTGTGTCAATTTGAACGCACGACACTACATCATGACAACTGAACCCTCCAATTCAACAAATATATGAAAATGATAAACACTGTCGTACAAAATAACATGCTACTACCAAAATTTGCTTTCACACGTGATATGAAGATTAATTCCTAATAATTATTCTAGAAAACATGGAATTTTACGTGCAGTACAATAAATCTGACCATTTGATTGACAAACAGAACTGAAGTTCTGACTATGAATAATACATTTTATGAATAGTTATTGTCATTCTTCCTTGTTCATTGTTGTGCAAAAGTCGGTTATAAAATTTCCACGACTTCAAAACACGTTGCAAATGCCAATCTACCTACTAGACAAGAAAATAATAGTGGAATTGATTCCTTTGGGACGTTATATATGGTAGAAATCCATCCATCCATAGAATCCATGTGGGACAGTGGACATTTACGGGCTATAAAAAGGACAGAAGTTTATTGTTTCGTAAATGTCCAAATTCTATTTTATTGGTTGAATAAGTCATTGTTAAAATAAAACTGAAATCAATTGTAATCTCGTTGAGCCGTTTCACAAAAAAGAAAACGTTTATATCGCAAAGTATTCATTCAAAAACACCATAGAGTACGAATAAACAAATATTTTAACTAGCCTCATTGTGAAAACGCCACGTAGGTACGTTACAATTCAATCAATAACGTTTTGTCATTGAAAATTGTATGATATCATTGAATTTTTAAAGGTGTTCTACATAAAAGAACGAGTCGTTGCCATCCTTATAATCTATTCAGTTACTGCTGACCTATTTACGCGTCGCTCAGCGTTGCAATGTCGTATGGTCGCAGGGGCCCTCAAATGATGAGAACAGCATGTTTGGGTTAACACTCGACGGAATTGGGACGCACCGTGCCACTAAACAAACTGGTGTGATAAAACTGAATTAGATATTATTATTAGTTGTAAGTGGCACGTTTTTTTGGCCCGCACTGTAATTTGTGAGACGGAAAAATAGAGAAACGGATATTTTTTGAAAAATTCAATTTTTTTTTCATTGTTTTGTAATTCGTTAAAGTATAACTAACCTAAGACAAATAAAACGTTATTGCAAGTTTGCGTTCTCGACCTAGAATTAGATGGCACTGTGACCTTCCCAGATTTAAAATCGGTTTCATTCAAAATGTCCATTCGAATCTGTTTCGAATGTTTTCAAATATTCTTTCAGTTTTTTCTCAAAAACAGGCCTATTTGACACACAAATCGACATTAGAATTATCATAACGTAGAAATATAGCGTTCGTAGCCTGCACACATGCACGATAACGTTTGTAGGTCCCGAAATGGGGCCAATGTCAGTGCTGTGTTGCAAGCTGCGCGAGCGACCAATGTCGTTCGCTCATTTCCTCGTTAAACCGCGGCGGAGGCGCAGGCACAGGGCGGTGGGCGCATGCGTTGTGAAACTGCAATGATGCTGTGGTGTATGCGGCTATGTTTAGTGTATGGTGATGGGTTGTTAGATGAGCGTGAAATTAGTTTACACACTTAAGAATGGATAAATCTTAAAATAATAGACCATTGTACTAGTTTTAATAAAAAAACAATAAAGAGCATAAAGCATAAAAAGAGCACACAGCCAAGGACATAAAGAAAATGTATCCACATACTTGTCAATAAGCTTTGCAGTCTTACCAAGGGGTTTCGTATTACACATTTCTAACTGTGTTCTGGAGGTCAGATAGGCAGTCGCTATTAATATTGGTATTAAGCTGCATCCGGATAGACTATAAGCCGACCCCAACATAATTCGGAAAACGGTAGGCATATGATGATGATGAGTTGTCAATAGGCCATGCCCAAAAGGCTGGTAGCATTTCCACATATGAATTAATGTATGTTTATAGATGTCGTAATTATTTAGGGCTACGGTTGCAGAAATAAACTGAGGCCATTTCACATATGCCTGCCGGGGCTGCGGGACTGTTCGTAAGAGATAGCGCGGCCCTGGAACACAAAGGCCTAAGAAGGAATATGGATGGGTTTTAATCAGTAAAAGTCTGACACTCCCTTCCGCACTACCCAGAGCGGGAGGAGTCATTTGATGATTTCAAATCCGAAAAAAGGCCGTTTCAAATTAGGAAACCAGAAAGCCAAGTAATTCTAGCTGGTTCCTCACATAAATGTGTGTAAATGCATCAGTATCTTCTTCTTATTTTTCAACCTTTGGTCACCCAATGCTGTCATCATTTCAGCCGAAAGACGTCCACTGGTGGACAAAGGCCTCCCCCAATTGTCGCCACATTGACCGGTCCCATGCGATTCGCATCCAGCGGATTTCCGCAGCCCTCACCAGATCATCTGTCCACCTAGTGGGAGGCCTTCCAACACAACGTCTTCCGGTTCGCGGGCGCCACTCTAGAACTTTTCGGCCCCATCGGCCATCCGTTCAGCGAGCAATGTGCCCTGCCCATTGCGACTTAAGTTTGGCAATTCTTCGGGCTACGTCGCTGTAGGTCTCTTCCAAATCTCTCCACTGTCAGCGGTTTTGTGTCATGTCTTTCCTGTTAATTCCGGCCTCTTGGATGAGATCGTCTGTCCACCTAGTCAGCTGTCTTCTAACATTCCTTCGTACTGTAGTCTCCACTCCAGCACTTAATTCTCCGATCTTCCATTGTCTGCGGCATATACGGCCCATCGACTTCCACATTATTTTTGTTATCGCTTCTGCTATGTCCGTAAGTCTTGTTTGTTTCTTCTTCGTTCGGTGTTTTTCATCCAGTCGTAGAGGGAGACGTCCAATATGTCTCGTTCCATAGCGGTAGTTTACACTAACTTAATTGGCGATTTTCTAGAAGATGACAGACAAAGATAAAAAACTCTAGTAGCTCTGATTGGAGTTTTGTGCGTTACATTTTCTGAAAGCAATATATACGTTTAGTTTGTAGGAATATGGAATACCTTTATAATTAAATGAGATAATTGACTGCGTCATGCGTATTATCAATTACCGTTGTTTTTTTGTGAACTTCAATTTCAAGGTTTTATGTTTCCCACGGGCAGTTACAGTTTATTTTTACGATAAATATAATAGTTATAAGTATATTATTCAGTTATAATTATTCTTCATGTAGCTTTAATTCATAACTATATAAATATAAGTATACACTTATAGTTTAGATGTATTTTCCATCACGAATTTGTTAGTTACAGCCCGGATCCTGAATTTGTTCCCAGTTGATGGCAATAGGATCGCGCCCAACTACATGGCACTTGAACATAACTGGTAAAATAAGGGTGCACTATAGGTACACTTTCATACATCCCACCTAACCCTTTGGGGATTATCATCATCATCAGCCTATTAATGTTCCCACTGCTGGGACACAAGCCTCCTCTCTATGGGACGGAAAAAGGATAACAGGCGTAATATTATTTAATAGTTAATTCAAAAAATTAATGTTAAGGTGATCAAATGTAACACGTACGTTACCATACATTAACATAATTTAAACTTCCACAGGCTAAAATTAAACTTTTCAAATTCAAATTCATTTATTTCGTGAACACAGGGTACATATATGTAGAAGATGTTATAATAAATAAGATCCGAGCTGTGCCCCGCCAAAAGGCATACAAAATATCTAAGGATGTTCCTGAACATCATACAAAGAAGAAATAATCATAAAAAAAAAACATTACATGTAACAATTCAAAAGTACAATCACAAATAATTATAGATAAAATCAAAATTAGATAAAATGTCAAATTAAATAAAGGAAAAGGAACGAAAAATACAAAATAAAAATGTCAATGCCAACAATTAATTAATACAACAATAATCAAGATTAACAGAATAATTTATCATTTTCACATACCATAAAAACAGATTCAATTTGGAAAGAATTAAAATTAAATCAAATCAAACAATAAAAAAAATAAACAATAAACAATTATTTATATTATTCACAATGCGGTCAACCAGACATTAACACTTTAAAAAACAGTAAAGACGACTGAAATAATAAAAACGCAGTAAACTCATTTTAAGTCTAAAAATTCCTTTACTGAGTAAAACGACTGTTCATTAAGAAATTTAAATAATTTATTTTTGAATTTAACGATGTTATTGCAGTCTCTGATGTCCTTCGGAATTTTATCATATATTTTAGGCGCCATGACAAATGTACTTGTTGTTTTACGGTCACTTATGGGATATCTTCCGTGATTATTCATTATTTTGAGCTACCGATATTTCGACGCCGAATTGCAAGCGCCATGACTGCGGGATGAAATGCCGCGCGGTTGCAACAGCGTAGGTACGCGTCACGGAAGATATCCCGTAAATGACAGTGTGTGTTTTGATTACCATAAGTTTTGTTCTTTGCAGAACATTTATTGAATATAGATGACTGCAAGTGCGTCATAATATTCATTCAGTAAACAAATTCATTCACAATTTTCAAAGAAGTTACTGTAATTTTACACATATTATGCAAATCTCCATTCATTTGAAGACCCATACAAATTCCTTCAAGGCTAGGCCTGTTAGTCCGTGCCTATTACGTTAACGACATGATCCATCAATTTACATACATTATCTATATGCACAATATGTTATATAAAAATACTAGATATACAATATTTCCGTTTTTTCTTTTTTATGTAGCTAAAATGCAACATAACTGAAACATGCGTTTGAAAGCAAGAGTAGAAAATAAATCCTTTTTTTTAGCCAAAACAAAAGGAACATGTTCATAGTCCAGCCTTTTCCCAAGTATGTTGGGGTTGGCTTCCAGTCTAACCAGATGCAGCTGAATACTAGTATTTTATATAGAGAGACTATTTATCTGACCTCCACAACCCAGTAAATACTGAGGAATACGGTAGCCTTTGGACTTGTCTTTTTACAAAAGACATAAGAAACACAAAAATAAATAATAAACGATTAGGCATAGATATTTAACATATCCAGGAGCAAATCTAGAGGCCAAACAAATGCACCAGTATAGGATATTTCGAAATAAGGCACTCGGACCAAGCAATAAGGTTCAAATTGTCTATGAACGAAGCCACCTTGTATCATTTATGTATATTTCCGTATCCAATTATATAATGTGGTTTCGTGTGATATCGTGCAAAGGGCTTGAAGGCACCTGTCTGATACTAGATTACAGTAGATAGATCGGATTAATAATTGATTGGTGCTACTTTTCCAAGTGGCGTATCTATTTTATACAATTACTTATATATGTAGGTACAGTTGTACGTTTTGTAAGTTATTTATTACGTCTTTGTGTTTCTGAACTAAAAATAAGAAATAAAACTGACGCCACTTCATACAGTTGTATGAAAGAAAAGAACCAACTTCATTAATAAAATACAGTCGAAAAAAAATACAGTCAGCTATACTTATGTCTATTCAATATTTTTAATTAGCAAACATGATACTCAAAACCAAATTATAGATACCCAATTATAATAACGTAATACAGGTGTTATGCAACACATAACAACAAAAAAATACATGTTTTTATACCTAACAGGTAAAAGCTACTTCAACCAGTACATGTATGTACAAAGCTGCCTTAATTAGCCACAACCTATTAATATTCAACAACAGAGTGAAATAAAATATAAATAGACCAACGTTCGTTAGTATCTACGTGCTCAGCGCCGCCTGCACACAAAACAGTATTGATAGAAAAAAACTGGTCGGAACAACTCAATTGTACTCGAAAATCCGATTGTAATAGGATTTTCCTTCATTCAAACTTTAGTGCTCAAAATGCGTAGCAATGTGCTACGAAAATTCGTAGCGTTATGAAATCTCGTAGCACTCGTAGAATCTAGGAATTCTAGATTTCTTATTGTTTAAAACATTGCTACGATCACACAAGAAATAGATTGAAACCAAAAAAATGCCTGTTAACAACACGTTATCATCATTTACTTAAAAAAATGTATATTTCATTATTCTACGAGTATTTTGATGGTAAATCGAGTACTACAGATATAAAACCTAACAAAATAGATCGAAGAACGAGGAAGTGTTTCAAATAAAGCTATGGGCGGGGTTTGAGTAGAAGCGATACGGTCGTGCAACGCTGTGCCTCTACGATAGGCTTGCTGCATACTCTCGATTGTCTAAGAAATACCTTGGACATTTTATGTAAGAGACATCTTCTTTCAATTTGGTGGAACAGTTTAATTCCGTAAGTTGTGCTATTTTTTGTTCAATTTATTGATAAGTTTTGTTAGTTAATGTATATTTGTTCATTTGTAGTGTTGCTTTAATTAACCATATATGCTCCAGTTATTATTATATAACAAAAACCCCTAAAGAGAAAACTTTAAGCAACTAGGAAATTTTCTATTTAAAATCCTTATTTAGAAGGTATAAATTATTTGTTTTTGGAAAGAATGCTTCATATCCAAACCATTATTGTGGTTTCGACCAGTGTTTCTATATTTTTAACCGCATTCCATATAAGTTGTCATAGGCTCGATACATAGGGACAAATGCCCAACTAGGTTGGTAGGTACCTACTGGATTAGGTATTCCAATATTAATACGCACATGCGTTGGACACGTTATCAGGAAGTACGGTTAATAAGGTAAATTTTGAATTATTCTAGTAAATTATTCCTCCTGTTACGTTTTAGAGGAAAACCTGACTGTAACGTGTGTTCTGTGTTTAATCCTGTATTTAAGGGTCTTCTTGCGAAGTCACGTGTTTGAAAAATAGACTGTAGAAGAAGGTATTTTATCGTTAATAATACTTTTTATTAACGATAAAATACCTTATTATTAGGAAATAGGTAAATAGTTGCTTTTTAATTTTATTAAAAAAAGGTTGCTCTATTCGACATTTAATTGTGGCTACGATAATCTAATATAGATAACTGCCTTTCTATTAAAACTCTGACATAGCAACTGAAATAAAAACATCACTATTTGTAAATTAAACAAAAAAATAATAAGCAACTATTGAACCTACTCATAAAACAAAACAAAATCAATGACATAATAATTATAATTAGATCTTCAAGTTCAAATCTAGTTTTAAAATACATTTTTTTCTAACGAGCTTGTTTAAATATGAAATGCTAAAAATAGGAGAAAACAAACAAGAGATTGTTTAAACGGTATTCATAGCATTGATTGAAGGTCATTGTATGCTAAAAAAAGCCGTGCGAATATCATTAAACCTAAAATTGTTTATTAGTATGCAAGCATTCGTAATGTATTTACTTTAGAAGTGTACGAATTTCGTGAAGCAGTTTGTATGGTACTGGCAACTATTTGGATAGATAATATTGATTTTATTTATGCTAACGGATATAAGCTATCAAACTATTAGCAAATGTTCGTTAATCAAATCGTTTTTTTTTTAATAATATACATGGAGTATTTACTGCGCACACAGCTCCAAAAAATGTGGCCATCAACTAAATTCTTCTCATAAAAAATGCACACTTCTAACTACAATCGCTGGCTGCTATCGATCGTCGTGTAATCGGAGTGCGTGCGGGCGGCCTTCCGTAGCGCATACGACCGCGGGTCCAAGGCTAACCGTATTTTGTTCCGCGCTCCGTGAGTAATGACGTAATAGCATAAGTACTCCGGCTATCTATAGTGCGACCGGCAGATACGCGTGGCCTATATCGATACAATAGAAAAATTATTGATAAAACAAATCATGAACAGGCAAGGCCCTAATATTGAGCCCTGCGACATTCCAAACAATTGGATAAATTGTCTGTAGGTAACTATCTTTCACTATAACCTTGAGCAGCAATCGTTTATCCAAAAATACATAAATTACTAGACTTTCAACGAAATCGTAAACTAAAAGAAACTTACGAGAAAAGTGAGGAAAACAAACAACGTGTTCAATCAAACGTTTTAATGAAATCCAGATTAAAGTAACGCCATCTATGATTTTGATAGTGAACTAATTACAATGTTTACTATTTAATTAAATGAAGTGTTCAATGTTTGTTCTAACACTAAGTATGCGTTAACGTTTGTCTATCTAGTGTCCACGACACAAGCTTTGCTTACTGTGGCACTAGGTGGCGCTGTGTGTTAATGTCCAGCGATATTTATTTATTTATTTATTATTCATTTTGTTTTATCTCCTTCTAAACTAATAAACTAGTAAATCACGTGGACGTACGATTAATGCTGTTATAATTTTGAAACAATATAAATGACGCTGCGATAGGGATTCATTAATTTCAGGTTAGAACGATGTAATTATCGCATTTGACCTATTTTTGTTTCAGTGGGCCAAGGGTAAACGTTAGAAATACTTGAGAGAACTCTTTTTTAAACAATTTACTCTAACTTTGTGACATTAATGATTGCCTTGAAGAATAATTTTTGAATCGAGTAGACGTGATAATTTTGGTTTCATAGTTTCCACTAAATGAAGTGTTTCAATATATCCATGTGGGAATGGAAGTGTGTGCACAGTACTTGCAATTTTATTTTAAGCTAAATGTAAAACGAAAATAAACTCTCTACTCGATCCATATAATAAAGATAGTTAAGACGTTCCCTCGTACGCTTCTAAGAATTACTCTGGGACCAGTTACCTTGACTTTTGTTTATTGTTTATTGCATTGCGTGGGCTGGGACTTACGATGTTTAATATATTCTTTTAATATATAAAAATAGACAATAGGGTCATCAGGATTAGTCAAGAACTCAAGATTCATCAAATGCCGGCTCGATTTCTTAAAAGGTTGTAACTTCTTTGATTTTTGAATAGGACTGTTTACTTTTCGTTTTGGATTTTGTAATCTAGCTGTCCAGCACGACTATAGGAATAGCATTATTGTATAGGTTTTTGACAGATTGATCATCGTCTATTGTTTCGTGTACGTCCTAATTTCTACTAGGTCATTTACCAAAGTGAAATGTTACTGTACCGAATTCCTCAATAGAAAACGTAAGATTAACCTCAAAATTGTCTTGATTCAGGACGCCAATTCAAAGCTCACAAGGTGATCCTGGCAGCATGCAGTAAGCACTTCCAGGAGTTGTTTGACTCAGCGCCCCCAAGTCATGTCGGCGCATGCTATGTCATCCTGGAGGCCACTACGGCTGACAACATGCAGGCACTCCTCGAGTTCATGTACAAAGGCGAGGTGCACGTCAGCCAGGATGCGCTGTCCAGCTTCCTCAAGAGTGGGGAGAATTTGCAGGTGGGTTTCATCCAAAGCCTTTTTGGTATCCGATGATGATGATCTAAAGTATCGTATTTTACTTTGGGTATTAGTTATTGCAGTACGTCTTCGGGTGCAAGGAAATACCATTAGTAATCTTATTCTATAGTTTGAAAGGTAGTCGAAGATAAACTAAATCGATAAATTCAACAGTATCTGCAGAATAAGTAGGAAAGCTTACTTCTACAGTTAGCAACAAGAGCAATGTAAATATTTTTGGAACTGAAAATACAGTTCTCACAAATTCCCATTTGTTGAAGAAATCCATGCGTTAAGGCCAAAGTTACACATGTGTATTGTATTTACACATACGTCAATGGTATTACCATATTAATGCCCGATAATTTATTCAGGTGTGTTGATCAAAACCAAAGCTGTCCTAATTTAGAATATTGCTTTTTCAGGTCAAAGGCCTGTCCATGGAGATGTCACAGGATGCTTGGATGAAGCAACAGCCACAGCCCCAGCAGAATTCTGGAGAACGCCACCCGACACGTATAAAGACAAGCCCAGTGTCAGGATCAGGGAACTGTGAGGTGCAGGAGTCAGCTACTCAGTCGTCGCACACGGCCACATTTGCTCCGATCATGCCGCAGTATGGGATGCCGATTCATGGCAGTGGCAACATGGGGCGGTATGCCCCGCCAGCACACTTGCCGATGCACGCTGGCGGCCACCGCAGACCGGCACCGCCCAAGCCGTCTCCGTCTCAGAGCCCACACGCTAGGAATTACCGGTAAATAAATAAACTTTTAACATAAAGTTAATGAAATATTTTATTTTCATTTGGAAGCAAAATTCTAGTTTCATTGGTTTATCACCACCTCTTCAAGTTGCATGCTTCTCTCATAATGCATTGTCTTGACACTAATAGAGTGCAGATTTCAATATTACATTATGTCAATATTATTTTAGCCTTGGAGCCATAATATTACTTTAGTACTCGTAGTTTGCGTAATAACGCATTGCATTATCTGGGGGTAAAATAATCATTTTGGAGTTTACAGCTGATCAAATATATCCCAAAGTGATTCATCTAATTTACCAGTTTACGAAACTATTCATTTTGAAATTTTGAATGACGGGAACATTTTTTTTTTAAATTATCAGTAATATTCTCTAAATGAATATTGGAATAGATCAGATAATTCCAGTTTCGCTTTTTGATAAACAAAATCGAACTTGACCTACACAGTTGTGTACAAACTCATTAATGTTTTCAATGTTCGTCTAAAGCTTATCTTTTTATTTCACGTTTCAAAATTATGTTACACAATCATTGTGATATTTCAATATTCTATTCTTTCCATTGACCCTGTTCAATCTCTTTCAATTACTGCAGCTATTCTAACTAGGCGAAACAATTGCTAGTTGTACAACTGCAGTCTTTTCTCTGTTGGAACTTGTGGGACTGTAGCTTCATCCTTTTGATTTTGATTAATCCATTTAATGAAAATTCAAAAGTGCCTGTAACTGGTCTACTTGAAATAAATGCTTTGAGTTTGAGTTTTAGTTTGATTGCTGTCAATTCCAGGCAAAGCTCATCGTCATCACACTGCGGCAGCGTGGCCGATGAGCCAGACACTCGCTCTTCTCCGGGCGCTGGCGCCCGCTACGAAGAGAACCCACCTGACTGCACCTCGACCCTCGGCAACCCCATCAAGAACAACGGATATGAACGCAGCGCCTCGGCCAACGACGACATGCCTGAACGCATAAACAATGACCAAGGTGCTGAAGGTAGGTTTTAGAGAATTATGTATTTGCGTGATGATTTGGAAGAGGGAAAAGTTTAAGCAAATTTTTGTACTAACAAAGCTATTTCAAATTGGAGCTTCAATCAAAAGCACCCTCGGCCGGATATTCTTTACAGTTTTCAACAGGCTTGCATACTTCTCATTCAGCTCATTAACATCTACTGCTGAATATAAGTCTGTTATTGCTGCAACGAACGGTCATCAGGGAATCTTCATGTCATTAACTTCATCATCATTCATCATCATCTTCTTCCATAATCACCACGCATGGCGAACGAATGATTGGGGGTCGCAGTATAATGTTATCACAGGAGGATGTTACGTCCTCCTGAACCCCTTGGTCACTTTTTCAGACACTACAAGACCTTTGGTAAGTGTCTTTTGCCCCTCTTGGGCATGACCATAATTCTTCGCCAGAAAATACGCAGCTTTACCGATTCGCATGCTTAGCTGTAGATAGTTTTGAAGTGAGTAGTGCAAGTAATGTAGTTGACATAAATGAAGCTTTGAGTTTCTAAAGCTATAACAATATATCTGCCTGCATCCTTAGATTTACGGATAAAGAGTGAGAACGACTACCAGCCACCGGGATACAACAACTCTCCGCCGCCGGCGACGTCGCTGCCCAATGCTAACTACCACGATAAGCCCATGGAGACATCGCCTGTGCCACCGAAGCCAAGCCCCGACATCTGGCCTGCCAAACTGATCACCAGCAAGTCTGGTGGAATCGCTACTGCTGACGGTGAGAGAACACTTTTACTTTAGAAAGAACCCTTGGAACTGCGTCTGTATTTCAATTTGAACAATTTTACCATTATCATTATAGCTTTATATCTAAACTTGAGACTACAGAGTTGTATCAAATGTGCAATGCTTGTTATTGACGATGAATTATTGATATGCCAGCCAAGTAACTACCATCATATTAACACGTGCGTACAAAAATTCCAGGTAAAAAACTGAAATGCCCATATTGCGAGAGACTTTACGGATACGAGACGAATCTGCGCGCCCACATCAGGCAGCGGCACCAGGGCATACGCGTGCCGTGCCCGCACTGCTCGCGCACGTTCACGCGCAACAACACCGTGCGCCGCCATATTGCGCGCGAGCATCGCCATCAGGTCACCCCCCACCTCCCAAACCAAGGACCCCTCCATAACCACACGCAGTAAGAACCCACGAAGTTTTATTCTCAATCTAATTTCAACCGAACTACCTCTGCTATTTAAGACCGACCCGGGCGACTGTCTTATCTACCTCTGAACGCGTTACCATAAACTGACGGCTGACGATTGGATTACGAAGACGGTATCTTTTGTTATCAACTCATGGTCGCCCGAGCCGCGTCTCAAACTGTGTATAACACGCGTACAATAATATACCTCGTTGATGCATATTATGTAATCAGTATCTACCTCAGAATTTGATCTTAAGATTTTTTAAGGTTTTAAAATTGTGCGATAATTGTTACTTAATTTAATAATCATGTGTGACTTTGAATGGTTGCTCAGTACTCGTCTCTCGTCTGGTACCATGTTTGAAAAATATTGTACCTTTTATTGCACCATCATTTCGTTTTAGTACCTTAATATTTTTTGCAAACTGTAGTAATATGTCCAGTTGACTGTGAGAAGAAGTTACCTTTATAGACGATTTATTTTGTGCTCTCGGTCGAGTTATGACATAGCTTATATAAAATACCTGAGCTAGGGAATCTTAGAAATGTTGTTGAGACTGATGGTCATAGGCTAAATGTATGTAAATAATAGGAGAATGTTGTAAATCGCCTTGGCCTAGGTTGAAACACGCGTATACCGACACTCTGTGGCAAAACTACCTCTGTTTTACATTTTTTTTACTTTAACAATTACCCTTACATAATGACAATAGACTATAATAAATACGATTTAGTTACGCATCCAACATATCTGTGATACAATAGAGAACAGGCTGTTTATTTATTTTTCACATTTGCCACACTGTCGATAAGGAAACAATGGGGAAAACGTGCGAAAATATACGGAAAAGTAGAGTTTCAGCAGTTTTTTACTGTACAGTAAATGAGTAACGGTTTTAGTTTTGTACAAAGTACAATTTGCCCTAGATACATAAGTAGTTAGGTAAAAAACGTGTTATAAAAAAATTGCATGTACGGTTCGATGCATGAATGTGTAAGCAAATTCATCACGTCGTTGGTAACAGGCACGCCGGGGCGGATGTTACTATTGAGACCAAATAATTATATGTTTCAATGGGATGGTGTCGATTTTAACATTCCGTTATATAAAGATTTTTTTTTTCATCTTTGTGCATTTATATGAAGGCCACTTACTACTTTTATATTCCTAGTCATTTCAAGTGCAACCAGTTGAGATTTTTTAAAGAAAAGAATTATTTAATTGATTAATGTAGGGGTGTCGTCCGTGTCATTGTATTATATTTGTTGTGTTGACATTGGCGCCGCCCCAGAGTAATACTTCATATGTATACATTCAGCTGCAATAAATTGTTTTAGTTTTACATAGCGCAGATGGTACAGTGCCAAATATCCTCAAGTTTAAGTTCACATCGTATTATTTATTTTATTTTTTGTTAAGTGTGAATGTAGCGACTGTGTGTTATATTCCTGATATTTAGGAATAAGTTGCATTCATATTTATTATTATATTTATATTTTAGGGTACACGTCTTATTGAATATATTTATGACGAGAAAGATTTATTAAGGCTCAGTGACTTTTAAATATTTAGTTTCTGTTGTTTAGTACCATTTGTAAGACAGCGTTTTAGTTCTCTTGGAATGGTCACCTCGTTTTTGTTATGAAATACAAAAAAAAACTAAAAAGTTCTATTCATATACAAAATACAATTGTGCCGTTAATTGAGAATATTTAAAACAGATAGTACAAATTGTGCAAGTGAAATAGTTTTAATAAATAAACCTGATTGTTAGCAAAATAATATAAAATAGCAAATTATTTTAATCGATAATACTAAACTCCCCGAATAATAATTGTGTATTCCTGATATATGAATAGAATTATATCTACTAGTAGTATCAATAGACCGAATAGAAGCTAATATAAAGTTGATATCTGAATATTTTTAGATTCGAATAGACAGGCTATTTAAAATCTAAAAACACTATACTGAAATTGATATTTTTATTGAAAATCTCTTTTTATAAAATACTAAAAAAGATCGCCAAAAACATTAAGAGTAAATCTGTATTGATTTCTGTATCATTCAAAGTTGGGTCGTGGAAAGGTAGTAGAAAGTGGCAAGAGTTCACAGGCTTTGCTTTCTAAATAACATAAATAATAAAGAACAAAAAAAAATATGTTTTGCATTAATTGGTGACAAACGGATTGACGTAATATTTTCTCAGAAGGGCATTATGAATGAGCGAGTGAATAGCTGTTATGGTTCCAAAAGAAATAAAAATATTTTTTACTAAAATCCAAAAAAAGAAAAATATGCACATTGCTGTTTGGGGAAAAAGCCCGGGGATCAAATGTCGATTTTTGAGAATTATCGCACAGAAAATTTCTTTTATCTAGATGCACGGCAGTGTGCCAAACCAAGTTCTGTCGGAGATGAACAGGCGAAGCACGCCCGTGTGTTATCTTATTTTATAATGTCTGTGACCTCTCTTGGAGTTGGTAGGGTGGTATTTAACCGATTAGTTTAGGTTGCTTCATTTGGCAACGATGCACGATGTGACACTGTGTGCTGCAGTCTTTTAAGACAGTGATCGATAACGTACTTTGCTCTGTCGCGTTAAACATCTATAAACGCAGTGCCTTCAGTAACATCTAGGTGGAAACGGTCTGTAGAAGCTTTGAAGGGAACCACATACTTATACTTTACGTTGACCGAATCCTTTGTTACTATTGTATAAAATTAGTATCTTTCATTTTACTATCGGCATTCTTTATTAAGCGTATTATTGTTAAGAAAATGTTTTTGCTACTCCAATTGCAAATTGTTAACATTTGTGTTTATTATTATTGGCGAGAAAAATATTGTTCTATTTTTTGTCTTTTCGTTTTTTTCCCTTATGAATTCAAAATTCATAGTTGTGATTTCTTTTGACATTTAATGTTTTTTGTGATATGTAAAAGAGAATTGCATTAATGCATCACGTTTTTTAGCTTTTTTCGTTTAAGTAAAAGGAGGGATTATGAGTATGTCTATGGACGTTTGCTAATGTTAGCGGTGGGCACTAGGGGCTCGTTATTTTGAAATCAATAATTGGATTTGCTTCTTTCTAAATTTTACAAGGTACAAAACTTAGATTACAATAACATCACATGTCAATTTTAATTCTGCAACATGTTTGTGTCGTTCCACAATATTGTTTGTGACTGTAATAATAATTTCAAGTGATTATTGTACAAAATTCAGCATACATATGGGATGTTGGATAACACGTCTAAATTAAGTTGTCGCATTGTTAAAGCTAATTAGTGGACAAGTTACTAGTGGTCCCTAATATAGTCGTAATGTTATATTTGATGTGATAGGAAAATTCACATTTAGTCGGTGTATTGCAATCCCTTTTTCATTGGACTTGGCCGATCTCCCTTTATACGTGGCTGTAGCTCTGGTTAGAAGGTAATGGTCTAGCGAAGGGTCGTCATGTAGATCTCATTGTGTTCGATATGTATGTTTAACATTTGTGAGATCTTCATGGCGTCAGTAATAAGATTGGATCCAACAATTCGCCATACAACAGCTTCAAGCGAGCGATGTACAAGGTATAGTTTTGAGTCAAAATTGAGTATAATATTATTAGATAACTTAACTTTAGTTGCTTGCTGTGAGGCACTATTGCTGGATCAAAACTGCATTTAAGTTTAAGCACATCAATTGGTTCCGTTTTGAGTTTCGTTTGTAAGTTATGTTTAAGTTTACTTTTAGTTTTTTTTTCTCTTTTGTGTACATAAAATCGCGAGACTTCGTGATGGTAAAGCCAAAGATTGTTACGGGTATGGTGACCCTCTGCCGTCACATGGCTATGTAGGGACCTTACATTCAAGCTCTATCGCCTCTGGAGGCATGCTAAACCAGTTATACATAACAAAACAACGTATATCTTTGAATGTAATTTTCTACATAGCCTCTTAGTTATAATTATGTACGTTTATCTACCTCGAGGATGTAATTTAGTTCGTAAGTAAGCTTTTAAGTAGATTTTTTATATGATGGAAAAATATAAAATGTTAGCTTTTAAGATTAATGTGAAAAATTAAAAAAAAATATTAATAAATTTTAAAGTACAAATATGCTACCTCAGGATTCAATTATAGTCATTTTACATATTCTATAACTGTCCCGCAGATGTATTTTATGATATCTATTTAATGAATGTTAAATAACTTGTCAGATTTATACTAATACTTGTTCTAAATAAATGCTGGTCATACATTTTTGGAATTTACGAAAATAGTTTTAAAAATGTAAGTAAATAAGGAATAATACAGTTGGAAAGCTGTCGATAATAGTATAAAGCACGTTTATTTGAATCTCTGCAAGGTAGTCAGTGCTCTCAACTCAGGTTCATGCTCAAAAGAGGTTATACATCGACGTCAGTGTTAGCGACTCTGTGGGCTCGGAACGGGCTGGGTTGACGGTCTAAGTAAGTCCTAAGTGTTAATTAGGTTAGTTGTAATAATCTCATTGATGTACCTCATGTAAGCACAACACTCCTACGGGGGATCGGCCACAAGTCAATATCAACGTAATCTAATTGTACCTTCCTTCACTCTCCGGAGTATAAATTTTTATTCGTAATTTTTATTATTATTAATTTTTCCCAGTTACTTTTTTTGTGTTTCATAGATGTTACTATGTTTTAAGGAGACGAAAGAAAAAATGGAGAAATTATTGTTTGTTAGGTTTCTGCGAATTAAAAAAATGTAACAAAATTATTTTTTTTTGGTTTTTATTTTTTTTTTCCGAATTTCCTTTTCTTTACTTTTAAGTTTCCCAATTATTTTACTTCGACAAGTTACACCCGTCCATCGTGTTTAATGTTTATTATACTTAAGTACATTATTTAAGGAATTGACATTTAAGTACCTATATTCATAAAATAGTTGCACTTAACTGGACAGGAAATATTTAAGTATCTAATCATTGGATGTTTTCATATTTTAAGGGTGCACTATTATTGAATTGATCGCGAGTCTCGGGATCCTTACGAATTTGATAATGAAAAAAAAAAAATTAATGTTCTTTCGCATTAAATATTGTGTAAGTTGTAAAATTATGCTCACTCCCTCACTAGTATAAAAAAATCACAACTTCTCGGACTGAACGAAAGGTAGGTGAAAACTGACGCGAGTTCATGAGTAAATGAGTTTGATCATTGACTAATTATATTCCATTTACTTCACTTTTCATGATAAATACTGGCTATAAATATATTATCATCGTAAATTCAAAATGATTTCGATGTTTCAAAATAAAATGATTATTATAGTCGTTCGTGACTGTATATAAAACATTATATTTCATAAAATATACATAAGTGTTTAACCTTTTCATCTTGTTAAGTTCAAATGAGGTAAGTCTCCGTGTCACTTAAAACTATGTTCTTGGTGTCATCTTTGTGTAAGTGTACGAGAATATAACTCTTATTGATATGCAAAAAAAAAAGAAAAAAATATATAAAAAGCAACGAGCACTCTTGTCTGCAAAGAACTAAAGTACAAATTTCTGAAGTCTTAAAGAGTTACTGCCAGTACAAATTAATTAATGGGAAATAATAAATGGTATCCGTTTTTTTATGTAAACGTTGCCAAAATTGTATTTTTGAGGCATCAGTAAACATAATTTAGCGTAGGTTATTTCGTGAAAAGTACAAAAAAAAACAAATGATGTATGATGTACAGCAGCCCGCATGTGGTGATTGGACGAAGGGCGACGTGGATATCATTTGATATATTTTCATTCATTCAGTTGCATTTTTATCATTCGAATGCGAGGGTATACAATACGGCCAACATCTAGTAAGTGGTCAAAATAGAACGTTAAAAAACGGTGACTTATCGATTGTAAACCAGGATGGTTGTAAAACTAAGTAGGATTTTGTACGTAGCGATGTAATGCTTAAAGAAAAAAAAACGGTCGTCGGTTCGGTGGTCTATGTCTGTAAAGGAAAAGTGATTGTCTGTGATTTTTTTAAGCGACTTTTTTATATATATGGAAGAATATATAATTCTTTAACAGTAAGAATAGCACTACTTGTGATTTTTACATTAGAAATTATTAGTTGACTTCATTTTTTTGTACTATATTATAGGGTAATGTAGCGATTGGTGTAGTGGAGAACGGTGCGGGTTGAGTGTACATAGACTAATCATAATATGTATTATATAATATATGTATTGTATATGACAAGCGTTCTTGTAGTAGGGGATTGTAGGTTAATTTGGGCATTTTTGGTTTCACCTGTTTGGGAGTAAGTGAAAAGGACGGCACTACGTAAATGTTGGCGATCCCCTACTACTTGTGCTGTCTCTAACATCGGGTAACGTTTGGCAAATGGTTAGACCACATGCGATGCTTGTTTGTTTTAGAGTCTCGTGTTCTTCAAAAAGGCTACCTCAAAGGCCATATACGAATTAATGACTACAATTTGAGGGACGCGTGGCTCTTTCCGGTATAATTAGTAAATTAATTTGTGCGTAAATGTAAAACGGTAATAACTTACCGAGTTCTAGCGAATTTTTTAGTGTGGTAAACATTTTGGCGTATTCTGTTATTTATGTGGTAATCGTAGTGATTAACTGTTACGTTTGCTTCGGGTAAATTGCTCTTGTCTAGCTGAAGAATTGCCTTCTCCCAAATGCTAACGTTTCATCGAAGATTAAAACAATACGGTTATTGAAATACGCGAGTTTACCGCCTTAACCAATAATTTACTGTCTCATTTAACTAACATTAATACATATTCATAATAATAAAATCACGGTCACCACGGTATTTTTGGACTGCTTTATCATTAAACATTGCACCGTAGAAGACATGTGAAATGATAGCACGAATCATGAACTAATTCGTCCTTCACTATCTTGTCATATGCCCTCTTAAGACCAATGTATTTAAATTCGAACAGTTTCTACAAAAACCATAAAGATAAATAAATAAAAAAAGTCTTATAAAAATGCTTTACACACGAAACGAAAGCAGTATTCAGGAAGTAATTTACCTTAATTAGGTTGTAAACATTCAATGTAATTTACTTTTATGTTCCCCGTTGATAATATAAGATGATTTCAATATGACAGGGTTATTCTTCAGCTTTTCAAGTTTCTTATTATAATATTTATTATGATCGGATACATTGCTCTTAGATTTTAAATAGGTAGGTTTTAAAGATTGATTCTAAAAGACAGCCTTTCTCACGCAGGTACTTTGCGCATTTTATTCGAGGACAATGGCACATCTTCATCAATAAAGAATCGAACGTGGTCGCTAATTTACCAAAACCAAAGAAAATTAAAATGGAACAAGATAACTAAGCTGTCTCCTAAATCGCACGATCGTTCATTGCTAAAGAAAAACTCGTAGGCGGTGTATTTACAAAAGTCAAGTAAAAAAAGACATTTATTTTTGATGTCAAGTATCTATAAAAATCTAATGTACCTGTGTATCCGTTAAATGTTAAAGAAAAACTCGTAGGCGGTATATTTACAAAAGTCAAAATCACTAAAAATGTATATTTTATTCATATCAAGTATCTCAAAAATAAGCTAACAAAAAAAGTATGTATAAAATTATAGTGTACCTGTGTGTCCGTTCACTGCTAAAAAAAACCCGTAGGCGGCGCATTGACAAAAGTCAAGATCACTAAAAATGTATTGAATGATGGCAAGTATCAAAAATAGGCTAACAAAAAAAGTATCTGTATAAATCTAGTGTGTATCCGATAAAAATCTAAAGTACCTATGTATCCGATTATTTATTAATAAATATTATCATTAAGTAAGTTGTGTACCCTGGGAAATAGTTTCTTTAATGTAAGCGATCTTTCAAAATGTGCAACAATTTGCATCATCGTAAGTAATTTAAATAAATATTTTTCTTCTATTTCCCATGGTAAACTGAGTGTACGAAGCGGACTATAGAATTCTAATACAGGTATTATAATTGTCCATTTGTGCACTAATTATAAATTTGCGTAAAATAGATTGTAAACTAATTAAAACGATCATACAGTACCCACAACACAATATCCTACCATCTGGCATAGGTCCTAGATATTGTATTGATGAAAAATTTGTTCCATTGTGGAATTCTTAAATTAATAAAAAAATGTTGCTAAAATTATGTTGATGTGTTGTTTATTTTAGGGTTAAGATCCTTAATTAAGCTACCCTTTATTATATTAATTCGTCTTAATCATATGCGAAGATATTTGCCTTAAAACAGAAAAACTATTAACACATTTGTTCCAGTTGCATCCTATAGGATCGATAAATATGAGTAAGCTTAAGTATGATGCAATTTTTTCCAGTATAGGGTAGACGATAGAAAAATAATAATTAGTCCGTCAGTAAGAATAACAATAAATATGCGAGCCGTATTTTTTCTTTAGTTAGATAAATCAATATTGACGAAGAAACGACGCTTTTAAAATTCTATTAATTATACATATTTAGCTAGTTCTGACGGCACGCCCATTACCGAGTTTTTTACGCGTTTTATCTTTGTCAATATTCATATATTTACAAAAACAAAAATTCGTGTACATTATTTTCCAATACTCTAACTGACGGACTAAATAGATTTGCAATTATTTGATTCTGTCGTCATGCCTATTAAAGTTGTAAAGGCACGTTTACACCGCAGATAACCAATGTAAAACTTTAGTAGCTGAAATACAAAGTGTAAAGGAACCCATAACGAGGCCTTCAATCAAGCAGTACATGAAATAAAATATTGAAAAAAAGAAGAAAAAACATTTATTAGGCCGCACAGGACAAAACACAACAAAATTTTCAGTATTTAAAACTTACTAATAAAAATTGATCAGATAAAAAAAGAAACGAAACTCGTCCTGTACGAAGCCAAAAGGCTCCTATCTCAGCATGGTGCTGTAACATCAAAAAAACGTCACAGCGCTGATATTCTGATAGGGCCCAAAGTGAAGGTGATGCCACGGTCAGGCCAGATACGGATGAAAATAAAAATAAAGTGTAGACGAATCAACAATACAAATGTGTGAATTATAAATAACTATGAAGAAAATAATAATAACACCTACACCCTACGTAATGAATACTGTTCGCCAATCTGTGCCATGACTTTCACTGGCAACACTGATGAACATAGACGGGGGCGCGGGACGGGCGCGAGCGCGGGTGCGGGTGCGGGCGCGGGTGCGGGCGCGGGCGCGGGTGGACTATTTTTTGAGGCGAAATTTCACGTTTTACGGTAGAACTCAATATAACACATTCAAAATATTGTGCTGATGGAAGTTTTGAATAGAACTGGTGTCATGGCGGCATTTAAAGTACAGTAGAAAATGTTGGTCTCCAATATCTGCGTAACTTGTAGGTTTCCAGGTGCAATGCAAAAAATATATAAAAAATAAGTGCGAGGGGCACATATTTTTATTTATTTTTTGCATTGCATCCCACACAGGCAAGTCCCGCGGGATCAATCGACCTATTGAATTTTTTATTGGTAAACTGATCCCGTTGACCAATTTTATGATCAACGTACATTGACATGTAAGACTTGATACTCAAGAGAAATAGATGATCGAACCCAGAAACGTCCAAGCAGCGAAATACGTAAGATAGAAAAAGGCTAAGGTATGTATAGGAACGATTATTGAGCATATTCATTTGCTATAAAAGACAGTTGAACTAGTGAAAGAATTAACATAAATACATATAACATTATTTTTTTATTTTTTTTTATTTTGCAGTGATGTTTAAGTCCCATGTTATAGGGGCGAGCCTATTGCCATAAACTTGACACAAATCCAGACACCGTGGCTGCTATTGAGAAATTCCTTAAGAAAAACGACCCGGGAATAGAACCCGGGACCTCACGCTCAGCAGTCACACTGGCGACCACTAGACTAACGAGACAGTCAAAGGAAGAAATTAAGACATGCAAAATAAAAATAAAAACGGCCATGTAGGTACGAGGTTAAGAATCTCCTGGATAACCCATAACTGCTAACAGACTGTCCGTTTAAATATTTTATTCGGATAGCATTTCATTGTATGTAAATGAGTCCATAAGTACAAACGTGCTCAAATATTCATATTATACTGCTAAATGTCAGTAACTAGTGACATTTCCTATTTTTTGCAATTTAGATCAATTAAGATAAACACCGTTTAGATTTGGACCAGTTTCTGAGATATTTAGTATAAGGGCAAGAGTTTTGAAGGCTAATTGCATATTGCTTTTATCAGTGTTAAATTATTTTAGTCAGAGAATAGGAACAACCAAGCAAGATTTTTTCATGGTGACTAAAAGTTGGATGAACTTTGGGGGTGGATGGTAACCAATGGAGCATCACCATGTTCTTGGAGTAAAGGCTTCGTATCGGTAGGTGTAGTGCCATTTTCCAGCTAGGACTAACGTCCATAAAAGTCTCCTAAATGACTTGCGGCTTGGGTGAGGTCGCAGTGGATATCAGACAGGCTGCAGCTGGTGCCTATAACATCCAAGACATCGATACTGTGGACAGTTTCGTTTATCTGGGCTCTAATATAAGTAATGAAGGTAGCTACGTCCCAGAAATAAAACGTCGGATAGCCATGGCTCAAGATTCAGAACATCTGGAAAAATCGTGGTATAAGTTTGGAAACGAAGGCCCGTTTAGTCAGACCACTAGTTTTCCCGATTTTTCTCTATGAGGTTGAGACGTGGACAATCCAAACAAGAGAAAGACAGAGGATAGACGCATTCGAAATAACAGTTTAAGAGGGTCCTCAAGCTAATTTCAGCAGGTGGTGATGGCAACTTTGGACCGGAGTAGATGGAGGCAGATTGTCCGCTTGAAGGGATCCAGTGACCACAATCCTCAGTAATGAGGGGCCGACTGAAGAAGGAACAGCTGGTTAGATTTATTGGTAAGTTATGACGCTTTTGGAAATACAATAAAATGGTCCTTGTCATCATCATCATCATCATCATCATCTGCCTAGCCTTTTCTCAACTATGTTAGGGTCAGCTTCCAGTCTCACCAAATGCAGTTGAATACCAGTATTTTATATGCGACTACCTATCTTACCTCCACAACCCAGATAGTACTAGATAATACGATATTCCTTGTTAAGACTAGTGGCCAGAATAAAATGGTCCTTATATTCCTACCTCCACCACAAATGAAGTGGTCCGAAGAATTGCCAAACTTAAGTGGCAATGGGCAGGGCTTCTACACTCGACGATTATGTATACCTAGGACAAACGGTCCAGTTAGGTAGGTCTAATTTCGAGAAAGAGGTCAATCGTCGAATCCGACTCGGCTGGGCAGCGTTCGGGAAACTGCGCGGTATCTTCTCGGCCAACTTACCGCAGTGTCTCAAGACGAAAGTCTATGACCAGTGTGTGTTGCCAGTGATTACATACGGGACCGAAACACACGTGGACAGAAGATCTGGTGAGGGCTGCGGGAATTCGCTGGATGCGAATCGCACGGGACTGGTCAATGTGGCGACACTTGGGGGAGGCCTATGTCCAGCAGTGGACGTCTTTCGGATGAAATGATGATGATGATGATGATTCCTACCTCTGATCAAAAGATGTATCTGTCTCCCATCTATCTTGAGCAGAAATTAAGTACGTACATCTGTATCTCAGTTCTCACCTGGCATGACGCCAAGTACTCCACGAAACTACCAGGGAGTAATGAGTTAAAGTGTGAGGGAAAAACGCTTTCGTTCACAAATATGTTCACTTTTCACATCACACACGATTCGTCAGTAATGGAGGTATTACAATTTCAATGAAGGTATTATGTTTATGAGTAACAAAATATATTGGATTCACATAAGATAACGAAAAATTTATGTCTATCCAGTTGAAACTCTATGTAGAAATACAGAACACTTGAAAGCGATTGGCATTGGTATAGGCCCTTTGTACTAAGAAGATGCACAGTTGATCTCTTAGGATGGGAAAAACAGAAACAAATTCGACACACAACGCCTTTGAAGAGAGAAGAAGCCTACAATGTCGTCAATGGTGTTCTGACATTTTTTTTTTTTGGGACAAGCCCGCCACACACGCCCAAACCACTGTAACTCGTGAAAGCCAGAATCAACAGTAGCGAGCACCAGAAAAGCGTGACTGTCTTGGATCCCGCAACGAAATTAATCAGATCGAATTAATGAATCGCTATACTAGCGGAGGAGTAGGAAAAAAAACCGTAATTTCCACTGGTGTTCTGACATGTCCGCTTTGTGCTCGGAGTTTGTCTGTCAAAGTTGAATATTCTAGCTGCTTGCTGCTTGCTTCACACGAAACAGCAGCACACGAAACAAACCGGAACGGCATGGTAAGGGATTTCCATTTTTACCGATGGATATTCAAACGTATTGGACATAGAAATACGACCGTGACGCGGCTTTCTATACCATGCAATGAAATCCCTTTCGATGTCACGGCATGCTACGGCATCATTTTAAAGCATACCTAGCAATTTATGTCGCATTTCTATACCAATACGTTTGAATGTCCATTGGTAAAAATCAAATCCCTTGCCATGCCGTCCCTGTCTGCGTAGGCCTTTAAGATCTCGGCAATCACCGTCAAAGTCATCTAATGCAGTCGCTGTGGCCGAAATGGTTTAAACGGCATCATGATCATCACTAAGAAGATCCAGATAGAAGCTACGCAGCTGATTTACAAGATAAGAAACAGATCATGTTTAATTCAATAACTATAATTATTAGTGTCGGAAGTATCACTCCTAAATATGTAAGCCCCAGGCGTCAGACTAAACGCCTTCTATGATGATCCAAATGGCGCAGTTGAGGATTGCGGACTTATTTTCAAGGTTCAATAGGCATTACGACAGTATCAAAAAATTACAAATCTATTTAGTCCGTCAGTTAGATTATTGAATAATAATGGACCCGTATTTTTTTTTTTTATAAATCAATAAATTAAGGCTCTTTAGTAATCCCGCTCATTTTGACAAAGATAAAACGCATTAAACTGCGCTCTAAAAAGTATACCTAGGCGTGACGTATTGAGAATTTTAAAAGCGTCGTATCTTTGTCAATTTCGATTTACGTGACAGAAGACAAAATACGGGTCAAATATTTTTTGATAATCTGACTGACGGACTAATTGGATTTTTTTGTCGTCTACGCTATTTCTATAAGACAACATAAACAAAGATAATTGTATTTCAACCATGGACACTCATACATTTAATTTCAACGGTCATCGTAAATTCATACCCCTATCCACGTTTAAAGAGGAGTAAACTCGATCACGATCGACAAAAAAGATAAATAACTTATGTAAAACATTTTGTTAACACGAAAGGTCAAAAGAAATGAACTGGTCGCATTCTTGTAAGCTCGCACTTACATCGATAAACATTTGCATCTTCTCAAGGATAACATCGGTGAAAATAAAACCATGGTACGATGCGGAAACGGAGTAGTGATGGCTCAGTAATAACGGGGTCCGACTTACGTGGTCGCAGTCGTAGGTTTGAATCCTAATGGGTGTAAAATTACCCTCAACAAAGCCGAAAAGCACTTGTTCTTCCCTTCATTGCGATCATTTTTTTTTGTATCTGGAAACCTAAATAGAAGCCGTCAACCATCGTACGTAACGTACATCATGAGTAACTTTACTCAAAAAATATTGCTGGGAAACGACTGTTTTTCATCACTTTTTACGGTAAAACTCAATGCTGCACTCAAAACATTGTGCTGATGGATGAATTGAATAGTAGGTACGGGGGTCGTGCAGGTGTTGAAAGTAAAAATCTTAGATTAAAACAATGTATTAAAAAAATAACGTGTGGAAAAGTTGGAACTTTGACTCCCAATATCTGCGTAAGTAGAAGGTTCCTAGGTATGGTGTAGAACAAAAAAAATATCGCAATGACAGGGAAAACAAGTGCATTTCGGCTTAGTCAAGAGATTTTTTACAACCTTTATAATTTACTTACTTAAAATTCCACCACGACCCTCGTACTATTATTTTTATATTCAATGCATTTCCAGCTCAATGTTTTAAGTGTGTCACATTGAGTCCTACCGTAAAACGTGATTTTTCATTTTTTTTTGCGCAACTGGTGGTTGCTCTTTGAGGAATCATTTAGTTGCGCTTAGATAGTTGCGCTTAAAAATAGGAGCATTCTGAGGAATACCTTGATTTTTTCGCACCCAAAAGAAATGTCGTTTCCCAACAAAAATCATTGCGTAGAGTAACCTAATTTGATGCACAAAACGCTTGGTTGACAGCTTCGTGGAGGCATTTACTCGTACACCTGGTATTAAGTATTATTTATTTCATCGCGACTGCTCTCAAAACGGTAAAGGAAAGCATTGTTAAGAAACCGACAGCTCCTAGAACTAACACTGCGAAGATAGTCAGACACGCACGGAGTCTGCATGGTAGATGATGGCCCATTCTATCTCAAAGAGAGGAGGCCTGTGTCCCACCTGTAGGTACAAGGCTGATTATGTTACGATGCGGAAGCTAGCGAAATGAATACTGAGGAAGTATCAAAAGACGGAAGATTGAGTAGCGACGCAAATGTGTCCGATAACAAATCTTAATGTGTTTTGGTCTAGATATCAAAGGTTTACTTTGAAATCTTAATTTCAAAGGAAACACATTAGAATCCAGCGTGTTTGTTTGAAGTTTCTAATGTGTAATCAATACACAATCACAACATATGTTCCCAATTATTCCCTATTTCCAATTTCATATTGCATACGAATATGTAAAGAAGGGTCATCACAAAAAATGAACGTGCTTTATGGACCAAGTCGCGTGTGTAAGAATATGTAAGAAGAAAATACCCTGTAGCAACCCCTAAATAAACAAGAAACGATGATAACTAGCGCTGCCCAAAACTACAGGTAACATCACATGACGCTTATAATCCCCGAAGGCAGAGGTGAACCTCGCGCACACAAACCCACAGTTTGCCATTCGCCAGTTGTTGAAGTCACTTGTTTTTGGGGGCGAGCCTTTTGCCATCCAGACTCCGTATGTCTACTCAAAAATTCCTCATGTGAATATCCAATAATGCTTTGCTCGATCCGAGAATCGAACGGAGGACCTCATGTTCAGTGATCGTGCATGCGACAACTAGACCATTGAGGCAGTCCTACCTAGAGATGTCTACTAAATTAACTTTTAATTTAATGGGGTTGGAATTAAGTAAAGATATTTCCTAGTGCTGTTATAACCAGCAAGGAGGGTGGTGTTACCAATCTCTTTCACAGCAAGCACCATAGTCTAATAGACTTGGAATGGGGCTAACGTCACTGATATTTTAATAAATCGATTGGCAAAAAACTCAAACTTCAAAATTGATCCAGTTTTTTTTTAAAACATTCATTATTAGCCACATAGTAAAGGTTAAAAAATACATGTCCCATTAGCTATATTAGTATGTTGTACGTAAAGTGCGAGTAATTTAATTATATTTTTTCCAAACCATAAGGAAAACACGTAGTTCATTATTTCGTAATATTGGTGGTTGTAAATAAATTGTTTTTTTTTTTTTGTAATGGCCGGCCCCTCCCTCATTTTTGCATGTTATAAACGAGTACCATTAAGTAGGTCATAAATATTCAGTAGAACTATATTTTAGCATGTTTTAATTGATATGTACTAGTGGTAAATTTAGGGTTGCCAAAAACCCGAGGGATTATGCCGCTGCGATGGCGATCTCTAACACAATACCAAGAATGTGAGTGCTTTTATCTTAATAAATCAAGAAAACATCCATACTAACGGTTCAAAAATACTCGTATGTTTTTTTTTTTTGTAGACTGACTCTTTCTCTAATGCTACAATAAATTATATTTATGTTATAGTCGAGAAGGATCTTATAACTCGTTGATTTCAATCTACACAGTTTAATCATTTATATCAAATCCTTTTCAGTAAGTAACTCAAAAAGTACCGTAGTAATTACCTCTATTTAAACAAAAGAGTACTTGACCAACCCACAAAATTCATTATTTTTTCCTTCTATTGTTTTTTTTTACTCAGCTTACGCCCACTTGGCTACTTCTCCCAAATATGGCGACCCTATCTTGATCATCAGAATCCGGCCTATATCTCAAGTTCGTCGAGTGACCGCGCGCGCGCAGGACGAGCGGTATATAAGCTCGCTCTGGTATGTCGTCTGCACTCATTCGATCAGTGATAACCTCAGGATCAGCAATGGCAGCCAAGGTAGGTTGTCTTGTAAGATTGTGTTTTTTGAGGGTCACAATTTCGGGTGTAGGTAATCGAAATAAAAGAAATCTTTTATCTTGGCAAATGTTTTAAATTTTCTGCATGATTGACATCTCTATACTTTTGGGTCGTTACGGTAATTCAACCCAGATTAGCACTACTATCAATCATTTAAAGCTAGACAATTTTCCTACTATAAACTCAGAAATATTCTACGGCATTTCTTTAAAATTTTAAAACATTTTCCGATCAATTAAAAATTCTCACAATGTGATGTTATGATAAAAATCTTTGTTATATTATTTCTAAAATTGTTTTTGTTCCTTCAGTTCGTAGTTCTCGTCGCCCTGGTAGCTGTGGCACACAGCTCAGTGGTGCCAGTAGCGCGAGTAGACGCCGACTCCAGCAGCTTCTCATATGAGGTGGCTGACCCCAACACCGGCGACTACAAGAGCCAGGTGGAGACCCGCGTCGGCGGCGCCGTGTCCGGCCAGTACTCGCTGCTCGACGCCGACGGCACCAAGCGCACCGTCGACTACACCGCCGATGACGTCAACGGGTTCAACGCTGTTGTGAGGAAAGATGCCGCTGTTGTCTCCGCTCCTGTTGTTGCCGCCGCTCCCACGGTTGTAGCCGCCGCTCCTGAAGTGGTTGCTGCCCGCACTGTTGTCACTCCTTCCGTATACGCTGCTCATGGCGCTCCGGCCTTCTATGCTGCTCAAGCCGCTCCCGCCTTCTACAATGCTCAGGCCGCTCCTACTTTCTACGCCGCTCACTCTGCTCCCGTTGTATATGGAGCTCCCTCAGTCTACTCCTACGGAGCTCCCTCTGTCTACTCCTACGGAGCTCCTTCCGTCTATTCCTACGGTCCCTCTGTGTACTCGGCTCCCCTCACTTACGCCACTAAGTGGTAAAAATAATTATGTATGCTTATTGTAATGGTGCTCTTTGTATATAATGTTTATTATTTTAGTAAAAGTGAAACTACCTAATCTTGTTGTTCTGATTTTTACAAACCCTTTTATTTTCCGTATTTTTGAGATCATAATTACAAAATTGTCGTCAGTGTTGATCAAAATAATTACCATGTCAATACCAGAAAAGTGTATAATTTGAGGTACATTTTGAGTTTAGAGAGGCAAATAAAAAGTTTTATATTAAAAATATAATATTTTCTCAAACACTTATATTTAGATCAAAGATTACAGATGTAACAGTAATTATTAGGTAATTGGTACTATTGGCAGTCATGTAGGTTCAACGAGGAAATAAAGAGCAACTTGTTCTGCTGTGAGTAACCGACTACCAGGCCAACGTATTACATTGAAATCTGGTTTGTGTACTTATTTTATAATTGTTGTAAAGCCAAATATGGCCAATAAACAATCGACTTGGTATACTTTGATCAGATTACTTGGCAAATTAAGTATTAGTTAGCAACGTGTGTACAAGACGGAAGATAGATCGACGCATACTTCATCTGCCTAGCCATTCCCAACTATTGGGATTTGAGTTGATTGACCCAACTATTCCATACTATATACAATAACCAGATGCAGCTGGAGACCAGTATTTTACATGGTGCGATTGCCTATCTGACCTCAGCCACCCAGTTAGTACTGGATTATACGACACCCCTTGATAAGACTGGTTGTCAGATTTTTTGGGCCACTGACAACTCAGATTTTTTTTGTTGACCTGTCACGACGGTCAGTCTACAAACATTTGACCCGTATTTTGTCTTTTGTTACGTAAGTAAAGCAAAATATTGACGAAGATGCAACGCTTTTAAAATTCTCAATATGTTAAGCCTTGGTATAACTTTTAGTGAGTTCTGACGTCACGAGCCCCCACTTCCGAGTTTTGATGCGTTTTATTTTTGTCAATATTCATTGATTTACAAAAACAGAATTCATTATTTTCCAATACTCTAACTGACGGACTAAATAGATTTGCAATTTTTTGATACTGTGTCGTCATGCCTATTCTGAAGTTTTCTGTACTTATTGGTTCTTAAAACTCTTATCTAATGGATAAAATAAGTCTTCTAAGCTTTCTGTTTGTCTTCTTCTCAATCTTAACCTATTAATACTAGTATTTGTGTGTAGTGGGAAACATAATGCCAGTTAGCTCATGGTAGCTCTCGAATGGATGAACCGATTTTTATTGTGGTTTTTTTTTTGTTTGAAAGGTAAATTAGTCGGGAGTGTTCTTAGCTAAGTTTGATAAAAATCGGTCCAAGATGGCCGTCGCCACAAAATGGCGGATTACATAAATGGTGTAAAAAACCTTTTCACGAAGCCAAAAGGTATACTTATTCTCCTCGTCATTGCAATCAATTTTTTGTTCTACACCATACCTGGGAACCTTCTGGTTACGGAGTTATTGGGGGTCAAAGTTCCAACTTTTCGACAAGTTTTTTTTTTAATACTGTTTTTTATTGTAAGATTTTTACTTTAAACACCTCTATGACCCCCCCGTACTATTCAATCCATTCATCACCACAATGTTTTATGGTACGTTACATTGAGTTCTATCGTAAAACATGATTTTTCACCCCAAAAAAAAAAATCGTTTCCCTGCGATAATGTTACCGTAAAGTTACTTAGTTTGATGCACCGAATGTTTGGTTGACGGCTTCGTGATGAGGTGGTTTACACCCTGTATTTAATCAACAACTCCTTCAATACGGGAATCAAATGAAAGAGCTAGACTAGTAGAATACTATACGCTATAATACATTTCAAATCCAAGATGGCTGCCACTACAAAATGGTGAATTACTTTTTCTCCCCCTCAATAAGGGTATCAAATGACCCAATGTGTTGACTGTCAGGGATTTTTCAAATTTTTAATTTAATGTAGTGACATTAAATTCAAAATTTGAGTTTTCACTGATGGTACATTATGGCCCTATGTCTGAGCGTGTATGTCTGATTTCCGATCATTAGTCGAGTGAAGCCGTGGGCAAAAGCTAGTTTTATAATCTTGATTAGGTATTAAAGAAAAGTTTGACATAAATATCACACTCTTTTTGGTTTCGTCACAGCCCAGCAGTAACTCACCATTTGCCCAGCCTTTTCCCAACTATTTTGGAGTCCGCTTCCGGTCTAACCGGATGCATCTGAATATCAGTATTTTATATGGAATGGCTGCCTATCTGACCTCCACAACCCAATTCACACTATAATACGATACCCCTTGGTAAGACTGGTTGTCAGATTTTTTGGGCCACTGACACATGTTACAACAGTCAAAGATAAACACATGACAGCCGGGACAAACAGCTTAATGTGACGGAGAAAACTCAAACTCAAATCGTTTATTTCAACTAGACCATTACGGCACTTTTGAATGTCGATAAAACGAAAAAAAAGCGAAGCTACAGTCACAGACACAAGGCATAATAACTTGAGAAAGTACTGTAGTTGCCCATTCCCTAGCGTAGATCTCTATGGAGAAGAACGGGCAAGAAACTCCATGGACACTCTTTTCAATCAAAAATGTTGTTACAAAATCTTGGTTACATCTTTCATGTTGAGATTATACATAATTATGTGAGAACGATGTAGAAAGACGTGCACAATAAGAGCGTCCAGAGTATAAAAAAATATTATCAACAATTTGAAATAAAGCAATTCAAATGATACATGGCAGCTAAGAGATGACCAGTCCCGACTGACAGCGCCCGTTCACGAACATTACGCATGGATCAGCGCCATTCAATTAAACATATTGAAGGGAACTAAATGACCCGACCAATCCGCCATCATCAGCGAGACATTTAAGCGAGCATGACATTCTCTCAGCCACCAAGGCATATTCAAGTCAATGAAAGATAACTAAATGCAAATGGTAGCTTTACAGTACATTGTACTCACACATGTCATGTGCTATGCAATTATACAATACTAAGAGATGGAATCTATACAATGCAAGAATATTTTTACAATCTTCTGCAGCTACCACAATAATATTGTCCAATAAGTTTGCACCTATGGTTGCGGAGCAGGACCTCTAGCCTAGCATTTTTATCATCAATGTAGTCCCCCAGCTTATACGAGGAATATGCTTGCCTACATAGTGTGCGTTTTACACAAGATTTAAATTTCGTCTCATTCAGTTGTAGAATGTGGGGAGGTATAACATTTTAAACAGTACCCCATGAAAGATGAATCTACTTTAGCAAGCCTGAAACCTGGCTGAACTAGTTGGTCCCTATTTCTAGTATTATACCACTGTAATGTCTGTCACCTCTTTTACTGAATAAATGCAGATTTTTCCTACTCGGTATGTAAGGTCGGTATGTAGGATCCACAGACCAACCTAGGCAAGCACGGTTTAACCTAAAAATCGACCCGAGCGGCTGTTATTATTTAGCCACGAGCTCCTAATAATAATTATAAACTATTATTAATATTAAATATCTTTTAATCACGGAAACGCATTAAATGTAATGAACACATGAACAGAAATGATTATAACAATACCGTAGTAAGTTTGGCCTAGAGGTCGGTCAATCACTGCGGTTCAAAGAAGTCGCTCGACGAACTCGAACCTGTTATACCACTTGCACTGAATAAGTACATAATAATTGCAGCTGTCGTCATAACTACTCGGTATCCGGCAGCTGATCTTTTTTTTACTTGTAAAGGGTAATGCATCAATCGCAGGGCTGAAGTAATTTAGTATAGAGTACACCTCTACTTTGTATTTAACCGGTTGTCATTTGTCTCTTATGGGGTTGTAACAGGCAGTCAGTGGCCCGAATGTCTGTCAACCAGTCTCACTAAGGGGTACCGTGTTACCCAGTTCTACCTGGGTTGTGGAGGGTAGATAGGCCATCGCTTCATTTGTAATACTGGTATTCAGCTGCATCCATTAAGACTGGAAGCCAACCCCAACGTAGTTGGGAAAAGGCCCGGCAGAGAGAACTTTTGTTAGTTTTCGATTCTAATTTCAAGACCAAGACCTTTCATTCCTCTTAGTCAATGTAGCGTTCTACTAGGTCGTTACTTACGATGGTTAATCTTGTGTCGGACAAGTCACAAAGATTTATTATTCCATTTATCTCCATTTGATTATAGCTCATCAAGTTGCAAGTTTAATTAACGTTTTAATTAGAATTATAACTGTTCTATGCAATATTATTGGAATAGTGACATAATCTTAAATTATTATTTCATCCGGACTAACACGTTGGTATTTTCAGGCGAGATGTAGGAAATCAACACAAGAAAAATTGGTAGTTTAACTATTTACTAAAAATATACATTATATACAAAGATCACCATTACGATATGCACAAATCATAATGTTTACCACTGAGTGGCGTAAGTGAGGGGAGCCGAGTACACAGAGGGACCGTAGGAGTAGACGGAAGGAGCTCCATAGGAGTAGACTGAGGGAGCTCCGTATACAGCGGGAGCAGAGTGAGCGGCGTAGAAGGTGGGAGCGGCTTGAGCGGCGTAGAAGGTGGGAGCGGCTTGAGCAGTATAGAAGGCAGGAGCGCCATGAGCGTATACGGAAGGAGCAACAACAGTGCGGGCGGCAATCACTTCAGGAGCGCCAGCTACAACCGCGGGAGCGGCGGCAACAACAGGAGCGGACACAACAGCGGCATCTTTTCTCACAACAGCGTTGAACCCGTTGACGTCATCGGCGGTGTAGTCAACCGTGCGCTTGGTGCCGTCGGCGTCGAGCAGCGAGTACTGACCGGTCACGGCGCCGCCGACGCGGGTCTCCACCTGGCTCTTGTAGTCGCCGGTGTTGGGGTCAGCCACCTCGTATGAGAAGCTGCTGGAGTCGGTGTCTACTCGCGCTACTGGCACCACTGAGCTATGGGCCACGGCTACCAGGGCGACGAGAACTACGAACTGAAACAACAATACATTTTGTCAAAAACATAAAATTACGCGTGTAAATAGACACATACTCGTTCACAAATCTTTCAACAAATCTGTTAAAGTTTAATGAGATATTCAATTGGATTAAGCTGTGTAATTTAGGTTTACTCTAGAATTGAATGACTGTAATATTACGAAAATGTTAAGATATAATTAATGCAGCATATAAAAGTTTTTAAAACATTTGACAAATTCAATATTTTTCTACTTCGATAACACTCGAAATTTCGATCCCCAAAAAACACAATCTTACAAGACAACCTACCTTGGCTGCCATTGCTGATCCTGAGGTTATCACTGATCGAATGAGTGCAGAAAACATACCAGAGCAAGCTTATATACCGCTCGTCCTGCGCGCGCGCGGTCACTTGACGAACTTGAGATATAGGCCGGATTCCGACAAAGCGACGCGCCAAACTTGTGATAATTAGAACAAGTTTTGTCTGAGGTAGATGAAATGATAGGTGCAAAGATCAATGACGTATTCGGTAGCTGTCATTACTACGAATTCAACACCAAGCTAGCTAATCTTTTATTATAGTTAATTCAGTGTGAATTAGTTTAATAAATAAGTAAGTATAATTTAGCTCTGTTATAGCTTCTTGAAATTACCAATTCAATTTGGAATTGATAGTTATCATTTGACTTGATTTAACACTGTTATTTATGTCTAAGGGAATTCGAGGTTTCTAACTGATATTGTGTTATATTGTCTTTATCTTTCCTTATTTCTAGAGCCAAGTCAAGTCAGTGCTCGCATTTTGTGTCTATACCAGTTTGATAATCGAAATCTGTGCTTGTCTATCTAGCTTGTCTGTGTTTGTATATTCTGTGGGACTTGGATCATTATTGGCACGTGGGCTCTCTTCGCGTTGATTGATGTCACGTCTTCAAAATTTTGGTTCTAGGACATGCCGGTTTCATTTTAATTTTTTTCACCGCTTTGAGAGCAATGGTAATAAAATCATTTACACAAAAAAATATTTTAGTTGGCCGGCTAAAAAAAAAAATACCCCAATCTGGGACTATACATAATTATAAAAATAAAACTAAATGTAAACTAGTACCTACATATATATACAACAATGTCAATAGGACACTTAAGTACTCCTCCGCATAGCTGTCAACGGGAAACGTGCCCAGAAGACTGGCAGCATTGCCACGTTGAATGGCAATACTAATTCTTTGGCCAAAGAAAGAGTCAGCCCTCTGGTCACACAAAGTGTCGATCAGTCGGCGGGAGATTACTTTAAAAAGGAGACGCGCACTCGGACCCCATGACCCGAGCGTTTCGACCACAAACGGCTCAAAGCTGTAGTTATCAATAAGGTTACAGTATTTGCGCCGTTTGAGGATCTCAGCAGCAGCGCCTGTACGGCCCGCCGTGCTTGCAACGTGACAAGGCGCAATGGTGTCGACACAAGTTGCGTCCCACACCAAAGGCTTGCCAACAATCCAAGGCACCAACGTCATGCCATCTGGTCTCTTGCCATCGTCACGCACCAAGCCGTTTGGTTCTAAAACCGCTGGTACACCGGCGCTAGCAAGAGCCCGACGAATAACGTCGTTAATGCTGGCGTGCCGTGCAATGCCACCTGCGCTCCTGTAGCAGGACAGGCCATGGTGTCCGAGGCTGTCGACAGCTACACCGCAGTGACAACGATGCGGAGCAATACAAGGTGCGCCTAAGCGTAGACTCGTAGCGACCCGGAACGATGCGTAAGGAAGGAAGTGCCTGTTACCACAAGCCCGACTCCCACGGGCACCAGACGGGCACGCTCCACAGTATAATTATTTATTGATGTCTGTAAAAGGATATTCCGTACAATACTGCAGAGCGGCACGTCCTACTGACTCTGGGAGGACAGGTTGTCAATATGGGTGATCTTATATATTTTGTGGTTGAATAACTTCTCGGTGAATTGACTTACGACTTAGGTGTCGTAATAAAAAATGTTTATTATAATTATTATGCTCTATCCAAGTAATAAGTTTATTTTGGTTGACTTTTAAAAATAGCCCAAAAATGTATGAAGGCTGGGTGATCTCCGTTTCTCTCTTGGTCTAGGAACGACTATGACCTTGAAAATTTTGTTCCTAGACCTTTATGAACTTGGAAGGTTCTATTGATGATTATAATAGTTATAATTCTGTAACTACATACGTCTTACAGTCACATATCATATTTTCATCACCATACAACCTAGCACTGGCCTACAAATTGCAAAAAACGTAAGAAAATTTCGCAGGCTGCTCTGGAGCATCCACCTTAACTTATAGACGACATGATGAATAGGCTACGTTATGCATATAATTATATCTTTATACTCACGTAGTAACACGTTACATGCAAGGAAGTTCGCTGAGCAATTCGTGTAGCAACCTAACACGCGTGGGGTGTTAGACGGAAGCACGTTGGTGACATTATGTTGTGGCGTCGTTCATTGATACCGGACATCTAGAACTTGTTACGCGCATGAATATATTGATATTCATGCGCGTAACAAGTTGATGAATATATTGATATAGATACGTATATTAATTGTTAGGTACTTTGGTTTGCAGGTGAAGACAAGTGCTTTATTTCTATGGAATAATGCTAAAACAAACTTATATTTATAAAATGTACTTCAGGCGCTTAGACGAGATAAATTAGCAACTCTATTTGTGGTGGTTCAAACTTCGTTTGAAATGCTGTTAGAATAAAGTTCTAATCAGCTTGCACTACAAAGTGGTTGTTACGTCAGCCACTGCGGGCCAAATAGCGCGAAATGAGTGGTTTCGATCGATTTACAAAAAAACTATTGATTGGATTAAAAAACTAAAACAGTATCATGCTAATATATTGCTTGTAGAATTATTTGCCAAAAAATCAGAATGATCGCATGCGTATTAGTATGTTTTTTATTGTTTGAAAGATATTTTTAGAGGTAAGTTCGTGATTTCTTTTTATCGAGCCAAATTAATTGTATTATGTTTTCAAAACAGTATCATGCTAGCATATATCCTGAAGAATATCATATATTTTTCTGGTCTTGTTTATAGCAGTGAATCATATACTTTTAGTAATTATAAAACTCGCGTTTAGCTCATGTTATCGCCTTCAGGACCAAGCCTCGAAACCTATCCTTCTGCAGCGAGGTGTAAGACAGGGAGATGTCATATCTCCGAAACTGTTCACCGCTGCACTGAGGATGTCTTCAAGGTTCTGGACTGGAGAGGGCTAGGCATCAACGTCAATGGCGAGTACATCACTCACCTTCGGTTTGCCGACGATATAGTGGTCATGGCTGAGACCATGGAGGACCTCAGTATAATGCTCGATGACCTCAGTAGAGCTTCCGAAAGAGTGGGTCTAAAAATGAACATAGACAAGACGAAGGTCATGTTGAATGCCCATGTCACACCCATTCCTATCAAGATCGGAGGCTCTACACGCGACGATTATGTATACCTAGGACAAACGGTCCAGTTAGGTAGGTCTAATTTCGAGAAAGAGGTCAATCGTCGAATCCGACTCGGCTGGGCAGCGTTCGGGAAAGTGCGCGGTATCTTCTCGTCCAACTTATCGCAGTGTCTCAAGACGAAAGTCTATGACCAGTGTGTGTTGCCAGTGATTACATACGAGACCGAAACGTGGTCGCTCACAATGGGCCTTATCAAAAGGCTTAAAGTCACCCAAAGGGCAATGGAGAGGGCTATGCTCGGAGTTTCCTTGCGTGATCGAATCAGAAATGAAGACATCCGCAAGAGAACCAAGATCACCGACGTAGCCCGAAGAATTGCTAAACTTAAGTGGCAGTGTGCAGGGCAAATTGCTCGCAGAACCGATGGCCGTTGGGGCCGAAAAGTTCTGGAGTGGCGACCGCGAACCGGAAGACGATGCGTTGGAAGACCTCCCACTAGGTGGGCCAATGACCTGGTGATGGTTGCGGGAATCCGGTGGATGCGAGTCGCAAGGGACCGGTCAATGTGGCGACACTTGGGGGAGGCCTATGTCCAGCAGTGGGCGTCTTTCGGCTGAGATGATGATGATGAGTTAAGTAAGTTTTTATTTTTCACTTTTTAGTGGTCCACATGTGCTTACCCCTTCACACGTGATTTTCTGTTATGAACTGGTGTAAACAACAATAGACAGACATGAGATTTCAGCAATCCCAGTACATTTGCTATCATTTAATCATAATCATAATATTTAGGAGTTCCGTTGCCTATCTCCGAAGTTCTTCATCAGATCTTCACCAAATTGAACTGGGATGAGTTCTATCTATTTCTCCAGGATCCCATCATCAGATCCTGACTTGATGATTATGGGACAAAAAAAAATACATAAAAAAAAATTGGTCCAGCCATCATCGAGTAATCGGGGAACATTGAATTAAGAATAAACATCATCAGAAAAAAACACAGATTGTGGTGTTCGCACATGGAGGGTGGAATGTGCGGGTGTCGTTTTCAGCAGGAGCTGCTGTGACATTCTATAATAATATACTTCGAATCTGAATAAGCTGTGAGTTTCTTGATCGGCATTCTAAAACTCGTTTGATAATAAGAATTTACACTAGCGCTACCCTAGCGTGCGTGTCAGAGCGTTGAACTAAATTGACAAGTTTTTTTTTTATACAAGTTTTTTAATTAACATTTTGACTTCAAACACCTTCACCCCATGGGCTATTCAACCCATCCATCAGCACAATGTTTTAAGTGCGTTACATAGAGTCCAACCGAAAATAGTAATTTTTAACGCCAAACAAAAAACTAATTTCCCAGCATTTTTTTTTTTTGCGTTTGGTTACTTAGTTTGTTGTACAGAATGCTTGATGAACTTATCTTTTCTGAAGATTTATTAAATAAGTGTGAAAAATAAACAGGATTCATGGAAACGAAAAACAAAACATATCCGTAACAAAGAGAACGATAAGACGGTCCCCATGTGAGGTGACAAGGGACTAACGATGTGTCAGTACGGGTGTTTGCAAATTGATAAATGTTTGTAATACTTACGGATAAAACTTGACAGTCTCTAAAAGTTGTTTTTTCAAGTTATTTTTCTTACTCAAAAATAATCTGATTTCTTTTATTGACTCGCACGAGTCCAGAATTACCAAGAGGTACCGTTTTTAAAGGGTTGTGGAAGTTAAATAGGCAGTCACTCCAAGTAAAATACTGGTATTCAGCTGCATTCGGTAAGACAGAAGTCCGACCCCAATAAAGTTGGGGAAAGGCACACAAATGATATCATATTACTAAAACTAACACACAAGAGTTCGTTAAAGTATAACGATGGTAAGAGGTGAGCTCTTTCTCCTTTGTGGTTTTTAAAAATTGAATATTTTAATTAAAAGTTGTTCGCTCCCAAACCAAGGGGAAGTTTGGGACGAGATGTCCGCGATCCGCGGAGACAATTCAATCAAGATGCCCTTTAATTATAAATATATCAACTCACCTAGGCGCTGGTGAAGTCCTGCTCCGAGGCCATGATTCAGGTCCAGGTTTGATGGGTGTCTGTAGGTATGTGTGTGTGTACGTGAATAGTGTTATGATTTTGTAGTCGATTTCAAACCTGACCGGCTATCAACTGGCGACAGGTTCCAACGCGTTAGCAGGTCACAACAACACAATAGTTCCAGTCTGTTCAATTGTTCACACGGCACGCGACGGGTTCGACCTAACCTCAAAGGGCGCGTGGGTGCTTCAACGTTCACAAAATATACACAATTACTCGGTTCCCAAATCAATGGCGAGGCTTTAGTCAATTTATTTCAACCAAATGGTCCCTGTTTATACGGGATTCAAAGGGATTTATCAATATTACGCCCAACAAACAATAGCCGGCGAGTTCACAAGCAATTTTAAAGACAAGTGATCAATGACAACTAGATGACAGGTCACGTCAAACCAAAGTGACGGCCGCCATGACAGTCAGCGCGTTCCATAGTCCGCGCGGGACGAAACATCTACCCCCCCCGGACGGGCCTACCCGTCCGCTAATCAATTGGCAGTCTCAAAATACCCCCCCAATGGGGGCGGGCTGGTGAGTCAAACAACCAAGTGACTCCTCGGCGAGCCAATCCGTTACCAATGTCAACCTGGCTCTCATTAAGGAAGGCGTATACTTCCTTCAAATAGTTACTTGTACCCTTGTAGTTGGTACCGCAATCAAACCGATCAAAGAAGGCAACCCCAGGCGAGACAAATCCATCCAAGGTCGCTACAAAGGCCTCTGTCGAGAGGGAGGTTAACAGTTCCAAGCGCACTGCCTTCATTGACAGACAGACACATACACAAGTAAGCCTTGACAACTTTAGAATGGCCAACAGCGCATTGCAACCGGCATGCGAGTTCCCAATGTGACGATCGGTCACCAACAAATCAAATCAAATGGCCCTCTTTGGGCAATAAGGGGGGTGACGAGTCCCATAGGAAGGCTAGAGTGCCTCAACCGTCCTCCAACAAGCAAAAGACCCGCATTATCCAAGAAGGGGCTCAACTTACTCACAGCTCCCGAGCTTAACCCTGCCAGACTTCAAGATCTCGATCTCCTTTTCAAAGTGCCCAGCCTGCACAGAGCGGACCCAATGAGGAGTGACTCCTGTTGCTCTTGAGGAGAGAGAATCGGTGATAGGCGCTTGTCCCCTGGATTCCTAGAATTGTGACCAAGACGCCTGATCCACGAGGTAACGTTCAACAATTGTCGAGGGAGCTGTATCTGTTCAACAAACAAATCAAACGGAGGGTCCTTTGTCCCAACAGCGAGCATCTCAAGCCCGGGCAAAAGGACCGACATCAAGACTGGCGTTCGAGGCCAACCATCCTCGAAACTTGCCTGAAAGGTCATTCACCTTCAGGCCCACTTAACCCGCTAACCAAGACGACAAAAGGCAACTCTGGACGCCGTGTCCAAAATAGCACGGACCACAACAGAGTCACCCAGGGGGCCTGTAGCGGGGCAGACGCCAATTTTCTAACAATGCCTGGGCGGCGACTGATCGCCGCATCCAGGCTGCCGTCGTTCACGACGAGGGCAGCACTCAAATGCTTCGTCCGCGCGGTGTCCCGGGCCGCTCGCCACCGCTGGAAGGGCATATCCCACCGGATGCCTGAATGGCGGAGGGCGCGACTCCAACCGGGGGCGTTCCGCCAGCGGAGGTGAAAGGTAGCGGTGCTGATCTGGCCATTGTTGCCCAGCAGCCGCCGTACAATTGTTCATACGAGGGGAGGCCAAATGGCGCGCACGCGGCTCCCGTTTACCATTACGAGGGGAGACCAACTGGCGCGCGCGCGGCTCCCGTTCAACTTGCGCGGGGGGTGGAGTGCAGCCATCAAAATTGCGGGCCTCTACCCGGTTCTCGACCGGCGTACCAGAGGCCCGGTGCTCGTCTCCGTGGTACCCCCCCCTGCGCGAACCCTCATCAGAAGCTGATCTGCCAGAGCGGTTCGCGTTGGCGCACAAAATCTCAAGATGAGCCCCTTCACAAATTCCACACGGGCGGGGCTTGGGGCAGCCCCGGTGAAAGTGAGCCCCCAAACAAGAGAAGCATAGGCGGCGTGCGTTGGCAATTCGGCGGCGGGCACTAACGTGCAACTCCAAAAAAGCCGTGCAACTTGCCATGCTATGCCCCGTGGCCTTACAAAAAACGCAATCAGGACTATTCTGGGTGCCCGCAAAACGGGGGGCGGGACGACCATCAACCGGCCCCTTAGCCCTAGTCCGTCCCTGGTCTCTTGGCCGAGAAGGTGGTGGGCGCGACCCCATTGCGCCACAAGTGTTGTCCAAAAGGCGACACTCATCCTCCAAAAATTTGATGAGGTCGTCAAAGGGGGGAAGGTGGGTGGCACTGTCCCCACCATACCTCTGCTCGAAGCGGGACCTCAAGTCCGCGGGGAGCAACTGCAGTACAATGTGCACCAACAAGTAGGACCAATGGTCCACCGGCAACTCCAAACGTCGCAAAGCGTTGGTTGCTGAAACCAACGGGTTCAGCAGATTAGTGCGCAACGCCGACGTGTTCTCAATGGCCGGTAACCCCAAAATCTGGCCGATGTGAACATCAGCCAAGCAGCGCTTATTCTGATACCGTCGGGATAGGAGTTCCATAGCGGTAGGGTAGGCGGAGTCCGTCACAGGCAAGTGCTGCACCAAGGCTCGGGCCTCACCATCCAGGACCGACAATAGGTAGGCCAACTTTTGGGCGGGTCCGAGGTCCGAGCGGGAGTCAACCAGACTCTCAAATTGGTTTAGGAAACTCAGCCAGTGGTCCAAGCGACCATCAAAGTGTGGAAGTTCCAACGTGGGAAGCCCACTCAATAGACCGGGGCCTGAAACAACCGAGGTCTCCGGCTTGACCTGGTCAGGCGCTCGGCTCCTCAAAATCTCCCGGGCTCGCTGACTGACTGCGTCCCCCAATTCCAAAATCTGGTCGTAGTCGGCAACGACCCTATCTCGAGCTGCCCGGCCCCAAGCTTCCAATTCCAAATCAACAACAAACTCGTTGAACCGGGTGAACAACTCATCCACATCACCGAGTCCCACATCCAATTGTTCGGACCGAGCAAGTGTGATCTCCTCCAAATCCAAGCGCTCAACCGTGGCCGCAGCCGAGGTGAACCATCCTAGTTGTGAGACCAAACCAGCGGCCGCCTCCTTTACAGCCTTCAGTGAGGCCATTGCAACCAAATTCAACAATAACACTGTATGTCAAAAAGAAACAAATCAAACAAATCAAATCAATAAACTGTTTCAACAAATAACCCATAAATAAATCTCAATTAGAACCTAGAACAATTTACATAAACCTCTAGTTAACCAACAAATACCACTCAATATCAGTAAATATCAATTAATATCAAGTTACAATTAAATGACAACAATAATTTCAATCACACATGTGTCCAATACACAATACAATATTTCACACTGCAAGTACAATCGACAAGGGGACATATGATGCAATTAATTCCAATCAAACAATTATGTTCCAACTTGAGCCCGGCTGACAAATAACAAATTAGCTCTTGTTCAAACTTCCAATTGACCAGGCACTAAGTAAGTTGTTTTTTCAATTTTAACCACGCTCTGCCACCATTGTTCGCTCCCAAACCAAGGGGAAGTTTGGGACGAGATGTCCGCGATCCGCGGAGACAATTCAATCAAGATGCCCTTTAATTATAAATATATCAACTCACCTAGGCGCTGGTGAAGTCCTGCTCCGAGGCCATGATTCAGGTCCAGGTTTGATGGGTGTCTGTAGGTATGTGTGTGTGTACGTGAATAGTGTTATGATTTTGTAGTCGATTTCAAACCTGACCGGCTATCAACTGGCGACAGGTTCCAACGCGTTAGCAGGTCACAACAACACAATAGTTCCAGTCTGTTCAATTGTTCACACGGCACGCGACGGGTTCGACCTAACCTCAAAGGGCGCGTGGGTGCTTCAACGTTCACAAAATATACACAATTACTCGGTTCCCAAATCAATGGCGAGGCTTTAGTCAATTTATTTCAACCAAATGGTCCCTGTTTATACGGGATTCAAAGGGATTTATCAATATTACGCCCAACAAACAATAGCCGGCGAGTTCACAAGCAATTTTAAAGACAAGTGATCAATGACAACTAGATGACAGGTCACGTCAAACCAAAGTGACGGCCGCCATGACAGTCAGCGCGTTCCATAGTCCGCGCGGGACGAAACAAAAGTTATCCTTTAATGAAGTTAATATGTATAGTTCAAAGTTTATGGAGAACTGCGTCATAATGGTTTGCGGGAAATGACATCTTCAGCCTATAATGATCTTAACTATCTTCAGATGTAAAATAAGCAACCATAAGCAATTCTGAAAACTTTGACCGAAGTTAAGTTGTTTATTTTTGCTTTTGAACAGAGTTATTTTAATCTTAGAGCTTCATTAAAGAGAATAGACAGACAGGCATACATCATTCATGCTTGCATCTAAGATAAAGGAAGTCCTTTAACAGATCAGAATACTAGACAAACCGTTAGTGAGTCATTTAATTACAGAAGGTACAGCATTGAATGTCTGCCATATAAGGTTGCTCTGTATTTGGTGCTATTTTTCCTTCCTTGTTCAATGTGCTTTCTTACGGCTGTTTGCTTTAATGTTGTCTATTTCGTTCTGATGATAAAGGCAGCGCTAAGTTGGCAATACAAGAATTTGATGTAGATATTCATTTAGAAGTCTACAAGGTAGGCTACAGGCAGGTTCTTGCCTGCCTTGTATACTTCTGTTCTATCTGAATAGATCATATATTCAGATTCGGTACCTATCCAGAACAATGAGGTAGGTATTTCTATTTTAATCAAGGCCATGCTATTGTGATGAATCCTCGAAATTCACTTCATGTCCGTTCCAATGTAGGTAATACGTGACATAATTCAGAATGAATTAAAACAGACAGAATACTTTAAAATATTTGTTTTATTATAATACATACAGGTATGTACAAACTAGTAACAATATTTACATGTCGTTTAATGAAACACGTCGTGGTCTATCGCTAGGGAGCCTTATAAGGCTATCGAGTTTACCAGTACGAGACGGGAGCGGAATAGGCGGCGTAAGTTAGAGGAGATCCGTAGTAGGCGGGTCCGTAGGAGTGAGAATATACTGCGGGGGCAGCTGCGACGGTGCGGGCAGCGTACACGGAGGGACCAACGACGGTGCGGGCACCGGTCGTGTAAGCACCGCTGGTGTAGGCGACAGGTGAACCAGAGGTGTATGCTACGGGGTAACCAGCGTTGTAGGCAACGGGCGTGCCAGCGGTGTAGGCCACGGGAGTACCAGTGGAGTAAGCCAAACGGGCACCACTGGTGTACGCAACAGGGGCGGATACGGTACGCGCGGCTACAACGGGAGCTGACGCGGCGTAGACAGCAGGAGCAGCAACAGTACGGGCAGCGTAGTACGCAGGTGCAGCAGCGTAAGTACGCGCAGCTACAACCGCGGGAGCGGCGGCAACAACAGGAGCGGCCACTACAGCGGCATCTTTCCTCACAACAGCGTTGAACCCGTTAACGTCATCGGCTGTGTAGTCGACGGTGCGCTTGGTGCCGTCGGCGTCGAGCAGCGAGTACTGGCCGGTCACGGCGCCGCCGACGCGGGTCTCCACCTGGCTCTTGTAGTCGCCAGTGTTGGGGTCGGCAACGTCGTAAGCGAAGTGGGTGTAGTCCGTGTCTACTGGCGCCACTGGCACTACTGAGCATTGAGCTGCGGCCACGAGGGCGAGTACTACGACGAACTGGAACAAATATAAATGAATCTTTGTTAGCAACGGCACAAAAGAAATGAAGAAATTGGAAGCTCCATAGAAATTTGGGCCTGGCGTTACAGGGCTAGAATTTTGCCATAAATTAAAGCATTTGGGAAGGTTTCACGAGCCCCATTTTCTCTCGGTATAATATAATTAGATCTCCTTTCGTTAAACGTTTGGAAGCTATGGAATGTGAAAAAATCAGAACAACATGTATTTTTTATTCAATTTAGAATTATCTGAGGTTTGAGAGTCTAGTCTAAACATATTAATGAGAGTGAGAGCGGTTTGATTACTGCAATTTCTTTGTTAATTAAATAATAAGTTATTAGACAAAGAAATGAAACTCCAATAGAACTACAACAAATCGCAGTAGCATTGTCTAGCATACTAAAAAAAATGGACACAATTTTTTCGTTGTTTTTAAGAAGAAATTTAAGCAGGTGGTGTCACTAGAATTAAAAACTATTTAAAAAAACTCTTGACAGTAAATCATGTTAATAATCTCAGAATTGGAAATAAATTGAAAAATCCCTTCCTAATCACTATCACTGGATTAATATTATCTTATTTATCTTTACACTTAATTCCACTTCACTAAATACAAGAAAATAATAACCTTAGCTGCCATTGCGATAGATAGAGGATTTCCACTCGGTGACTGGTACCCGCTCAGGTTGCTAGGAGCTTTTATATAAGCTTCGGACGCGAGGGCGTGGTGACCACTATGATTACTTGTTGATCTTTAAAAATTATGTGAAGTTATTTTTCTTATGCCTACACGGGTTCTGTAGGGTCGTTTGGTTGGTTATTAGATTTTGTTGTGTTCATTATTTCTTTATTATTATTATCAGCTATGTATGTCTCACTGCAGGTCAAATACCCCTTCAGTTTTCCTATCTATTTTTGGCCTAGTTCCAAAGTTCAGTTCTGATCATGTTTCCTGATTTTCGTATTTATTTTCTACTATTGTTGTGTATGGACTGACTATGACTGACGTGACGACTTAAAAGCGTTTGTGACAGATTTCTTGGCGCTTTTCCCACCAGTGGGACATTATAGGCTAAGAAAAAAACACTTTTCATTTGAATACTAAAGATCCTGGGATAATTCGTGCTGCCAGTTGGAAACTATGGACTTGAAATAAGTTACGACAAGAGAATTATACCAAGATGTGGGTAATCTTAATGACAAAGCTTGTACAGGAAAATGGAAATAGATAATTTACGTAATCCAACCTAGTTTATATTTTCGTATTTAATGTTTTTTTCTTGATTAAAAAATTACTGTCATGTTTTCAATTTACTATCAGTATTTTAGCCATTCTCTACTGGACGAAGGCCTATCCCGACCATCACCACAAAACCAAAAACTGTTTTCATTTTATTTACGATATTTTAAATAGTTTTACCATACCCTTTTTTCCAACTGAACCCTAAACACATACGACAAGCGTAATAGCCTTTGTGATGCCGACGGATCCGGAAGGGCAAGGTCACTGATGAGAATCTGTACTGACGTCGAAGAAATGGTCCGCACATCAGAGAGGTTGCATCGCACGCATCGTTGCGTATGTTAATTTGTTTTTGGTTCTTTTTTTGTTCGTCGTGAAGTTTGTTTCATTTGCGTTCTTATTTTGACTTCCTCGATCGGTTTTTGTTTTATTTTGAGAAAGAGGTTTATGGTTCTAGGTGGCCATACAGAAAGGAAGTTGACGATAATGTTAATTTGTTACACATAGATCTATGTATCATGCATGAGTTACAGCTCTTTGTAAGTGCAGTAATTTTCTCATAATTATGACAGCCTTTTTTTCTTTTTTTCTTCCCTTTTATGTCACCTACATTGTTATCTGCTCAGCTTTTTCCAAAATATTTGTTGGGGTCGGCTTCCAGTCTAATTGGATGCAGTTAAATACCATTATTTTACATGGAGCGTTTGCTTATCTGACCTCCACAACTCAGTGATCAAAGGGTATTGTTAGTAGTTTTCATGTTATCTACATAAAAGGAGTTAAGACACTTGTTCTTCCTATCATTGCGATTTTTTTTTGTTCTAGACCATACCCAGGAACCTTCTAGTTACGGAGATATTGGGGGTCAAAGTTCCAACTTTTTGTTAAGTTTTTTTTTAATTTAAAAGTTTTTATTGTAAGATTAGCGCAATGTTTAGAGTGCGTTACATTGAGTTCTACCGCAAAAAATGATTTTTCACCCAAAAAAAAAGAGCGTTTCCCAGCAATATTTTTGGCATAAAGCTACTTAAATGCTATGAAATATATTTTGTTTTAATTCCGCAAGTCAAATATCCAGGTCTGAAAGCAGGACACTAATCCCACCGTCATGCATAATTATGCACATGCACATATGGGCCCACCCTCCCGCCCTCATGCATATGCACACATACAAAACAAGTGAGAAATGATTAGCATGCCATGCAACCAAACCTATACTCGACACGTGTTTCGCCCCTCCACGGGGCATCCTCAGGAGTCTGACACCTACCTACCCTACCCTACATTGATTTCGAGCAACTTTTCTCAAAAGCAAATCTGCAACATTTCTTGGAAAGTAACACATGATGAAATATGAACGTCTTAAATAACACCATCATAAAAAATCAATTAAATTCAGTTTAGCTATCTCTTTAAAATGTAAAGAGGGATCGAACAGTTATTATAAATGGCGTGGAAACAAGATCTTTATCATTATGCGTTTGCTCTACATTCGCACTTCAAGGCAGTCTCCGATGCTTATTATAATTTGCGTGCAACTTTAACTTTCTTGTTTGACGTCTAGTAGGTACTTAGGTAGAATCATTAAAGACTTTTTGTGTTTTTTTATTCTATTTCATAATCCTCTTTTTTGGGATTTATGTTCGTAAGTTTACTGTTGCTGTTTTTGTATGCAATTTCTTGTGTTGTCAGATATTCAAATGATTTTTTACGGACTCATATTTGACCAAGCCTATTACTAATTGTTTCCGTTATTGAGACACAAGCGTCTGTGTGATGAACAAGTGGCCGTTATCCACCACGTGGGCACGGGACTGGTCGATCTCACATACAGGGTGTAAACAACCTCATCACGAACCCGTCAAACCAAGCATTCTGTATATCAAACTAACTAACTTTTCATAAAAAATATTGCTGGGAAACGAGTTTATTTTTGAGGTGAAAAATCAAGTTTTCTTGTCGAAATCAGTGTAACGCACTCAAAACGTTGAGTAGTACGGGAATTTTGAGGGTTTTTAAAGTAAAAATCTAACATTAAAAACTTGTATTAAAAAAAAACTTGTCTAAATGTTGGAACTTTGACCTCATATATCTCCAAAAAAATCATCGCAAGAGCGGGGATAACAAGTGCTTTTCGGCTTCATTAAGAGGTTTTTTACACCCTTTATTTGTTTAGCTCAGCCTCCGCAGCAGCGCACAGCAAAGACGAGAAGATACGTGAGACGGCGAGCGGTGTGCGGCATTCGCAAAACTGAGCGTGAGAACGCACCTCTCTGCTCCGGTCTAGCCGGTGCGCATCACCGCGCAGCTTAATATACCCTAGCTCTTAATGTTAATATTTATCCGTAGTGCTAGGCAACTGGGCCTATCCCAGTTGTATTCTCTCTGATGTGTATTGGCACTGTTTCGTTCTGTCTCCTGCTGATATCTAGGGAAGTGAAAATTACATTTTTTTCCTTATTTTTTATGATTAATTTCGTTGCGGGATCCAATACAGTTAAATTCATTCTTTGGGACATTGTCGAGCTTCATTGTCTCGGTGCTTTTCTGGTGGTGGCCTGCACTGTTGATTTTGGCTTTCAGGTGTTAAAGTGGTTTGAGAACAGGGTGGCAGGCTTGTCCCAAAAAAAATACCATAGATCTTAAGCCTCCACTCCTCTTCACACATCTCCGCATGTCTCATCTTAGGTGGAGTTCGGGTATTAGTGTTTTCAAAATTGTACACGGTTTCGATATGTTGTTTTATTGAAATTATTGTTCATGGTACTTTTATTTATACAGTCGTTTAACGACTACGAAATCTCGAAAAAAAAAATCTGCTGCTTCAAACATCGGTCGCGTAACTCGAAAAATGTAGGCAGCAGTTGATATTTCTTTCGGTCCCTTAGTAAAAGTGGTTCATTTTCATGAGTACCAACTATCCGTCTAAGTAATTAAAACGATTAAAAATTAACATTGTAGATTGAAAGGGGAACTGTTGCTGCAGGCTGGTATTATATTCAATTTTAAAATAACTGTGATTGCATTCTTCATTGAAATAGTACCAAATAGTACAATCCATATCCTGCATGTGTGTGTGTGACTAAAATTTAAACGAGTGCCAGAATTTAGTGAAGTTAAAATGTATTGTTTTATGTGACAGGAATTTTAAGTTTACTTCTACTATAACAACTTTGAACTATTTGTCTAAGACACAAGGTTTATTGTTGAATGTTGATGATAATTTTGGCAAATATATCATAAATATTACATAGATATGTTGGTGTAATGGCAATTTGTTACTTATTTTTTTGTACATTTTATACAGAACTGGTCAACCAGGAAATACTCGTACTAATAAATAAAAATGTAACATTTGAAATGAGTAATATCTTACTAATGTAATTAAAATCTTGTTTATTATCCCTCTTGTATTATACAGACTAACAGAGTTTTTTAGTTTTCAATACCATTGATTTGAAAATTAATTGTGTAGGTATTTATTCGAATTGATAAATGTCATGTCAGATAATTTTTGTCTTTCTGTTTCATTAATTTCTTTGTGGGATTAAAGTTTATACATACGAGTATTAACACAAGTGTTTTTTGATGTGAAAACTTCTTTAACGGCGGATGGGTAAAAATGTTAAACTCGCGTCAGGACACGTGACCTGATCAAAAATTCGTAAGACGGTGTGCACTTTTCAGGATGGGTAAAAATGTTAAAACCGCGTCAGGACACGTGACCTGATTGAAAATTCGTAAGATGGAGGGAGAGTAGACTGACGGCGCGGCGTAGGAGAGGAAGTAATATCCCCCCTCTCTTTGTTCCGCGCGGCGAAAATGTATGCCTGCTCCTGCTGTTTCGTTTTAGTTTTTTTTTCCTTTTTAATGTAAAACAATTGTTATAGTTCTGAAGAGTTACATTTTTATCACGTTTGTATACGATAGCACAATAAATGAATACTGTATTTTACCACAAATATGATAGTAATTTTATACTGATAAAATTTAAAGCAATTCGTGCGAAATTATTCTCTAACCATTCCATGATATCAAAAATGCACGTTAATATCTTAAAGTTTTCACTTCTGCCAGCACTCCCGGAGTGCAACCCGTTGTTTTTTTAATTATTTGGTAACATAAATACTTGTCATCAAGATTTTTTATAGTTAGGTATTTAATTTAACAAGGTTTTTACAGGTGTTGATGTTTATAAGGAAACAAGGGCAGTGTAGTGCGACAACCGAAAAAAAATGCAGCAGTGTTTCGAACACTTTCGAATTTATTCAATTCACAACCTTTTTCTTTCATTTTCTATGATAATACTGAATTTATTCAATTCACAACCTTTTTCTTTCATTTTCTATGATAATACTTAACGTATACAATTTAGAATTTAAGATCAATCTTTGCCTTAGGAGATCAATGTTTCACCGTTAAATTAGCACTTCTTATAAAAATCAAACATATAATAAACACAACTAAACAGTTCCACAAAACATAGCCAGGTCACGTACCTTCTAATTTTGGAAAAATAATTTATCTCATTTACCATCCTGAATTACTGTTGCTGTAACTAATAGCATTGCCACCGTGAGCGCCATAACCATTTGCTAAAGGATTTGCGCCATTAGCAGCATAGCCTGGCGCCAAGGCAGAAGGCCAAACATTACCATAAACTCCATTGGCACCAGTCTGGGGCCATGCGTTGGCGCCAACATTGGTGGGCCAAGCACCCGCGCCAATAGCACCAGCATTACCAGGCCAAGCGTTAACACCAGTGCTGCTAGGCCATCCATTGGCACCATAGATTCCGTTGGCACCTGTACTACTGGGCCATCCGTTAGCTCCATAGACGCCGCCTGCACCACTGGTGGGCCATCCGTTAGCACCGATTGCGCCATTGACAGCGTTTGGCTGAGCCCAGCCATTGGCAGCTCCATTATAGGCTCCGTATCCACCATACGCACCACCAGCATACGCAGCACTAGCTGGGTTCCATGCATTCTGGCCTCCATAAGCCAGAGGATTGGCACCAGCATATCCTAGACCTCCATTGTATCCGACAGCAGATGGTGGGTGAACTCCAACAGCAGGATCCTTACGTACTACAGCATTAAACCCAGTTTGAGGATGAGAAGAATATTCAACGGTGCGTTTGGTTCCATCAGCTTCAACCAAAGAGTATTTGCCGACAACGCTGTCTCCAACTCGTTTTTCATGCTGGTCTTTGATATCACCTGTGCTAGGGTCTGATACTCCGTAGGAGAAACTGGATGATCCCCCTGAAGCGCTGCAGCGCGCAACAGATACCAGCAGCGCCACGAAACCCAACTAGGGAAAACAAAAAACATTTATTGTACACAGACAATATAAATTTTAAAGGTGATAAATCAAAATCAAACAAAGGTCAATCAAACGGTAAAATTAAAACATGTAAAATGGTTTCCAGTAATATAGGCACTATATCCATTATAAATGTCACCTTGCTCGAGTATACTCGTAATTGAACTGTCAACAGTTATATAATATCTCAGTTCCTAAATTAGAAACAGAAAATGATTATAAAGTCATTTCGAATTCTCAAACTAGTGTTCACAGCTATGTTTAAGATTGTGTATTTTGGCGAAATGAAGATTATTAATAAAAATTTATTCTAGAAAATATACTGAATTATGATTATTCCATTTTAAAACCCATGAGAAAATACAAAGTACAAAGATTAAGCACACATAACTACACCATGCCTTCATTGACATTACGACTGACCAAATTCACACGAGGTCTATAAATATACGAAAACTTTATCAAAATCAGTGAACCAAATCAAAATATACCAAATGAATGGGAACAGTACCAACTAGCAGTTGAGAACATGATAATTTTGTACTAATTAGACAATATTGGGCAACACAAGAATCAAATCACAAAATTTTCCCAAGTTTTTGAGATTATTTAAATTCACAACCAAATTGTTCTTTGTAGTTCTAGTTTACTCAATTACCTTTGTGAACATTTTTTTGTATTGTTTATACAAATACTGATGAGTTTAGATGTTCCATGCCTTTATATAGGTGCTTTTCATAATCTTTAGTGTTTTGTGCAATACAGTACAGCCGGAAACATTTGGGAATTAGTGCTGACCTACGATATCATGTATATCTCCTCATTTTGATGTAATTTTAGCTAATAAATGTAGATGAACGGTATAATTATGGGTTTATGTTTATCTTATGCTGATAAGACCAAGTTATGGAATATTTTATAAATTATGAAGATAGGATGGCCTTATAACAGTGGTAACCTGAAAATCAAGGCTAAAATCGACTATGAGCATTGACCCGAGAATAGACCAATCGCCTGAGACGTCTTGGTCTTTAATAGGAGAAACAAAGCTGCGCCAATGTTATGAGGCGACTTCGGTATGTTCAGAAATATCAAGACATCGATATAATCATCATTCCTAAACCCTTATCCCAATTTATTTAGGATTTGTTTCTATTTGTTTCTTGACCCGCGACTACATCCACAAAATTTGTGATCGTTCGGCTACTATACATGATGTAAATATAAATTATAGCCTATAACACTCACTGCTAAAGTAGCTTTCTGTTAGTGAAAGAATTTTTGGAATTGGATTATCAGTTCTGGAGTTTACCCCCTACATACAAACAAAATTTTACCTCTTAATGATATAAAAAGCATAGAAGTTTTTATGTTTTCTTTTATCATACTTCTCCATGAACGTATCATCTCTTATGGAATTCACAAAGAAACCTGAATGGAGCTGAACTAGATCGAAAACTGTGTGATAGTGAACTGGTTGCTGACAAAAACGGACTCTCAGTTTTCCAAATCAAAATCAAATCATTTATTTTTGCAGAAACACAAAAACAAAAACAACAAAGACCTGAAAGTCCTGTGTCCGCGGATCCGCATCGGAGTCCGAAGTCTGATCCGGAGTACAGTCCACACCTTAAAAGTTTTGGTTTTTGGGGCGAAACTATGTAGTTGTGAATTATTCATTAAAACACATGCGTAAACATACGACGCTTGTAAGCCCGAATAGTCACGCAGAGGTGTTTCTAATAGTACACCCATATTTCGCCAGTTATGTTTTTGATTCCCGTGTCATAGAGAGCGAACCTATTGCCATCAACTAGGCACAAATTCAGAATCCGTGGCTGCTACTGAGAAATTACTGATGGAAAAACACAATACACCTTGCCGTACCCGAGAGTCAACCAAAGACCTCAGCTCAGCTGTAGAATGGTTTTCAGGAAACTACAGCGGGACATCACAAACATCATCACACTCATTATTCTTGACATGTTTGTTAATCGTCGTTTAAGACCCTATAATTAAATTGCTTGTAGTTTTTTAAACGTACATGTAGAAAATTAAAAGATATCATCTCAATTCAGAACCAGCAAATCGACGTCTTAACATGTATTTAACTCATCAACGAGGCCAATGTTACCATTCTAAGTGCAAAATTAATTTACATAATAGGTATTTCAGTTCCTAATTAACCTCTGAAAGAGAATCTTTCGAAATTTAAGAGCAGATGTGAGCGCAATGATTTCAAACTATGACCCCCAAAACTACAATGCGGAGCCTTCGTGTGAATATAAATATTTGGAACCGACTTGGTTAAATCATTCACAAGCCTAAGTCGAAGAAGAACACACAGCATCATGGCAGCTAAGGTGAACAATTATCTTAAAACAAAAACATTATTTAATTACCATTGCCATACAGTGATCTTTAACGGGCCCAGTGTTGGTCCTAGTGACACCCCTGTTTGTATTGACAAGACATAAAGATTTTTGTTCTAAAAGTATTCAAATACTTGTCCTTCTTTTTTAATTTTATCCTGCCAGGATTAATCACATAGTTTTTCTGTGTATTCCAGTTCATCGTCCTGTCCCTGCTGGTGGCATCAGCCTACGGCAGCGGTGGTTACTCAAGCTTCTCCTACGGCGTGTCCGACCCCAACACCGGTGACATCAAGGATCAGCACGAGAAACGCGTCGGTGACAGTGTCGTCGGCAAATACTCACTTCTGGAATCCGATGGAACCAAAAGGATTGTAGAGTACGCCGCTAACGCTGCCACTGGATTCAATGCTGTTGTACGCAAGGAGCCTGCTGTTGGTGTACATCCGTCAGGACCTCATGCTGCTGGAGCTGCCCTTGCACATGGACCCGTTGCCCACCCAGGACCTTTGGCTCATGGACCTATTGCTCCTGGTCTAGCTCATCCCGCTCCTCTTGCTCCTCTGGCTGGAGCTGGTCCTCTTGCCCACCCTGGTGCCCTAGCTCATCCTGGTGCTTTGGCCCACCCTGGCGCTCTTGGTCACCCTGGGGCTCTTGGCAATCCCGGCGCTCTTGCCCACCCCGGCGCTTTTGCCCGTCCCGGTGCTCTCGGTCACCCAGGTGCTTTTGGTCATCATGGTGCCCTTGCTCCTCTTGGTGGTCTTGCTCCTCACGGTGGTCTTGCTCATCCCGGTGCTTACGGCCATGCTGGTGCTCTTGGTCATCCTGGAGCCCTTGGTCACCCCGGAGCTCTTGCTCATCCCGGTGCTCTCGGTCATGCTGGTGGTCTAGGCTACCCTGGTGCTCTCGGCCACGCTGGGGCCCTCGCCCACCCTGGTGCCCTTGCTCATCCCGGAGCTGGCTACCCTGGTGCCAACGGCTACGGCAACCCCTTGGCTGGTCATCTTGGAAACCGTGGAGCTCCTTCAGTCTCTCACTACTCTCACTCCATTGTTCATAATGCTGCTCGTCCCTACGGTGGACCTTACGCTGGGGCCGCCAACGGTGGTTACGGTGGGGCTTACGGTGGTGCCTACGGTGGATACGGCGCTCATGGACTCAACGGTGCTGGCGCATACGGTGCTCATGGACTCAACGGTGCTGGTGCATACGGTGCTCATGGACTCAACGGCGCCGGCGCATACGGCGCTCATGGACTCAACGGCGCCGGCGCATACGGTGCTCATGGGCTGAACGGTGCCTACGGATCTCCCCTGGCCCATGGAGGTATCAACCATGGTGGTCTTGCACACAGCTACTCAAACTCTGTTGCTCACCCAGCATCTCATGGTCATGGCGCGTATGGTGCGCAGGGAGGTGCTCTCGGAGCTGGTTTGGCTTGGTGAACAAATTTTAATGACTGCTACTGATCTGTGATTTAAACGACTAATAAATTATGAATCCTTAACTTTGGTATTTCATTTATTTTTCTTTTAATGCTTATGATACTGTCTTACCATACAAATACGTTTGATTGATGTGTTTCGATTTGAAGTTTATTGACGGTCTCAAATTATACTCGTAACTGTTTCTGACAGCATAAATTTCACGCCGTTGAAATCGATTCTTTTATTCATAGTGTAGATGAAATTGAACTTGAAGCAAAACTAACAGAACATTCAAAGATTCCCAGGTACTGTGACTTATTACAAAATACTACACAAACTCTCTCAGGAGACAATGTGTAACAATGATATAATTAAATTAACGATCCGTACGTGTTTCACAAAAAAGCGTGGAATTCAATGATGTGTTTGCTACTAGGGAACTGACCTACTGTTCTTGTTAGATTGTGTCTGTGTTGTAAATAAAGAATTATGAGCATTTATGTTGTACCTAGTAACTAGGTTAGACGTCTAAAGTTATTGTTTCATTTGTAAGAGATGACATGTAAGATCATAATTTCGTTAATAATAAATTGACATTTACGCCAATTAAAGCCTACCCCACTCTAGGTCTTCATCTTCATCATTCTTCTGCTCTTATCCCAATTTATTTGGGGTTGGCGCTGCATGTCTTATATTTCTATACTTCTCTATTACTTCTCATCTCAGCAGTCACCTACTTTCTAGCCATATCATTTATATAAAACACATCATGTTTATATTGAAGAAATCGAATATAGGAATAAAGTCATAAATCTATCGAAAACTTAAACAGTAATGCAAAGACCACAGCCAGAAGTCCTTTCTAGGTATCTACTAAAGATAATTTAAGTCAACGTTTACATGCTAAAACTTCATTATTTGCCGATTTCTGCTAAGCGATCATAAAGGCAAAGACAGTAAACATTTAATTAAAAATAATGCATTCATCCACTCATATTTTATCTAGTTTAGGAAATTGTATACATTCAGTGCTGTATAAAATTGTAAATTAAATTAAGTCATCTACTTAAGTGAGCGTAACTTTACCAGTGTTATCTTCATTAGGACCAACATTTGCGTAATAGGCCTGTTTCCGTACACCGGCTACTTAATTTCGGTATATTTCTTAGAATTTGTTTACTAATAGTAAAATTATTTATCTAGCACAATGCACGGTCATTCAAGGTGAGCTAGATTTTTGCACTTAGTTTCGGTATTTTACTTGCTCTGTTATTAGACCTACGGATACGATTAGACCTTCTAGTTGTTAATTTTAGTTATTACCGGACAAAGGTTAAATCGCTTTTGCTGCTGAATTAATATTACTGGCAGTGGATGGAATTATTACAGCTATTGTTTTATGAGTGAGTGCTTGAGTAAATTATGAATGTATCGTTCCTTTTGCTTCGAAAAGTCGATATTTTAGTTATAGGTTTTATAACTTTTGTAATTATGTAAAATTAGTGTTCTTAGAATTAGATCTCTACTTAAACTTTAACAATCTAGGTCAGAACCACGGAGTCTAGAAGGATGTCGCTCAAGAGTTTTATCAATAACGGCAGGGAATATTATGGTATTTTTTTTGAAAATACATTCCTTGACAGAGAGGTTTGTATGGAATTTTGCCATTAGTAGTGTCGATGGAAATCCCATCGGACATAAAGCATGTAATTAAATGTCTTAGCAATAAATGAAACGAAAAAATAAGGTACTTCGTACTATTTTATTTGATCACAGCATCTTTCATTGGGGTTTCAGTATAAATAATTACTATCTTATCATTATTTAGTATCCGTAGAGACCGTGAGCGCCATGAGCGCCATGAGCGCCGTAAGCGCCGTAGGCGATGGCACCATGAGCCAGGGGAGCGGCGTGAGCACCGTAGACTCCGGCGCTGTAGGCCAGGGGAGAAGCACCGTAAACGCCGGCGCTGTAGGCGAGGGGAGCGGCGTGAGCACCGTACGCGACGGCACCGTGAGCGAGGGGAGCGCCGTAAGAGGCAACACTGTGAGAGTAGCCATGCGCCAAGGGAGCGGCGTATCCGTGGGCGAGGGGAGCGGCATAGGCGATGGGCGCGGCGTGAGCGACGACGGGAGCGGCGTGAGCGTACAGAGCGGGGTCCTTGCGGACGACGGCGTTGAATCCAGAGTGAGCGTCAGCGGCGTAGTCGACGGTGCGCTTTGTGCCGTCGGAGTCGAGCAGCGAGTACTGGCCGCGAACGCTGTCTCCGACGCGGGTCTCGTGCTGGCTCTTGACGTCACCGGTGTGGGGGTCAGACACGCCGTATGAGAAGCTGCTGTAGTCACCGCCGTGGATGGCGCTGCCCTGGGCAGCCGCTACCAGAAGAGCAACAACGACGAACTGAAAAGCGATAAGAAATGTCATAAATTAAGATTTCTGTAGAAAGCTTTCGAATTGGTAAGACCTATTTTTTTTTTTGACTACTGATAATACAAGTATCGCACAGCTACCTAAATAGTAGTCGATATACTGACTGTAAAAGCAAAACGTCGCTTCGATTTTTACAAGTTGCTCGAAACAACTAAACCCGAAATAAGATCTGTCAACTGCAGAAAGACAAAGAAAGATACGAAAGGCCCAGTTTAACAATGCTTTTTGTAAGGGAAAAAGAAAATTGTTTTCTTTTGTCTATTGATAAAAGAGGAAACATTTATATTAAAGATTTTCTTTTAGCCACTTAGTCCTATTATTGTTCTAAGGTGTACTAGCCATTTGCAAGAAAGTCAGATGCATGTTTTTGAAGCTCATAATACTCGTATGTTACTTATTTGCTAGCTAATTGAATAGGTATTCAACTTTGCATTTTAGTTTAAATCACAATTATTGACTAAACACGATGCCCTACTAAACTGGTTTAGTCACAATAGTTAATCAAATTCGTGTCTATTAAATTACAGTCCAAACGACCACAACTTTTTTCACACCGAACTATTTTTCACAACAAAAAAAAACTAAACAAAGAAAAAATTGAAACAAACCTTAGCTGCCATTTTTAGTTATTGTTTGTTACACAAGTAAACTGTGAATGATTAATCAGGGTTACCAATTCTCTTTATATAGTATTCCTGTATGACTCTGGCTGTACTATTAATAGGAAGTGAGAGACATGCAACTACTAAGGTCACGCATTTGAACGTTTTTTGAGTATACATTTCGACGGTAGCGAGTTATGCGGAACTTGATTTGTACTGACCAGTGGGTATTAGAGTTTCTTGTGTGTTATTTAGGACAGGATCCTGTTTGTGTAATAGATGATATATTATTGTTTTTATGCACTGATATGTAATTAAGGATGGGAGAGGTAACGTGAAAGATTAGTGGTAGTATGGTCTATGAAGTGCAACTGATTTAAATGGAGATGCGATTGTTTTCTATTTATCAGAATTCAAGATAATGAGGAAGGTGCTCCTGTCTACATTTTTTCGATAGGATTAACATTGTTAGGGTCAGTAATCTACCTTACACGACTACCTACTAAACTAATTGACATAATAAAAATCTATTGGTTGGTTTCTTGTGAGTAGAATCCCATAGCCAAAATCGTCCACCTAAAATCAGTACTTTAGATAATGCGTTGTCTATTAGTGAAAGTGAAATACTTTTTGTAGATAGTGTTACATTTCGTGAAAACTGGCAGAATTTCTGTAACTTTGTGCTTACTCTACTTAATTAGTTTTGTTGACTGCCTCGTCGGTCTAGTGGTCGCTATAGCGACTGCTGGGCATATGGTCCTGAGTTCGATTTCCGGGTTGGGAAAATTATTAAGTTTGTCCATCAGGAATTTCTCAGTAACAGCTATGGAGTACGGACTTGCTCCCAGGTGATGGTAATAGACTAGCCCTTTATTAAGTAAATAGTAAAGTATAACTGTCTTCTAAAAGTACTAGTAAATAATCATCATCATCATCTGCTTAGCCTTTTCCCAACTACGTTGGGGTCGGCTTCCAGTCTAACCGGATGCAACTGAATACCAGTATTGTACATGGAGCGACAGCCTATCCGACCTCCACAACCCAGTTAATACTGGGTAATACGATACCCCTTGGTAAGACTCGTTGCCAGACTATTTGGGCCACTGACTACCTGTAACGACTGCCAAAGTTGGACAAATGACAGCCGGGACCAACAGCTTAACCTGCTTTCCGAGGCACGGAGGAAACTCGCTATGTAAGGATGGTCACTCATACACAGACCAACCTAGGCAAGCACGGCTTAACCTAAAGATCGGCCCGAGCGGCTGTTATTATTTAGCCACGAGCTCCTCCCCCCTCACCCCCCACTCACCCCCCCTCACCCCCTATTAAGTAAATAATAAAGTATCACTGACTTCTAATAAGTGCTAGTAAATAATAATATCACCCTTTATTTTGTACCCGTTCTGATAACAATGCATGTAATTGTTGATAACAATATTATATTATCAGTTTTTTTTGTTAACGGTAGGTACTATAACTTCTTCTTTCTTGTGGTCCCAAAATATCACTCGAAACTAATAAGGGGGAATCCGGGACCGTGGTTCCGGTCCCAAAAGCTCCACGACCCCCTTACTATCGACGGCGTACAATTTTCCGAAAACCCACATAGTGACACATGATATTCGTACTATACCTATATTCTCCAAAATACCAGATTTACAGTAATTGGAACTTTCACTGGTCATTAAGGAAAGGGTACGTATTTTAATACAAAGACCTTCAAATTCATCGCATTCTTCACTGCGATGTTTTTAATTCTTTAATTTTTACAACGGATATAGTTAGGCCTTCTTCGCACGTTTGAGTAATTAAAGTAAATATAGAGGTCATAATGTAATTGGGGTTTCATGATTGTTACTGACCGTCATTGATAAAAATGTATCATTATGAATTTTGTGTGGACCTTGCAGGGGTCAAGCAAAACTGTAAACATTTTTGCAAAAATCACACGACTTCCCAAAAACACTAAAAGTGGAAAATAACTTTCGGAAGTCGGTGTCTTTTGTTTGTTTCTTTCTGACTTTTTTGGCACCACCTTCTTATTTTACTCTTTTTAGCTGTGGCATCTCCCACAAATTCTTTGTGTCAATTTTACTTTGTAATTCGAAGTAGTTGGCTTATTGGTTTTAGTCAGTAGGAGTCTGACAGACCCCTCCACCCGCCCTACGGCGGAGGACCTCCATTGACGATTTCAACAAGTATAAAAAAGATGATGCCTGGGTGCTGCGCCTGGTTTCTCTCCGCTATTGTCATTGCCAAACCTGACTGACGTAACAACCACTTTGTAGTGCAAGCTGATTCGAACTTTATTCTAACAGTATTTCACATGAAGTTTGAACCACCACAAATAGAGTTGAATTTAGCTCCTGTAGCCGCCTTAAGCATAACTGGTGAAATGTAGATATACTATTAGGTACACATCTGCTCAACCCTACGGGAATTGCAGGGGTGATGTTATGTATGCTATGAACGCATTCTGCATAATGAGGGTTTTGAATTTTTCTATTAATGCGTTGATTTTTAGGGTTCCGTAGCCAAATGGCAAAAAACGGAACCCTTATAGTTTCGCCATGTCTGTCTGTCTGTCTGTCCGCGGATAATCTCAGTGACCGTTAGCACCAGAAAGCTGAAATTTGGTACCAATATGTATATCAATCATGCCGACAAAGTGCAAAAATAAAAATTTAAAAAAACATTTTTATTAGGGTACCTCCCCCAGACGTAAAGTGGGGAGCGATTTTTTTTTTAATTTTGACCCTGACGTGTGATATATTGTTGGATAGGTATTTAAAAATGAATAGGGGTTTTCTAAAATCATTTTTTGATAATATTAATATTTTAGGAAATAATCGCTCCGAAAGTCAAAAACAATGTGTCCCCCCCCCTCTAACTTTTGAACCATAAGTTTAAAAAATATGAAAAAAATCACAGAAGTAGACCTTTATATGAACTTTCTAGGAAAATTATTTTCAACTTGATGAGTTGAATAGTTTTTGAGTTATATAGCACTTTTTCAAAAAAACTTTGTTTTTCATACAAATACTATGAAAAACAAAGTTATTTTTGCTGACGAAAAATGTTGGTATTTTTAATGGTCTGGGAAGCTACGGAACCCTACAGTGAGCGTGGCCCGACACGCTCTTGTTGATTTTGATATCTGACACCAGATGTCGCCACGTAGGCGTCTGGTATAAACAACTGTCAAATTGTACTGAATTGTGTTCTAGTGAAACTTTTTCCAAAGGGAATTGTTCAGTTTCGGCTAAGCGTGGATAAGATGCCCTGTAAAAACTATTTTTAACCGACTTCAAAAAGGAGGAGGTTCTCAATTCGTCGGAAACCTTTTTTTTTTAATTTTTGTTTTGTGTATGTTCCCCGATTACTCGAAGATGGCTGGAGCGATTTGAATTATTCTTTTTTTGTCTGAAAGGGTATACTTCCCAGGTGGTCCCATTATCGTCAAATCGGGATCTGATGATGGGATCCTGGAGAAATTGAGAGGACTCTTCAAATTTTATAGGCACACTTGATGTGATTTGGGTAGTTTTTAGAAGAGTACTTTCTTAAAGTGGTCCCATTTCAATTTGGTGAAGATCTGATGAAGAACTTCGGAGATAGGCAACGGAACTCCTCAATAAATGAAAGCAAATGGACTGGAATTGCTGAAATCTCATGTCTATCTATTGTTTACACCAGTTCATAATATAACATCACGCCCCTACGCTGTGAAGGGGTAAGCACAAGTGAACCACTAAAAAGTGAAAAAAAAACTTTTTTACAAAAAATAAAACCGACTCCAAAAAAAACAAAAAAGTGAAAAATTACTTTAACATCAGTAGTCGGTAACAAAAAACTAAGTAAATCGATCTAACAAAAGTCACCGACTTCTGAAGTTATTTACGAAACAATATTATTAATTCTGAAAAAAAATATTTTTGCACAACATATTCACGCACAAAAAGTCGAAATATAATATTTAAACAGTATTACCAGCACGGAAATAAAACATCAATTTCAGTCTGTAATCGATTAGATTATCGATTATGGTAGGTGCTCGTAACTAGAAAAAAGTGTTTGTCTGCAAAACGAGTACCGATCAATACTGTAAGAGAAGATTATATTCATTTACATAATTTCAAAATAAAACAATAAAAAACGTGATTAGTATTTTTCCATATTTTATTTAGATTAGAATATTAGTTCTAAAAACCGATTATTGTCAGATTATAACTTTTTCCTGGCAACTCCTACTGTATTGCTTATAGTGATGACCGATCCGGTTGCTTTGTATCAATATTCTGTTTCGCAATGGATTATTTCGAGATTGCCCGACCAATTCTGCCAATGACATAAATGTTTCGATCTGTTACTGATTCTACTTACTAACTGGTGTCATTTTGTGAACCACATTTGCAAGCATTTTCCTTATTTTAAATTCTAGAATTTACCTCAAGTGCTTCGTAAGGCTCATAATCTGGGTAAGGAAAGTTGTTTTTATGAGCGGAATATTTTCATACAGGTCATGCTTGGATTTGCGTCCGATGAATAGCATCAATGTAACGAGGTCGAATCGCACGTACCAGTGTTCTTTGCATTAACATCTAATATTGCTTAGAGGAGCTCTTGGAAAAGTAATAACAGCCGCTCGGGTCGATCTTTGGGTTAAGCCGTGCTGGTCTGTGGATGTGTGACCGATACACATATACCGAGTTTCCTCCGTGCTTCGGAAAGCACGTTAAGCCGATGGTCCCGGCAGTCATTTGCAGATCTTTGACAGTCGTTACAGGTAGTCAGTGGTCTGACAACCAGTCCTACCAAGGGGATAATATTCCCGTACTAACTGGGTGTTGGAGATAAGATAAGCAGCAGTTTATTTTCAGTGACTGGGCAACACCGGGTATTAGGAAAAGTAGGGAACGATTGTTTGAGTTGTACGGCCTTAAGCCTTATATCAACACAGAAACTTTTAGTAAATATGTGGCTACTTACTCGAAAATTTTTAAAAACTCTTGCAAGATAGCCAAGTCTCTTTTCATTAGCAACAAGATAAAATCAGCCGATAACAAAATAAAGACGGTTTGGAAAATTATCAACAGTGAGACTAATAGATCTAAAAAAACAAGTAATGACATAACACTAGAGACCTCACATGGTCTCGTGAGTTCTAATAATGAAGTCGCTCAAGAATTTGTAAATTTCTTTACCAGTATCCCACTTAAAACTACTGAAACCTTAAATTCCTCTCCCTTGCTCTCTATGGATTTATTGAAGGCGAACGTTTCAGCCTGCTCAAATGAATTTAAATTTCAGCATGTAAACCCCATGACAATCATAAAAGCTTTTAAGCAAATCAAGATCAAATTAACCGAAGATCTATGGGGTATGTCTATCAAAGCTTGTACCTCAATTGTTGAGACTGTAGCGCCGTATTTAGCCTCAATATTTAATTTGTGCGTGGATCAAGGGGTCTTCCCGGATCTAATGAAATTCAGTAAGGTAATACCGCTTTTTAAATCCGGGGACAGTAAAGACACCAACAATTATAGGCCCGTATCCGTGTTGCCGGTTTTCAGCAAGGTGTTTGAAAAGATAATGCTCGATCAAATGCTTAACCATTTTAACACCAATAAAATCTTACACGAACAGCAGTATGGTTTCACCAAAGGACGTTGTACGACTGACGCCGGTGTCACTTTATTAAAACATATTTTTACTGCGTGGGAAGAGGCACAAGATGCCATAGGAATCTTCTGTGACCTCTCGAAGGCATTTGATTGCGTAAATCACGAAACCCTGATTTTGAAGCTTGAGCATTACGGTTTAGGTAAACTTGCGCTCAGTTTAGTAAAATCATATCTGAATGATAGACAGCAGCATGTACAAGTAAAGGATGTAAATTCGATGGGTTTAAAAGTAAAAATGGGTGTACCACAAGGTTCGATATTGGGTCCCTTCCTCTTTTTAGTATACATAAATGACCTACCCCATTTATTTAACAACCATCCGCAAATGGTGTTGTTTGCTGATGATACTTCTTTAATATTTAGGATTAACAGACGTGCCACAAATCTTGACGACGTAAATAGCGCCCTACTGCAGGTTCATAATTGGTTTACCGCTAATAATTTAGTACTAAATGGGAAAAAAACTAAGTGCATAAGATTTGCTTTACCAAATGTCAAAAGTAGTGATTGTGACATAGTATTGAATCAAGAGAAACTTGAATTTGTCAATAAAACGGTTTTCTTGGGAATTACGCTTGACCACAGGCTACAATGGGGTCCTCATTTAACATCTCTTGCAGGCCGGCTGAGCTCAGCAGCGTATGCTGTTAGAAAAATCCGTCAATTTACTGATGTTGATACGGCGAGGATAGTCTATTTTAGTTATTTTCATAGTATTATGTCATACGGTATTTTACTATGGGGACGTGCTGCAGACATCGAGTCTATTTTTATTCTGCAGAAAAGAGCCATCAGAGCCATATATGAATTACGTAGACGCGATTCTCTAAGAGAACTGTTTAAGGAAATTAATATCATGACAGTACCTTGTCAATACATCTATGAAAACATCATGTACGTTAGGAAAAATCTGCATTTATTCAGTAAAAGAGGTGACAGACACCACTATAATACTAGAAATAGGGACCAACTAGTTCAGCCAGGTTTCAGGCTTGCTAAAGTAGATTCATCTTTCATGGGGTACTGTTTAAAATGTTACAATAAAATACCTCCCCACATTCTACAACTGAATGAGACGAAATTTAAATCTTGTGTAAAACGCACACTATGTAGGCAAGCATATTATAAGCTGGGGGATTACATTGAGGATAAAAATGCTTGGCTAAATGCTGGTCCTGCTCCGCAACCTTAGATGCAAACTTATTGGACAATTATTGTGGTAGCTGCAGAAGATTGTAAAAATATTCTTGCATTGTATAGATTCCATCTCTTAGTATTGTATAATTGCATAACACATGTGTGAGTACCATGTACCGTAAAGCTACCATTTGCATTTAGTTATGTTTCATTGACTTGAATATGCCTTGGTGGCTGAGAGAATGTCATGCTCGCTTAAATGTCTTGCTGATGGTGGCGGGTGGGTCGGGTCATTTAGTTCCCTACAATATGGTTGAATTGAATGGCGCTGATTCATGCGTCATGTTCGTGAACGGGCGCTGTCAGTCGGGACTGGTCATCTCTTAGCTGCCGTGGATCATTTGAATTGCTTTATTTTTAATTGTTGATTTATTTATTTTTACTCTGGACGCTCTTATTGTGCACGTCTTTCTACATCGTTCTCACATATATGTATAATCTCAACATGAAAGATGTAACCAAGATTTTGTAACAACATTTTTGATTGAAAAGAGTGTCCATGGAGTTTCTTGCCCGTTCTTCTCCATAGAGATCTACGTTAGGGAATGGGCAACTACAGTACTTTCTCAAGTTATTATGCCTTGTGTCTGTGACTGTAGCTTCGCTTTATTTTTCGTTTTATCGACATTCAAAAGTGCCGTAATGGTCTAGTTGAAATAAATGATTTGAGTTTGAGTTTGAGTTTGAGCCGCTTCATGTAAAATACTGGTATTCAGCTGTCCAGTTAAATTGGAAGCCGACCCCAACATAGTTGAGAAAAGTCTAGGTAGATGATGCTTACATTTATTTATACGCATTCACGCTTAACAGTCAGAAATTATATCTTCACGCAAGTGTTCTTTCAGACTACATTCCTTCCTTTAGAAGATTCAATGAAAGAGGGGAGTGAGTGTGACATGCTTTTATAAGAAAGCTGTAAAAAAATAAATCGCTGGACATTACACACAGCACCATCTTGTGCCAGCTAAGCAACGAGGCTTGTGTCGTGGACACCAGAGAGTTGATATACTACATAGGTACTTTTGTTTGTAAATACATACTTATTATACATATTAACATCCATGACTCGGATACAAATGTCCATGCTCATCACACCAACATTTGCTCCTACCGGGATTCAAACCCATGGACCCAAAGAACGTAAGGCAGCCTCAATACCGCTGCGCCATTCGGGTAAGGTATCGATTTGCCTTAAAATATTTGGGTGGAAACTAATGTATTAGGGAGACTTCTTCAGTCAGACTTCCTCAGTCAATCTGATTTGAACCAAAATCCATTACAAAAGTAGTTACAAAAAAAATAAACAAGTAAATTGGTTCTGCGAACTATTTTATTTCATCACAGCATCGTGCATTGGCGTATCATAATAAATAATATTATTATCTAAACATTATTTAGTACAGGTGGTTGTTGTAAAGACCGTGAGTGCCATGAGAGCCGTAAGCGATGGCACCATGAGCCAGGGGGGCGGAGTGAGCACCGTAGACTCCGGCGCTGTAGGCCAGGGGAGCGCCGTGAGCACCGTATACTCCAGCGTTGTAGGCCAGGGGAGAAGCACCGTACACGCCCGCGCTGTAGGCGAGGGGAGCGGCGTGAGCACCGTACGCGACAGCACCGTGAGCCAGGGGAGCGCCGTAAGCGGAAACACCGTGAGAGTAGCCGTGAGCCAGGGGAGCGGCGGCGTATCCGTGGGCGAGGGGAGCGGCGTAGGCGATGGGCGCGGCGTGAGCGACGACGGGAGTGGCGTGAGCGTACAGAGCGGGGTCTTTGCGGACGACGGCGTTGAATCCATTGTGAGCGTCAGCGGCGTAGTCGACGGTGCGCTTTGTGCCGTCGGAGTCGAGCAGAGAGTATTGGCCGCGGACGGTGTCTCCAACGCGGGTCTCGTGCTGGCTCTTGACGTCGCCGGTGTGGGGGTCTGACACGCCGTAGGAGAAGCTGCTGTAGTCACCGCCGTGGATGGCGCTGCCTTGAGCAGCCGCCACCAGAAGAGCAACAATCACGAACTGGAAACAGAAGGATAGTTTTTAGAAACTGTATGGCATTGCTTTCATAAATGTAGATGGGCAGAACTTTGTGTCATTTTCTTTATTAGTCACAATTAGTTTAATTGTTTATTGTGTATATTTTCCTAAATTTGGAAAATCATCACGAGTAATTTTCATTTACAAAAAAGTGTACATCCAATGCTAGATGAAACTGTCTTCATGTCATTATTAAATAACTTTTTTTTCACATCACAAAACTTTTTTCCACTTCATCCGTTTTCACAAACAAACAATTCAAAATTAAAACAAACCTTAGATGCCATTTTGTTTAGTTATTGTATGTTTCACAAGCTAACTGCGAATGATAAATCAGGGTTACCAATTCTCTTTATATACTATTCTTACTTGACCGTTTCTTCGGTAATGATAGGAAGTAATGGACGGCCATGGAAGGTCACCGGTCGGATCGAATCCTGGTATGCAGTGTGGGTAATTTTTAATTAAATGTTTTGTTTAACAATGCATTTTATCAATGGCGTTTGACCACCTTACACAAATTGTCTTTATGCTAATCTTTCTCTGTGTTTGCGATGCGTAAGTGGTAGTCGTCTGCATGCCATTGTTATTGTGTCAATTTTAAGTTTAGACATTAATTTGTGTGCCTTTTTTTTAGGATGGGAAATCATCAAATAACTTCTTCCACTCTGGGCGGAGCGGGAGGGAGTGTCAGACTTTTACTGACTAAAACCCATCCATGTTCCTTCCTGGCCCTTTGTGTTCCGGGGCCGCGGTATCTCTTTCGAACAGTCCCGCAACGCAACCCCAGTAATTTGTGTGCCTAAGATTAATTTGATTAAAAAATAGTTTGGATTTGGAAGCATTAAGAGTAGTAAGTACACATTTAGACTTTTTCCTTTAAATATTGGGTTTTCGCAAAGGGAGTGTTTTACGTGTTCTCTTGTTTTATTGGTTACATAACCGATAGAAAAGTCACTTATAAAAATATAAAGAATAGTTACTAAGACCCTTTTTTTTTTTTTTTTTTTTTAGGATGGGAAATCATCAAATGACTTCGACCCTCGATTTACGATTTGGAATATAAAGAATCTCTTTAATTAATGTGTATTTATATAAATTACATATTTATTTACTAGGTGTGTTAGCTGGTATAAGACAATTATAATAATATACCTATTATTATAATTTGTGTTACCGCCAAACTAATCAAGATATTGTAAATTATATGAAAATACGTTCTAATTAACCATTGCGTTTGTTTCATGCAGTAATTTTAACTGCGTATATTTTCAAGATATCATCTGTCTAATATTAATTACCTTTATGTCAGAAACTGTCAAAAATGCGTATCAGAATATTAAGGTCAGTGGAATCAACTTGATCGTATTTTCATAACCATTGTTGCAACATGATTTCAGGTATTGGGTATCGCTGCAATACCTTATATTTGATGTTATAGCAGTGCCTCCCCACTAGGCTGAGTTCATTTAACTAATAGTGGGGAATTCTGAAAAAACCAAATAACAATAACGATTTTTCGGTGGGAATTACTGGAATAAATCCTTTCTTGTCACTCGCTTTTACAAGATCATTATAAACGTTTGGAATAGCCTGAAAAATCTATCAAAGTTAGGATGGGTTTTAGTCAAAAAAAAGTCTGACACTCTCCCTTCCGCTCTGGACAGAGATTTGGTGATTTCTCAAGCGAAAAAAAAGTTACTGGAATAAATTTTCAACTAAGTGGGAAACCTATTTTGTCTTGTTTTGTTTAATATAGTTAATTACGGATTAAAAAAAAACGGCATGTATTTAAGTCGATATCTGTATATTCCCTTTTTTCGATCAAAATATTTCAAAGTTAAACCAAAAATACTGACTTGCACTCAAATTATGCACACTAAATAAATCAAATTCGATATACTGTTTAATGGTATTTGCAGAACTGTTTTACTGAACGAATAACTATTATCAAAATAGTATATCTAACAATTCTATAATTCAACAAACATATTAAACCTTTTTTAAGGAAAACCATCACCTAATTTACTTTTAGGAACATCTATATGTCACCGTAAAATTGTCAAATTCGTTATATTGTAATATCTCTAGCGATATTGTAAAATCTCGAAATATTGTCAAATGAACATACTGCTTACAACACTTTATATTCCCCTAAAAAGAGTAGGCCCCTATTTCCGAGTGCAGGGTTTAAAGGGAACCTAACTAACCTAACAGGGGGTGCCCCAAGTCCCGATTATGGGGGCAGAGATACTTCCGTATGTTCCGTTGACAATAATTCGAGATATTACAATATCGCTAGAGAGACACACGTTATATTGTAATATAACGTGTTTGACAAGTACAATTTAGAGTGCAAGTTAGTATTTTTGATAAGCAATTCGTATTTTTGTTTTTTATATCATATATCCGATGTACGAACCGCCTTTTTGGTGTGAATTCGATAAAAAAGGTCATCTCGTTTTGTGTTATTTTTTAGTTTTTTTTGCAGTACTTGTTTAGTTAATCAATTGGTTTTTTTGCACAGCATTCATTTTTCTAGTATGCATTCAGTTAATTAGTGGAGTTACCTAGTGTGCTGAAAAAATATACAGATGTGCATTTAAAAATATCCCAAAAAAAACAAGTATGTGTATTGGTTCCTCGACAATGACGTGCAGTTAAAGATCCGCAAAACAATCATAAATCATTGGCATGTCCTAGAACGAATATTTCAAAGACGTTTTGCATAAGGATAGCATAATCAGACTATAATGTTCCCACTGTTGGGACTCCGGCCTCCTCTCTATGAGAGGGACTGGGCTATAATCAGCCACGTGGGCTCAGTGCGGATTGTTAGATGTCATATGGCTTTGAATTCTTGGCTCAAGGACATGCCAATTCCCTCACGATGTTTTCCTTCAGAAATTATGAAATAATTTACACAAAGTAGTGCACCCGAGGTGGACCGATGGCCTAGAGAAGGTTGCAGGAATCCGCTGGATGCTAGTCGCACGGGACCGGTCACTGTGGCGACACTTGGGGAGGTCTATGTCTAGCGGTGGACGTCTTTCGGCTGAAATGATCATGATGCTGATGATGCACCTACCTGGGTTCGAACCATCGATTTACTGCTTGTAAGACGTGACCGCCACCACTGGGCAACCGCTGCTCTTATGACAACGAAAGCGATACGGCGAAGACGCATGTTATTTATGACAGCTCTTGAACAGGTCAAAAACTGAGTTCCCATCAGTAGTACAATTAGGATGGAATTCCAACTAGTCAACATACACTCGCTTCGTTATCCTTAACCTTAAGAATATTACTGCTTTCAACTCGTGACATAAGAACAATGAACTCTTGAATGTACTTTCAACAGTTAACTGGTTTGGTGATCATACTTTTTTGGAGCCGTATCTTTTCATGTCTATTTTTAGTTTATTTTCTTTAATAGGTATGTCTTTGCGAATTTTATTATTGATGTCCTTCTAATTTGTTCCTTTCAAAATAAGAAACAGACACAGACTACTTTGACATTTAATTACCATCGAACTAATTATAATTTCTTTGGTACTTTATTGTATGAATTCGTGGAAAATTATCTACTGTTACAACCAGGATACAGTTCAGTTTAGCGACCTCATTTACATGTCTCTTATTTCCTATTAATACTACGTTCAGTACACTCATGTAGGAATAGTATAAAAAGAGAATTGGTAACCCTGATTAAACATTCGCAGCTCGCTCGTGAAACAATAATAACATATCAAAATGGCATCTAAGGTTGGTTTTATATTGATTTTGAAAAAAGTTTGCAAAAGCTTTTGGAATGGTTTAATAACTTTTTCTTAGATTTATAACGTATTTTACTATCATGTAAATGAAACTCTGAAAATAGACAGAGAGAAAAGACGGGAAGAGGCTCCCAGTCGCGTTGTCATCGGCTTTCTGTACTGTCAAAAGTTAAAGAAACTAGACCATAACATGCCTCGGGCTGCGGTCATCAAAATTTTACAACATACTGTTTCTAAACGCAATCTTTCTATTTCCAGTTCGTGATTGTTGCTCTTCTGGTGGCGGCTGCTCAAGGCAGCGCTGTCCATGGCGGCGACTACAGCAGCTTCTCCTACGGTGTGTCAGACCCGCACACCGGTGACGTCAAGAGCCAGCATGAGACCCGTGTCGGAGACAGCGTCCGCGGCCAGTACTCTCTGCTCGACTCCGATGGCACAAAGCGTACCGTCGACTACGCCGCTGACGCCCACTCTGGATTCAACGCCGTCGTCCGCAAAGACCCCGCTCTGTACGCTCACGCCGCTCCCGTCGTCGCTCACGCCGCGCCCGTCTCCTACGCCGCTCCCCTCGCCCACGGATACGCCGCCGCTCCCTTAGCGCACGGCTACTCTCACGGTGTTGCCGCTTACGGCGCGGTCGCCACTCCCCTTGCTCACGGTGCCGTCGCGTACGGTGCTCACGCCGCTCCCCTCGCCTACAGCGCTGGCGTGTACAGTGCTTCTCCCCTGGCCTACAACGCTGGAGTATACGGTGCTCACGGCGCTCCCCTGGCCTACAGCGCTGGAGTCTACGGAGCTCACTCCGCCCCCCTGGCCCACGGTGCCATCGCTTACGGCGCTCATGGTGCTCACGGTCTCTACAACAACCACCTGTACTAAATAATGTTTAGGCATAATGTTATTTATTGTGATACGCCAATGAACGATGCTGTGATTAAATGAAATAGTTCGAAGAACTCAAAACTTTGTTTTGTTTTTCCATTTTTCTAAAAAAATGACTTAGGAACATTTTTAGCCACTCACAGGTGTTTTGGACCCACCAAAAGGCCTCTTTAAAGATGTGCAGAAATGTTGCTATTTAAACTGAGATATTGGATCTCTACTACGCTATTTTCTTGCTAATTTACTGAATTCATAAAATAGACTCCTACCTGTTCTTTACTATTTACACCCAATTAACATCACTTGTGTCATGCAATACTTTTGTAGTAGTGCACTGGTCTAAATTTTATCTCAAGAACTAACACTTACGAACCAACGCGGCCAGACCGCCGCGTATGGAACCTTCTCTAATTACTATATTTACCAACAAAGAATTCCAAGCAAGGTTTCTATATCAGGAAGAAAATATAAAATTAATAACATAACACCCAAACAAAGAAATAAGTAGTAACTTAATAACGCAGTGACGTTCATAACTCAACCTTGTAGTGCAAGCCGCCATTACGACACGACCACGTCAGAGCATGAACAGTCTACAAGCATTCGTGTTAATTGTACGATTTATAAACTGAGGCTTGTTACTAAACATTTTGTGAATAGATCTCATAATTATGGAAGATGTTATCATTGTTTAAGAAATGCTTTAAACATCTTGTTGGTTCAAGATGATGGTGGTTAATTAATTTGGTAAGAGAATTAATTAGCCTGCATCTTTAGTCTAGTGGTTGCAAGCACGACTGCTGGGCATGAGGTGCTGGGTTGGATCCTCGAGTCGGGCCAAGTCTTATTAGGTTTTTCGATCTGGGATTTCTCAGTAGCAACCACGGAGTCTATAACTGATCAAATACACTTTAAGTCTTTATTTTTCATATAGGAAGCCTCGGAGCTTGGATTTGTGCCTGGTTGATGGCAAATGTACATGGCACTTAAACATAAATGGCGAAATGTGGATTAGGTATACCTCTGCTATGTTATTAATCAGGAACGAGATCAAAGTGGAAGTTTTCATCTTTGTTTTGACAATTCAAAAGTGCCTGTAATTGGCCTACTTGAAATAAATGCTTTCGTATTGATTTTTTTTTATTTTACGCACTGGCATAACACACACAAGAAGATTATAGAAGAATTTTAAACGCTACAGCAAAAGCTTTTTTCAATCCAGATGCAGGTCATTAGAGCAATAAGAAACACTTTGAAATCCATTGCCAGTCGTCTAAGACCGGCAAACGATGACGACATTATTTCAAAGATTCGTTTTGGAAAACTGTGTACCTAAATTACTTACTATCGATCATGTTTTATACTGTGCTCAGTATAAGTAACTTGAAAACGCCTTCACAAGCAAGTGTGGCAGGTTATTCATGCGGTAACTATTAGTAAATTACTGGACTCGCACAATTGTAATTGTTAAAATTGTATTGCAAAAGTTATGTTGTTGTCATACATCACATACTCTTGTAACATAAGAGGTACAAGGGTCCGGGAAAAGGGTTCCAGAATTTTGGAATTAGTTATATGGCCAGTTTTGTGTTTTTCAGAGGTAGGCCAAAGAAACAGTGGATGGTTTGTGTTAGGAATGATATAATAGAGAAAGGAGTAAATGATGCCGTGACGTCTGACAAGGGAGAATCGAAGAAAAACGTGTTGCGCCGACCCCGAGTAGAATGGTACAAGGCCAGGAAGATAAACCATAACTGACACATAACATCAGTGTGTTTAGCTTATTGCTATAAGCAAAAACTTTGACGATTCCACATGGAGTTTCAGCTACTTTTTAGTGAATGAGAGCGTGAAGATAAATAGTTAATTAGTTGTAAATACTAAACATAATTCATGTCAAGGTTATAGGTACAGGTAGAATATAATTATTTGCTGTCTTTTACAGCAATTAACACAATTCATCCAAAGAAGTTCCACCTACTTCCCGTCTGTAAGGTTTTTTCATATTAATTAAAGAATATTTAAAATTGTTTTTTTTTTCGCATAATGTCAATGCTACAGTCGATGCTTAAATAGCGTCATAAGTACTACGATGTACAACATCTAGGGTGATTGAGGATTTGTGTAAGTATGTGTAGTGTTGCAACAATAAAAATCAAGTGTCACTAGAAATTCAGAAAATATATAATTTTATTTACAGATCCAATATTTACAATTTAAAAGTTGGCAGTCTTGTTTTAGTAGTAACGGGCGTAGGGGAAGGGAGCACCGTAGTTGATGGCTCCGAACTTGGCGTAGGCGAAAGGAGTGGCAGCATAAGAGATGGGAGCAGCGATGGCAGGAGCGGCGTAAGAGATAGCAGGAGCGGTGTAAGAGATCGCAGGAGCGGCAGCGATGAGGGCAGGGTCCTTGCGGACGACGGCATTGAACCCTTCAGCGCCGGCGGCGTAGTCCACAGTGCGGCGGGTGCCGTCAGACTCCAGCAGAGAGTACTGACCCTGCACGTTGTCGCCCACGCGGTTCTCGATCTGGTGCTTGAAGTCTCCGGTGTAAGGATCAGCCACGCCGTAGGAGAAGCTGGAGAGGTCGCTGGCGGCGGCGACGGCCATCACGGCGAAGAGGGCGACGAACTGGAGAAAAAAATGAATAGAGATAAGAACACATGTAGTTATTGAAACCTTGGTATTTGCTGATGACAGAAATTCTAATTTGAGGAACAAGACGGATTGTCTCTATTATGACTTAAAATAAATATTTTCTACAGTGTTCAAAACGCTTCTTACTGATGTATTGTACCAATATTAACTTAATTATTGCAGATGAAAGATTAACATAAGATAAAGAAAAGTAGAGTGTTTACCTTCACAAACATTTTGAAGTAGTGTTTTTTGTTGTTGTGACTACGTCGAAGGATCTTGTGGATCTGATGTTCTTCACCACACCTGCCCAGCTTTTTATACCAACCATCAAGTGTTCCAGTTTTATTTTAAATGTACTTGTTATGAAGAAATTCAGGAAGTGTCTTAAAGTCAAGTTCGAATCAGGGCGATGCACCGAATGGAAAGGTCTCAGATATCAGTTGCTCGAGCTTGTATTTAAATAAACTAGTTTAAAATTATCTTTATGACTACCCCTTTTAAGTTACTTGGATTACGAGTACATACGACTGTATCAGTCAAAGTATCAAATTATCATTTACACGAGCGGATCTAAATTGTATTGTATCTAAATTGATCACGAGAATCAAGGACCAACCAAAACTCGGAAAGTGATATTGCAGTTTTTTATTTCATAAAAAAATACATACGCCATAAAACTATATACACTACAAGACATATTATATTATGATACATATTGATCTATAGATACAGAGTATTAGTTGTTAAATCATTCGGATTCCGGTCGTAGACTTCGCTAATAAAGCTAATTTCCTTTTTAAATACTGACTACAAGGCAAGGCTATCGGGATCCGGTCAACTATTACATAGGTACATTATAACTTAGCCACTCATAGATATCCATAGAAAAATATTACATACAACTTAAAATATAAATGCAAAATATCGAAGTCCGTTTCACTTGCCGCAACCGTCAACACGTCTTGACTTAAGCCCAAGAGTTATGGGCACTGTGAAGGGAAGGTCCATGAGAAAAGGTTTGAGTGAAAGACGATCTGGATGTGGCTACTGCTACTGGAGTGGGAGCTGGAGAAGGTTGGGCACTAGGTGTGGGCCAAGCTTGGGCAGAAGGAGTTGGCCAAGCTTGGGAAGAAGAAGTTGGCCACGCTTGGGCACTAGCAGTAGGCCAAGCTTGGTAAGACGGGGCACTAGGAGTCGGCCAGGATTGGTAATTCTGGACGGCCAAGTTCGAGTGTCTTGAGACGTCACCATTGCTTGCTGCCTGTGCATGAGGGGTGGACACAGGTCTACCAGCATTGTTTACAGTAGCTAAGAATCCGGTATGGTCATCAGCTCTGTAGTCCACCGTTCTTCTGACACCATCAGGTTGTAGCAAAGAGTACTGTCCTAGTACAGTGTCTCCTCTCCTACTTTCATGCTGGCTCTTGATATCTCCTGTGTGTGGATCATTGACGTCGTAAGCGAAGTTGTAGTTGGGGTTTGAATCGTATTGATGTCCAAGATGGATTGGAACATGAGGCTGGTGAAAGACCATGCAGGTGGCTGATAACACCAGGCCGGAGAGGACTGTGAACTGTTAAATTAAGAGATTAATACAGAGTTAGGAAATACGTATTGGCAAGAAGATACGAGGAGGTTCTCTACTCCTATAAGTAAACAGACAAAACTATGAGATACTAAAAATGCAAAATGGAAGCTGTTATGGGTCAATTGATAAAATGACTAATTATTAATTTCATGGGAAATGTTGAAGCCTATTAATTTAATATCTGAGTAAAAATACACACGTAATTCGATTCACATCCATAATTCCATGAAAAGTGGTCCGTAACTTACTGATAAACTAAGAAAATATTTACAGAAAATAAATTACCTTATGGAACATGGTGATGTATTTGGTTGTCTCTTCTACTGTTGGGTGAAGTGTGATTCTTCATTAGATGTCGAACATTTTATATACGAAGTAAAATGAAAATCAATACTGTATGTGCAATACATATCGAATTTCTAAGAGTATTAGACCGAGAATAGAACAAGTCTTAGGTGGCAAAACTAAGTCTTACTTTGTAAGAAAAAACTAGATCAAAATTATTACGAAGTATGAAGTAATTGAAGAATAATCATGGTTCAAGGTACAGTAAATCGGGTAGGTCGAGTGTCCTGTATCCTTTAAATTCTACGAAGCTCATTACGCTTCTCAGTTAAACAAAGGGAAATAACCAATGGATTTGTTCCGTGCAGTGGCTTTTTTAACGTGTTTGAAGAAAACTGTAAAGAAATGGCATTTATTTTGTTTACACGGTCCCTTGACGGGATGTAATCTGACAGCCACATTACAGATAAATATCCTAATGTGATGCTAGTAGACGTATTTTCGTTTCATATCAAGTCTGTGTTTTTAAAAAGACCTGGAGGTCTACTCCCTAAACATGAACGCCGTAGTTTCGCCCGAAATTATGGGCGTTTTCTATTCCTTATCAACTAGGGGCATAATATCTCTTCAGGTTCCGAACTAATAATGAATGATTAGATAGTTGATCCTAATCTCTATGTGTTTTCAAAACTCATGAATCCGAAAATTTTAGGAGTTGGGTTCACTTGAAGTTTCGAGATATTTTTGGACGGGCCCGTATCTTTGTTTATAGGGTTAGAGTCATGAGGAAACCAGTATGCTTGAGAGATATTTCATGACGGCATGTAAAGCCAAATCAGAGGCCCACGGGCAGCATAATAACTCTGACACCAGTTTAGACACTAACCACACGATAAAGCAAGAAATATCCAAATATTGCTTTACAATAAAATTATAACGGTATGGAGTTAAAACCAGCAGCCTTATAAAGGTCGAACAAATAGGCAGTTGGTTGTCAGTATCAAAGTTAAAGTACAGGAGTTAGTCATCCGATTTAAAAGTCAACAGATAATTGAAGAGAACGGGATCTTACAATTATGTAGGTACCGACCGACAAGTTGCCTGTCCACTGCCTACTAATACTACCATAGTAAGATGTTTACGTCATTGTATAATATCATAATAACCTACTTATTATCATGGTCAGTTTTCCTTAGAAAGAGAGCTGAATTCTATATGTTTTTTTTTCTTCTAATAAAGTTCTTTCTTGCCTTGCCTTGTTCGGCAAATTTTCTAGTAACTATTTTATCGTTATTAGAACAATGAACCTCTAGTTGCTATTTTATTAATCAAATAGCAACTAGAGGAGAACAAATAAGAGGACCAATACCTCATATTTCCGAAATAGAAAGCATTTTTTTTATGTTAGAAAGGGTCTGCTCTTGACCACGATCTCGCCTAGTGGAACAATTGATGAGGTCTATGATGGATCAAGCGTGGTCAGCGTGGCTTGGTCTTTCTTACCAATGGAGAAGGCAGTTCTGAAATTAGTACGCCAGCTTAGCTCGTTCCAAGTATCGTCATTGGCTGAAATACGAGTATATTAATGCAATAATTTTCAGTGGGCAGGGCAGGGCACATTGATCGCAGAAGTGGATGGCCGATGGGGCCGAAAAGTTCTGGAATGGCGAACCGGAAGACGATGCGTTGGAAGACCTCCTACTAGGTGGACCGATGACCTGGTGAAGGTTGCGGTAATCCGTTGGATGCGAGTCGCACGGGACCGGTCAATGTGGCGACACTTGTGGGAAGCCTATGTCCAGCAGTCTTTCGGCTGAAATGTTGATGATGATGATGAATAATTGTATACTTCGAAATAGCTGGACCTCATTGGCTTGATCGCATAGCTTAGTCCCAAGCTATGGTCACGTCATCCACAAAAAGCTGTGACAGGCCTTCCTCGTTATTCGTTCCTCAATCTGACGTGAATAAGGAACTAATAAATATCGACGTCATCTATTACTTCATTTACATGACAGTATTTATTGTCAAACATACTTTATGTGACAGAAGTGCCAACCAAACACGCTGTCAAACATTTTAACAAGGGAATCGCCCACGATCCCAATATCGTATCGTTTTTTTATCATGTCAGAAATTCACTTATTCAATGCGGAATTACGAGCAATAATGGCCGGCCTTGTAAATGCGCGATTCTGTTGTGGGCCATTACTACCGTTCGGTATTGGCTATACTGAGAGCGGGGAGCGGAGAGCGATTTTGCATCTGGTATGGATATTATTGGATACGGTTTTTATCGGCAAAATTCTCAGGTTTGTTCCACCTATTGGACTCTTTCCTTGTGTTCCGTGCATTCATGGTCTTACCGACTCTCAACCAGGTGATCTTTTAGATGTCATCTACCCATCTGGCTGTTGACCTGTCAATACTTCTTTTATGTATTTTGTCTGGATTAAGTATTTCCTATCGCAATTAACAGTCCAGATTTTCCATATACATACCAGGCATATTACATACCCAGATTTTCCCATGATTAATTCCGTTTATTAATTTTTGGCTATTTCAGGAAAAAATTGTTTGATTTTGTTAGATAGATTGTAACTATCGACTTTTACCATCATCAACATTCTCTTGCTCTTATCTCAATTCATTCGGGGTCAGCCCAGCCTGTCAGACTACTCCTTTCTTGTCATATTATCTTTCACACAGTCCATTCATCATTTCTACTGTTTTCATCGTTTCTTTTTTATTTCTGTCATTCTTTCTCGAACTCATCATCAGCCTAGCCTTTTCCCAACTATATTGGGGTCGGCTTCTAGTCTTCTTTCTCTAACTATGTAACGATGTCGTTTCATTTACAGTCTCGTGGACGTAAAACCTCCACGACGACTAAAAAACCTCCATAGTCAATACTCTGGTACAAGAAACTTAGGAAGATGTATTCCGTTCAATAATTTTGGTAGGACTGACTGATAAAATGGCTGTGCAGTCAATGCGACAAGCCAATTTCAAATTTGAATTTTGAAAGGACTGTTACATTTCTTTCTTTGAGTACCAAGTAAGTACTATGGAGGTTTTTTAGTCGTCGTGGAGGTTTTACGTCCACGAGACTGTAAATGAAACGACATCGTTACAACTATCGCCTTTTTATTGTCTGTAGTACTAACAAATTGGATTTTATTATATGTTCCATAAATGAGTTGATTGATTTACCATAATAAATATTTCATGTGACCACTACTTAACCTAATTTACCAAGTATTTATCTTGCGGCATCCCTTATAAAAAGAGTCCGAATGATTTTCGTCAAATCGCTCGCAATAGAGCAGAGGGTCAACAGTTTTCCATAAAAATATCATAAATTCCGTCACATATTGGATTTTATTTTAATGCTTCATTAATTTTCTTGTTCTTTGTTTTGATACGGTATATAAGAGAACGTTTATTTAGGATCAGGGCACAATATTTAGTTTTGTAGAACTATGATGATATCATTGAAGGACTAAAAAATTTTGTTACATTATATTTCATAATTATTATAAATCCTTTAAAGTAGTTCAATAAAAAAAATACTTTCAAATAGTCAAAGCTGTGAGCTGAGCTCGCTAGATTACTAGATTTGGAACAAAAATGCCATCGTATCGATTCAAGTTGGACGGAAATTCTAGTGTATTAATATTATATTATATGATAGTCATTCGAATAAAGGGTCTAATTTAGTTCAGACCCCACCGCGACATTGTAGCACCATTTTAACAGTGCTATCCGTTTATGTATTTCTATAACTAAAATATACGTGTTACTCCATAGAATTTGATGGCTCAACAATAGGTTATTTTTGACTTTTTAAATGTTTGTTCGCTTTTTAATTTTGCATCCAGGATTTTGTTTTTAAAGTTGTCTTAGTCTAGTAGTAGTAGGGTCGTTATAAGTAGTCAGCGGCCCGAAAGTCTGACAACTAGTCTTACCAAGGGGTTTCGTATTGCACAGTACTAACTGGGTTATGAAGGTCAGTTATGCAGTCATTTCATGTAAAATACTAGTATTCAGCTGCATCCGGTTAGATAGGAAGCCGACCCCAACATGGTTAGGAAAAGGCTTATCGAGGAGTGCCTTCTGGCAGCACTCCTCGATACGGATCGCATTGTAAGGTGGTTCCTGTCTCTGTAAGCCTAACCACCGGTAGCTTGGACCCTGCTGCAGACACCGGCGGACCACTACTTTTTATATTTAGTTTATATATTTTTTAAATGTATACAATAACATGTTGAAAAAGCACAAGAACAAAAGAGAATCAAATTAATCTAATTGGGGGCGTCGGCCACAGGTGCCTCGACCACTGGGGGCCTAAGCCACGGACCCGATGAAAACGGTTCATCCAAACAGTTGCTGATCATCTAAGTTGCAACAGTTCCTGGTGATGGTTTAGTTGCTGGTGAAGGCTGTGGGAATCCGCCCCAGAACCGGTCAATGTGGCGACACTTGGAGAAGGTCTATGTCCAGTAGTGGACGTCTTTCAGCTGAAATGCTGATAAAAAAAAAATACCGACCTAAGAGTAGCATTACACACATCCAAAAACCTTCAATACCACCAAACCAGTTTAATTAACCGAAACAAACACACGCAATCTTAACGGTTCATTATATAAGCTCATCATCATATTGTAAAAAACGTGCTCATCTCAGCCAATTAAAGTTTACGTAAGTGCGACCTCTTAGTGACCGGCCGTGGCATTGAACTCGGCACTGCACGCTGCGCTTGCCTCGAGCGCCGAAATCTGACAACCATCGTTGCATAATGGATGGTACGAGTGCGGAGATTTTGGCGTTTTTGGTTTCTTGTTGAAATTGAAATTTTCACAATAGTTGTTACTATTGTAACATTTTTGGGAATCAATTTTTAGCGTAAACAGACATTACTTAAATTAGCTTATAATCAAATACCTCATTTTCTTCTATTTTAGAAGGAAATTAGGTATATCTATGAAAAATGAACGAGTATACCAAGTTTCTTGCTATTAACCGTTGATGAAATCATTCGTGAGGAGACGATTCTGGCTGCAAGATCAAGTCATATCTGTCATAAAAATATAGTGTCACCAAAACTAAAGTTGCACGCAAAATTTGAACTGGTTTGAAATTCAGTTGCAGAGTTTGTCTTATACGTAGGTACTAACCGACTAACATATACTTAAATAAAAGCAGAGTGGCTTATCAGCGTCAACCTGATTTATAACGAGCTAGCCAGTGTTTTAGATGTGTGGATTATAGCCATTTTAATTTTATCATTATTCTGAGATTTATTGGCTTGGCAGCTGCAAAATGTTGCACCAAGCGATCACGTAAACAAAACCATGTAATCATTTTATTATGCATATTGAAATGTTTCCGATTAAAACTTATATTATGATGAGTTAATTTATCAGTTCTTGTCAACCAGACTAAAAACGCTACAGTCTAAGACTTGAGCTACAACATAACGGTGAGCGATTCTTCGGTAATTATTTTTTGTTTCACGTGATGTAACTTGCTCCCACGTCCTGCTTATAATTATATTGTTAATCTAATACGATGTAAGCTAGTTTATTTTGTACTGCCTTCATGTTGTCGGTACTTTTGTAAACAAAAACGCGTGCTTACAACTCACTGCAACTTAAGTTGTAGTACCTACAGCTCTGCTGATTTATTGAACACTAGCGGACGTCCCGCGGTTTCACCCGCATAGTTCCCGTTCCCGTGGGAGTACGGGGATAAAATATATCCTATGTTACTCGTGGATAATGTAGCTTTCGAATGGTGAAAGAATTTTTAAAAACGGTCCAGTAGTTTTTAAGCCTATTCATTACAACCAAACAAACAAACAAACAAAGTTTTCCTCTTTATAATATTAGTGTAGATGTAGATAGATCAACACGTTTGTTATAGGTACCCGAAAGCTTACTTACCTTATTACTTAAAGCGTAAGGATGTAAATGGAAGACCCTCAGTGAACTCGGTGATACCTATGCAAGATAATTCTAATTTGGTTATTGTAAGTATATAATATAGGTTATTAGTTTAAGTTCTTAGCTATCGCATTAAGGTAAACCCTGTAATTGTAGTTAATTATGTAATACCTAAATGTGGGATTGGTTCGATGTGGGTCAAAACTTTAATTTATTTTATCACGTCTTCGTAATAAAATCCTTCGTCTTTTCTTCTCGTATTCCAGTCTCTTACTTTTTCACATTTCTTAACATTCACTTGCTTTCTCTTTCTCTCCTAGACTATTTTATACTTTCATCTCTTTCATTCAACATGCTTCACATCTGTCATTCATCTTTACGTTTCATTCCACTCTTTATCGTAACATTCCGTTCCTTTATATAAAGATCCACATTTCGCCATACGAATCAATTGTCATTATTGCCACAAAACCAGATTCCGTGGCTAATGCTGAGAAATCTGAGGTAAACTCAATAACACTTTGTCGGATCTAGGAATCATGCTCAGTTGTACTTGCGACCACTAAACCAACAAGAAGATATTATGTTCAAATATTTTGAATAAATAAATTAGATATTGTGTTATTGCATTTACCTATAGCGGCCAATTTTCAGCAAAAAGTCAATTTATTTTAATTGCAAAATCATATGACTATAAAATGTCAATAAAATTGAAAAAACTAGTAGCAACTAGGTAGTCAATCTTTAATCAAGATTCTAATAATTACGTCAATTATTGAAACCACTAAAAATAAAATCAATTTCATAATGGTAATACAATTTGTCTGCAAAACAGAAATAGAGCATTAATTTTGCGCGTCTATTAATTTTGCATACTGATGAACTCCCGGTTGATTAATCTGATGTAATTGAGAGACATTAAACTACGATAACTATTAATTAGGAAACATTTCAGATATGTACCATAAGTAGTCGTATTTAATCGATTTGAATGACGCCATCCCAAATATATTGGAATTGTCTAATGAGTATGACGAGATAGTGCATGGCATAACCCAACCCATTTATTCCAGCTGCTGAAAATCTCTCACCGCGTTGCCTTAATTAATATGGGAGTCATTAAGCAGACTCTGGACTCAAGTTGGCCGAAGCAAGAAAAATTTGCTCAGGTGGAAATTCATAGATGACTGTGCGCTTAATAAGATGAAATAAAATAAAAATAGCCTTTATTCCCTACTAGCTTCTGCCAGCGGCTTCGCCCGCGTGAAGTTTGATTATTGTCCCATGGAATCTTACTGCCGGGATAAAAAGTATCCTATGTTTTAATCCAGGTTATAAACTATCTGTGTGCAAAATTTCATCCAAATCCGTTCAGTAGTTGTCGCGTGAAAGCGCAACAAACAAACTTACATTCACATTTATTCTCCGAACTGCTAAGCTATCGGGAGTTACACGTGTTATTGTGAGTCAACTATAAAAGATAGACATATGCTGTCCTGGGATATTTTTTATATAATTTTATGTGGAATATTTCCGTTATACATGATTTCTATGTAGCTTTAACCATTAAGGCTGCACACGCGACGGAAGCTAAAAAAACCAAGTAACTTCTCCCGTTTTCCCAACATTTCCTTTCACTGCTCTGCTCTTATTAATGGTAGCGTGATGAAAAGTATACTATTACCTGCTCAGGAGTATGTAGAATAATTGTACCAAGTTTCGTTAAAATCCGTCGAGTAGTTTTTTTTTCTATAAATAACATACAGACAGACAGACAGAAAGACAGACAGACAGACAAAAATTTTACTGATTGCATTTTTGGCATCAGTATCGATCACTAATCACCCCCCGATAGTTATTTTGTAAATATATTTCATGTACAGAATTGACCTCTCTACAGATTTATTATAAGTATATAGATAGCGTGATGAAAAGTATACTATTACCTGCTCAGGAGTATGTAGAATAATTGTACCAAGTTTCGTTAAAATCCGTCGAGTAGTTTTTAGGGTTCCGTAGCCAAATGGCAAAAAACGGAACCCTTATAGTTTCGCCATGTCTGTCTGTCTGTCTGTCCGCGGATAATCTCAGTAACCGTTAGCACCAGAAAGCTGAAATTTGGTACCAATATGTATATCAATCATGCCGACAAAGTGCAAAAATAAAAATTTAAAAAAACATTTTTATTAGGGTACCTCCCCCAGACGTAAAGTGGGGAGCGATTTTTTTTTTAATTTTGACCCTGACGTGTGATATATTGTTGGATAGGTATTTAAAAATGAATAGGGGTTTTCTAAAATCATTTTTTGATAATATTAATATTTTAGGAAATAATCGCTCCGAAAGTCAAAAACAATGTGTCCCCCCCCCTCTAACTTTTGAACCATAAGTTTAAAAAATATGAAAAAAATCACAGAAGTAGACCTTTATATGAACTTTCTAGGAAAATTATTTTCAACTTGATGAGTTGAATAGTTTTTGAGTTATATAGCACTTTTTCAAAAAAACGCAAATGATAACTTTGTTTTTCATACAAATACTATGAAAAACAAAGTTATTTTTGCTGACGAAAAATGTTGGTATTTTTAATGGTCTGGGAAGCTACGGAACCCTACAGTGAGCGTGGCCCGACACGCTCTTGGCCGGTTTTTTTTTTTCTATAAATAACATACAGACAGACAGACAGACAGAAAGACAGACAGACAGACAAAAATTTTACTGATTGCATTTTTGGCATCAGTATCGATCACTAATCACCCCCCGATAGTTATTTTGTAAATATATTTCATGTACAGAATTGACCTCTCTACAGATTTATTATAAGTATATAGATATAGATAATTAACAATAAAATAAACTATCCTAATAAATTTATAAATAACTTAAACTATTAAGGGGTCATCCATTTCTGGATGAAGGCCTCCTCCATATTCTGTTTCCATCTGAGTCTATCTTGGGCCGTTCTGGTACATTCTATCCCAGCCAGTGCAACGATGTCGTCTCGCCATCGTTGCAGTGGTCTGCCTCGGCGTCTGTTTCCGTTTCGTGGATACCAGTGCAGGACCCCCATGTTGTCTGTGGTCCTGGCGATGTGGCCTGCCCAATTCCACTTCAGTTTCTTGGCCATTTACAAAGCATCAGTGACTTTGGTCTTCGCTCTGATGTCGCTGCTCTTTATGCGGTCTCTTATTTTTAGGCCAAGCATGCTTCTTTCTGTAGCTCTTTGAAATTACCTTAATTTGAATTTCATGGTTTCTGTCGTAACCCATGTTTGACATCCGTATAAAAGAGTTGGTAGTACGTTTGAGTCGAATAATTTCCTTTTGATGTCGTTTGAGAAATTTCCTTTGAATATTTCTTTAAGTGACCAATATTTCCTCCAAGCAATGGTTATCCTTCGTTTGATTTCTTTCATAGTCCTATCGGTGAAACATATATTTTGTCCCAAGTAGGTATATGTAGTTGTCTACGGATTCGACGATGTTGGTTATCAACTATTAACTGTGCGCTTGACTGAACCTATTTACGTATTCTACCAGGTGGCTCATAAACGAAACTGGTAGTTCTGTTGCCAATATCCAAGGTGATAATCTATATGGTGCTATTCCACCAACGATGGGGCACTTAATATCCTTCGTGTCCTTTTGTTTGTTCATTACAGGAACAGACTCATGGCGCAAAACTAGTTCTGAGCTGACACAATTTAGATTCCCATAGACATCTTTAGAAGAAGAAGAATGTAAATGTGGTGCTGTTTCCAAACGGTGCGGTATTTATTATCGTTTTCTGCGTGTCTCGTTGTTGGCCCAACAACAACAACTACTACTACTACTACTACTTTGATAGATTCTAACGGAGGTAAAAATAATAAGTGTATCATTAATAATTAGTTTATCATTATTCGTTGTTTAGCCGCTCGACGTGCTTGCCTAGGTTGATCTGTGGATGAGTGACCACCCTTACATACCGAGTTTCCTCCGTGGCTCGGAAAGCACGTTAAGCTGTAGCTCCCGGCTGTCATTGGTAGGTCTTTAACAGTCCTTACAGGTATTCAGTGGCCCAAAAAGTCTGACAACCAGTCTTAGTAAGTGGTATTGTATTACCCGGTACTAACTGGGTTGTGGATATTCGGCTGCATCCTGTTAGACTGGAAGCCGACCCCAACATAGTTGGGAAAAGGCTAGGTAGATGATGATATCCGACAGGACTGATGATTATGACATACCTAACTGCAATGTCTCAATCGTTGAAAGAATTTGAGTTTATCGCGAATATGATTGATTATGATTCGAATTGAATTTATATTCGTTCGCAGGCATAGCATGGTTTTACGGTGGTACCACTGGGTTCAAGTCCAAAAGGCTATTTAAAATCCGCGACCAGGATATAGCCTCTTAAATACTCACTGATTTAGCCTGTAGCGTTAGTCGTTTAAAAAACCAAAGTACGTTTAGACGACCTTCCTTTTTTTGCAAATCATTAAGCCGGACGTCGTCTACAAGTACATAGGTAGCCATTACTATATGTATCACAGTAAATTATTAAGTGTTTACGGAACTACGATTTAATTTGAACACCTAAATACATTGAAATAGTGTACTGTTAAATATAACCGGTACCTTTGGAACTTCAGTGGGTAGCAACATAGTATTATAAGAATACATTGGTCGTTATGTTAAAGTTATGGCTAACTATGTATTTAAAATAAGATTGTGTTTGGCCGCAATTCGCCTAACTTGCAGCGATGCGGCTTAGGGTGGGGCACGCTTGACAAGACGAAACCAATCCAATCGAACTTTGAATAGATCCAGATTATAATGATGAAGTAACAGAGAAGCTGGCAACGAATTCCACAGGCTGGCGGCACGGATCCCAATTCAAGATTGAAACACAAATTATGTGTAGTCCATCTTGAAAATTACGCATTTGTTGCATCAATGGCTGATGTTTCATCAAAATGTTAGAACTATATTTATTAGGACGATCTTTGGGGACAGCTGATAGAAGTGAAAACTAAGTAATCTATATCTGCTATCAATAGTTGTGCTCCGCGCACGCCTAAACGGTGCTACGCCGTAGCAGATCGGCCACGAGTGCTACGAAGCATTAGGTGACGATCACGCGAGTTCCATGATTTTCGTTCACCCAAAATGTGTTCAACGCGCTGAAAGACAAAAACCAAAGTCAAATAACTCGTGTCTTTAGTAATTCTTGGCCTGAGTATTGTCGTGTTCCATCAACGATATCTTTATAAAGTACAGTATGTAAAGCGTATGTAATTGCAATTATCTTATATGCTTGCTCAATATGTCCGCATGTTGGAAGCTGATACTACAGACTTTTGCAACATAAGGAAATATTTTGCAGGTGAAATACGAGATTTTTGTTCGTAGTTTTATTTTAAATCCTTAATTTACAACGGATACTTTTTCAAGATAGCAAAATGCTTTTTGTTGTCTACAAAAATTTAAACCTATCCATTTATTTCATCACCATTGCTCTCAAAGCGGTGAAAGAAGACACGTTGATAAAAACGTTACCCACATTGTCCTAGAAACAAAATTTTGAAGATAATATGAGATATCTGCCAACTATTGGCCTTACAGTCCACTCCCTGATATATACACACGCTGATTATGCCTCATTGATTGAGCGTTAGGTCCTGGGCTCGATTTCCAGGACTTGCAATTCCCGATTTCCCATTAGGAATTTCGGCGTAGCTGCCACAGAGTCTGGTTTCGTGCCCGGTTGATGGCAATAGGCTGGCCCCAATTACATGGGAATTGAACATAACTGTCGAAATGTGGGTGTGCTATTAGGTACACCTCTGTCTAACCCTTTGGGGATTACAAGCGTGAAGTTAAGTTAAGTTATAAGTTTAAAACGGTATCACAGTCCCAACATCTACGCTATAATATAACAGCATATAGTATATAGCTCATAGCACAACAATATCGCTGAGCATACATTTGTTATGGACACGTTCACACTGTACTATACTATATATTATTGGCTAGCTATATGATATAAAATGGGGCGATACGCTGAGTTCATGCTATGCTATATCACGCGCCGCCCTCTTCTCCCTCCCTCACCCCCGGTCGTCCCGCAAGCGAATGTTTTCCCCACGTATTTGAACTCTCTTGAAGCTTGTTAATACTATAAGTGCTTGCGATAATATCGCGTAATGTGAACGCCATGCTATATAGTATAGCATTAGGTCCTGCTTTGCTATACTTTATAGCAGGATAGTATAGCGTAGTCTGAAACCAGCTTAATACTACACTCATTAATAGCCTCTTCAAACTCAGTCAATAAAATCACGAAATCGACCTCAAAAAAAACAAAACAAGATCAAACAAATGACATAACACATAACAGAAAACATCTTCAACAGAATTAACATAAACCATTCTCACGATGTAATGTATTCAGACGGATTAGCATTGAGATGAGTAATGCTGCTCATCGCGCGGTCGACGACACCGATCGGATGAGCTTATGAATGGAAGCACGTGGTATACGAGAGGTGACTTTCTTGGCGCCACGGTAGGGTTGTCACATAATGTTATACTAGTTTTTAATACGGTCCGATTAGGGAATTTGTATTTTTTTTTTCGATATGGAAAGTTAAAATAATGACAAAAAGTGAAAACAAGACAAAATAGGCCAAACAACACAAAAGTTATGACCAACTTTTGTGTTGTTTCTCTCTTTCTCTCTCTTTCTAGAAAAACGGAATTAAGAATAAATTTTGTACGTCGATATGTCGGATGACGTCATGAAAAGTATCGTACCTCTCTGTCTAATCGGCAGTTTCAAATGATTCTAACTTAGTACTTTTTTATAATTAAGAAAAAAATAATTTCATAATTTTATTTTTATTTATTTTCAACTAGACTGACGTGATGCGGTGATGCGGTCTAGGGTGGAGCACGCTTGAAGAAGAAATCAATTCACTCGAACTTTAAACAGATCCAGATTGTAATGCTCAGGGAACAGAGATACACTTCCACAATCACTATGGAAACAACTTACTTTAAGACTCTTTTGTGGAAAACACCAGTGCAGTGCATGTTTGACATAATTTCCCGCCCCCAGCGTAGATCTTTCTCGGTTTTTGTAGTATTACTCGACAAAAAAAACATCTTATGATCAAAATCATAAGATGTTTTTAATTTTGACATCATTTTAGGTACCTATATAATGTTGTCAAAATTATAATGATGCATTTTATATTTCAAATTTCAACGTCATAACATAACATAATAACATAATGGCCTTGCATTTAAACATTAACAGTAATTTGTCCGCATTTAAATAGAATGCATAAATTGCTTTTCCGGGTTTTTATTAGACCACTAACATTAATAATACTATGCTAAATATAACCTATTCCCAGACGTTTAACAAGTTTATAAATGTGAGTCATATTAGGTTATGTCAGTTTCGATTGTTTGATTTGATAGCCCTAACTACGCGTGTTAATTACTTGAGTGCAAGCACGTTGTTCATATTTTGATCATTAATCACATCATACAGTTCTGAATGATCGCTAATCACAATAAAATGATCGTCGTGACCCGATAAGTGGTCAGGAATGTCTCCCTAGATGCCAAATCCTCCCAATCCCCCTGGTGCGATCCTCTGAAGAAGAAAATCTTCGTCTACTGTACGGCAATAAATACTCCTTCAATAAGATGATTTACAAAATATTTAGGATATAAATGACAGTGAAATGAGAACGATTTAACTTGAATTTTACAGGAAAGTCGATGATACTACTCCGTGAGTATGATGACTGTCACGTGAAGTCTGAGGCACGGTGACAAAGTCGTGTGCGCATGAGTTTGCAATTTAGGCGGAATGTCGATGGTAGGAATATGATTTGGCATGTGGTACAGTCATCAGACCAAGTGGGGCGTGATTTTTATTTACGAAATTCCAATTCTGGGTTAAACTCGCCTTTGCACCCAAGCTATATTATTGCAATAATTTATATCTATATTTGTCATTTAATTTTGTGTGCGATAAAGGATAAGAATAAAAGCTTTTTCAGTGTTTTATATTCGTTTGACTCTAGACGTAGAAAGTACAAGAAATAGAGTAGCAAGCCAAACTTCAATTTTGCTTGGCATTCGTACCTACATACAATTTCAAATTCGATATGTTTATTACATGTTCGAATATTAATTCAAGGATAAGTGCGTAGTTATAACTTCATCAAATAAAATACGCTTATCGTTAGCATTTACAAACAGCCTTTAATTATCTTCGGTTCAATGATTAACCTTTTTGCCACTACACCTTAAACACCGAATCAAAACTAATCAGTTCTTAAGCCACTCACCTAAACCAGTAAAATATAAATAACGATCTAGCAAGTTGTTACATTTAAACTCGCTTCAAAAATAACTGCCCGCTATTTTTAACCTTAATCATGAAAGTAGTCTTCTAAAAATAACCATTCTACTTTCTGATGTCTGCTGTCGGTACTTTTCGTCGAATAAGATTGAAATCGGTGCGCGTACGCAGCTGCCGACAGCAACCAAGGTCGTTACATCGTGTACGGAGTCACGGAGTCTTTGTTTGTACAGACACGGAAAAGTTAGGGAAGAGAAGGTTTATACATGTGCATTAATTATAGTATAAATCACTATTCCTTCTGCCCAACCCTACGGGATAATAGGCTTCATGTTATTATGTCATCATTATCATTATCGGCCTATTGATAATCCCACTGCTGGGACTCAGGCCTCCTCTCTTTGAGAGGGAATGGGCTACAATCCACCACACGGGCCCAGTGCGGATTGGTAGATGTCACATGTTTTCGATTTTTTTGGCTATAGGACATGCTGGTTTCCTCACGATGTTATTATGTATTAACCACAAATAGAGGGGTCCAATGAACTCCATCGTTTGCTCAGTGTCCATCCTATTATGTGTCTTAACTATTTGTGTGTGTGACTTTTTAGCCGATATCTAGGTAACTCGTTTAAATTTTCACCAAAAACGTGCTATAAAGCCCTCTACCAATGCGAAAAATTGCAAACTATAGATGTTGATATCCCTTCAAATCGCTCAGCTATAGTAAGTGCCAGCCTTAAAATCGCAATAGCGGTCATTGACCCACCTACATTTATTAAAGTTCTATTTTTGAAATCCAAAAATAAGCCTCTTCAAGTTTTGAATCGTCATCTATCGTGATCTTCAACATTTTTGCTAATGGAATACATGGTTCATTTGTTTCGGTCCGTACGAAGAGATATTAGGGAAAGGGCATTGACCGCTTTGACGACCTATTGTAGGAGACAGGCCAGCATTTTAAGCATTGAAATCACATATTATTTTGCGATTTGGCCAATGGTCTCTTTGTTTCAAATACGTTCATGATCTACCCTTCTGTACTTTATTCTCTATTGTAATTCAAACTATCTGCTCAAACTAATAAAGGCTAGTAAATCGAGGTTATTTTTACTTAGTTTTTGTGCCAAATGATATAATTTGCGTGAGGAGAATGGTCACGGTGATTCAGAAGCCAGCAACGGTCGAGGGTCAAAGTCTTGGTATATCCTTGTAATTTTTAGTTTTATTATTTAAACATTTTTATTTCTGGATTAAATTGCTCTGTAGGTGGAAACTTATCAGATGGTGTTTAGTAAACTAGCTACCTAAATCGGGTAGGTGAGTAGGTAGGTATAGAATGCCTATTTTGGTTTGTAGACTGAAACCTTTCTGCTGCATAATTTATGTGGACACGGTGGCACGGTGTATTTTTGGATAGATATAAGATTATGTCGTTATGACTTTTTCACTTCTATACTAGGTTTCTAATGCGTTTATGTCTATATGATAGTATCAAAAAATAATGTAAGTAGGTAAATAAAATAAAAAGAGTACATAAAGTAAGGTAGCAAGTAAGTAAGTTATTGCTGACCTATCCCTAGATAGGTAAGCAATTTTCCGTCATTTATGCTCATCAAGATTGAATTGAACGACATTGGAAAAATCTTTATTTGCCTATTAAATCAAATCAGTTAGGTATCGATATAATAATGATAACTATATCGGGTACTTTTTAAAAGTAAGTAGCTAAATAACTATCAAATAGATTGGGTTCCAAAAATCATTTCCATGGGCTTATAAAATTAACATATTACACATACTTCTTATGACTTCTTTTACTGACACGCGCAGAGACAATTTACCAAAAAAGGCACACAAGTATGGCCAAGTCTAGATGACAATCGACTGTCAGACATTCGTCAACGCAAGCTCGATACAAATCTTTCTCTCAAGTAGCTGGTTGCTATGTAAGCATTTAATAAAATATTCCTACAATAGACACTCAGTAAAAAAAGCACGGCAGATGATTGTCATCTCAACTCGCCTTTATGATTGTGTGCACAGGAATTTAACCTTTAATTTAAAAAAGAACCGGCCAAGTGCGTATCGGGCCACGCGCAGTGTAAGGTTCCGTAGCAGCCCGTTATCACATGATAATTTATCATGGTTTTTTAAATTTTGTTTTTCAATTCACTCTTTACCCGTTATATACAAGCAACTACTTCATCTTAGTCACTTTTAAGGATTTTGTATTTGGTACAAAATTATCCAACACCCAAGTTCAACGACTATTACTGCTAAAACTAATAAAGTTACCTTAACCGCCATAATTTTCTTTTAAAATTCATGAAATGTACTATCATCATGAATTTATCCAGATTTTCAAGCACGCGGTTTAGCTTTTAGAGGACGGACTGGAACAAATATTTGCACTTTGAAGTTGAAAACTTCGTAAAATGTAGCATTCAATCGAAAAATCTTGTTGGCAACCCCTAAGTCATTTTAAAAGACTTTGACACGATGGTACAGACGACGAAAAAAATCATCTCCACTTCACATGTAGGTACCTACCACGCAAAAAAAATAAAAAAAATATTTTAATATTTTGTCGACACAATTGACACACCTCTTAAAAATAAGTACAGCTTTCTAGTACTAACAGTCTCTGAGCACAACTTCGGACCGACGGACGGACAGACGGACATGACGAAACTATAAGTGCGGTTTCGCACTACGTCCGATCCGAGTCCGATCCGTACCCGTGAAAATACACTACAATATAAAATTGGATGACGGACGCCGAATCTAGTGCGTAAACTACCATAGAAATAGTTCTACGATTACTTCGGACCGGGTTCGGATCGGACGTTGTGCGAAATCGCTCTAAGGGTTCCTTGTCAGGACTACGGAACCCAAATAAAAAAGCATTGTTCTTAGTCTAAAGTCCGATGGCTGATCTGGATCAATTATTTGTGGCAATGGTACCCCTTACTTATCAATTTACAATGCATTAGTGCTGGCATTTATTTCAAATTGTAGGTATGTATGACCTTCAGTCAAGGACTAACCAACCAATAATACTAGATTGTTTAGAAAGACAAGAATTTTAATCTTTATCTATTCCAAGGAAATAAAAAAAATAGGTATCGATACAATGCCTCAGGCAGGTTGTAAGGTAGACAAGACATAAAATTATACTTAATTTATTTTATGATGTAAAGAATAAAAATATAATTAAAATTCAAGTGACATTTTACAAAGTAATTGGTATTTTAAAGGATTAGATCATGGCGATATTTTAATGATTTACTATTAGTGGGTATAGTTTTTAAGGTAATTACAACTTTAGTCGGTTAAATGTACAGTTCTGCCGACCAAATCCAGTCTCCGTGGCTGCTAATAAGGAATTCCTAATGGAAAAAAACAAATAGCACTTTACCCAACCTCGGAATCAAACCTCATGCTCACAGTCGCGCTTGCAACTACTGGACCAAGGACAAGCAATTATTATAGTTATTCAATTAAAAAAAAAAAAAAAGTACAACCGAAGTTATAAGTTAGTTTAGAAGTAATTTTTCACTTTTTTTGTGTTTTTTGAAGTAAGTTTTATTTATTAGAATTTTATATTTATTTTTAATAGAATAACTTAAATAATTGCTTGTCCTTTTATTTCCTTGCCTCCTCCTTTCTTAAGTCGGTTAAAATATATGAAAACTTATCCATTCTGATTGGGGATGGATTTATTATAAGTACAGATGTTTCGTACCTTAAAATTAAAATGTAGGAGAAGAATTTGGCTGAGGTTAACAAAAGATTAGAGCTACCTAATAATCTATGATTAACTATCAGACTAAGGTCCATGTTCACCGAAAAGATAACGGTCTGATTATCTAAAAACAGCTGTCACTGTGACATGTTCCCATACAAATATGTGTTCTAAACAGCTGTATTATTATGATAACCAGGCCGTTATCTTTTTGGTGAACATGGACCTTATTCGCTCAATTTAACAGCGTTTGAGGTAAAAGTCTTATGACGAGAAAAATAATTGAGTAATTAAGTTGACGTTAAGAAATTCAATGACAAATTAATTAGTGTAAGTATCAATAGCTCATACATAAAATACTTATCTACTTGTAGTTATTTAAATTATTTAATTACATACATTACGCACCATGCGTAGCTTTACGTTTTTTCTTCCATAACTGGAGCGGGTTTTTTCCTTGGTTACTATACTACGTCATATTTATCTGTATGCCTTCGAATGATCACCGATATGCTTGAAATAGTACATTACAGCAGAATCCAGTAAGTAAGCCTTCCTGGCCGAGTATGAGTTAACCGGACCGAACCGCAGGTGAGGTCCGGTTATATACGAGGCCAGGATGGCTTTCTTACTGGTTGAGGTTTGTATAATGCTTTTCTCAAAAATGAAAGAAAGTTTAACAACAAATTCGTTTAATTAATATTAGAAAGAAAGAAAGAAAGAAAGAAAAATATTTATTTGACGTCAGTTAATAAAGCACACACACAATAATAAAAAAAGATAAGTACAAAACAATGAGTAGGACATAGTAGAAATGTGCTGTGTGCCTCACGGCTGCGCCAAAAAGGTCCATTTCAGCATTCATGCCAGACAGGTGATGAAGCTGTCTGACGCTGGTCTTCCAATGAACCTTGAGAGGGTACATTCATATTAGGGCAATTACTGATAGATATTGTGATCGATTTACCGGGGGCATTTATATTTGTTTGTTGTACATCTTGATTAACGGACTCTTGGCTGGCAGTAAATGTCTGTGAGACATTAATTTGGTTGTTTGGGAAGGTGGATGCTTGCGATGATGTTACGGGCAGGGGAATAGTGGTCGGTTCTTGGCGAGAGGTAGATGGCTGCGGAGCCAGGCTTAGCTGCTGTTGACGCGATGTAGACGGCTGCGGGGAGGTGGAAGATGATGTGTTTTGAGTATTCAATTTAATTTTTTTATTTATATTGCTTGTAATTTCACTTTTATTTTCTAATGACTCTTCTATGTATCCTTCTGCAACTCGGTCCGATTTCCACCCCCCGTGTCGTTTTATTGTCGTGAGATTGGCTCCAGAGTCAGCAAGAAGGGTAGCAGACGACCTCCGGAAACAATGGCCAGTATAGCTCTCTGGATTTGGTAAATTCAAATATTCTGCTATTTTGTTTAGGTATTGCGGCAATCTTATGACGACCGATGTTTTGCCGCAAGCATGTCCCGTTTCTATAATTGATAAAAAATTATCACTTTTCATATTTTCAGGGCGCAGGTCATGATATTTCCTTACAATATGAGCTGACTCCTTGTGTATAACAAAAGAGCGATCAATTTTTGTTTTTGTTTCTCGTACTTTTACCGAAATTATTTCATTATGGTATTCCACGTCACTGTTTTTAATATTACAGAGCTCCATACATCGGCAGGCGCCATTAATTCCCATTATAGTAATAACCTAAAAACAAAAAAAAACTATTTAAATCGAGAATATAAAATAAGTTTATGTTATTTGGAACCAGATTTAATAGCATATTTATATTATTGCAACCGACTAACAGACCACTTACTCGTACATCACAACAAGTTAAATTAAATAAGTAAACAAAATAAATATTACCTTCACTGCTAAATAAACTTCATCGGGTGCTTCATTTATAAACTTCTGTATGTTTTGGCTGGTAAATACATTCGATTTTTTTCCTTTGTAGCCAGTCGATTGTCTTTTCAACCAAGTTATTAAATTGGAATAATTCTTAATGTTTACATCGTGTTTATTTTGCACTACACATCGAAGCATAGAATACACAGCCCATAAACTTGTCGGCTGCATTGTTTGGCGAAGAAAGCTGAAATATGCCAAGAATACATTTTCAGACCAACTGTTGGCTTGTTTTTCTGCCTTCCACTTCATAAATTTTTCATAATTTTTCATGTATCGCTCCTTGGATTTTGGCGGAAGTAAATTTTCTTTTGCTAATTTGGCCTCAGCTTTTAAATCAGGAGGAGTGCCATCTATTTCCGAATCAGATTCGCTTGAATTCATTTTTTGGGATTATTTAAATTCACGCGGTAAATTAAAACACAATTGTCGCAATTGAATGTGAAATCCCGCCAGTCGTTGTTTTTTTTACTACAAAGTTTGCGTTTAGTTTTAAACATTGTTCTATTTTTACATTACATGAATGTTTTAGTAAAAAATGTAAATTATTGTTTTTGAAACTCCATGTTAATTTTAGAATGGAAAGTTTTAATCCAACATGATTTATAAACTGAAATGACTAAATACAAACATAAAATCCCACACTATACTTCTACAACATTACTAAGTACAAAACGCAACGTGCATACTTTTTCTGCGTCGCGTTATGTGTCACAGACCCATAAAAAAAAAAAAAAAAAGTGTCACAGACAATAAAATGGATGTTTAAGGCTCCAAAATATATTATGTATCTCATAAAATGTCATACCAAAAAGAGATAGATATATATTTGGAGCCTCCCTCTAACCATGTTATAATGGCTAAACTCTAATCTGTGTCTGGTAGGTACTATGTTTTTTTTTTCTAAGCAGATCTAAAGAGGATGACCTAAACCGTGCGAAGCCATAAAAAAAAAAAGGGATGAAGGATGACCAAGTGTCCAGTAAGTAAATTACATACTTACTTACTGGACAGTAGGAGATTCCAAATTTAAAATCTCGCTTCTTACCGGACAGTTGTGAATAGTCTCCGGTAGAGTTCACTTTCTGGATACTTTTTAGAGATGTTATGTCAACATTACATACCATTTTTGAGAAAATATATTTACACTAGCTGACCCGGCAAACATTGAGTTAAAAAAAATGTTAGGGGTGGATAACCCTTATCACTTAGGGGTCTGAAAAATAGATAGTAGCCGATTCTCAGACCTACTGAATATGCTTATAAAATTTCATAAAAATCGGTCAAGCCATTTCAGAGGAGTATGGTAACTAACACTGTGACACGAGAATTTTATACATTAGAAAGATAACAAACTCATAGAAACCACCTTATCATCTGTCTACCCATTTTCCAGCTTTGTTAGGGTCGGCTTCCAGTCTAACCGGATGCGTCTGAATACCTATCAGAATGTTATATGGAGCGACTGCCTATCTGAGGGCATAGTGCGAGTTTTTCTTCCAACTCGATCGCGTTAACGTAAACTCAGATTTGTATGGAATGACAGCAGTGCTATCGAGTTTCCACTAGATGGCGCTGCTCTAATACCGTACAAATCTGCGTTTACGTTCACGCGATCTAGTAGGTAAAAAACTCGCACTACGCCCTCTGACCTCTACAACCTAGTTAGTACTAGCTAATATGATACCCCTTGGTGAGACTGGTTGTCAGTCTTTCGGACCACTAACTACTCAAAACAGCTGTTTAAAACACATTTTTTGTATGGGAACATGTCACAGTGACAGGTGTTTTGAGATAACATACCGTTATCTTTTCGGTGAACATGGACCTAAATCACATTGAAACTTGAAGGTCATCCAAGGTTATTCGTTTACGCTTTAGATTTTAATGAGTGGTCGTAAAAATATTAGACTTTTAGTGATACCTTTCGATCTACAGTACTTAGTCGACCACATTTTTATTACATTAGGACTGTATTAATTATCATTGTTGTTAAATGCATGATTAAGGATTTTTTGAATAAAAAAAATAATTATTTTCTTCCCGTTAAAGTCACGCTAGTCGCTAAAGTTGGTGCACAGACAGACTATTTACATCACCACTGCTTTCAAGAAGGACATAGCATAACATCACGCCTATGATACTCGAAGAGTTAGACAGAAGGTGTAAGTAATAGTACCTCCACATCTCGCCAGTTATGTTTAAGTCCCACGTAGTAAGGGCGTGCCTATTGCCATCAACCGGGCACAAATCAGGACAGCGCAGCTGCTACTGAGGAATTCCCGTTAAAAACCCAATAGCACTTTGTACGACCCGGGATTCGAACCTAGGACCTCAGCGGGCCTAAAATGGTCGCTTTAGCATAATAACATGAAACACGCTAAACATTTCAAATTCTTAAAATGGACTATATAGTTATAATCATTAAGTACATTTTATGAATTTCAAATTCCCAACGTGATTTACATTATGATTCTGCTAAAGCGGCCATTTTAGACCCCTGTTCAGCAGCTGTTGCGCTTGCGATTGCGAGCACTCAACCAGCGAGGCAGTAAAATTAAAAAAAAAAAAAGGTATTTATTGACAAAACACCGAGTCATTCAATCCTTATTATTTTTTTATACGAACTATTTAATGTCATTACCTTCCTCGTAATTTTAACTTCCGCTTTAGGTATTTGAAATATTTGTGTAATGGACCATGACTATAAGACAGTCAACGATTTATTGGATCTATGTTGTAAAGTTGAATGGTGCCGACAATCTTAGTACGTGCCATTAATTAGAGTTATATGGCTTTATTGGCGACGTTAATCTTTATGACATTTTTTTAGGTACTGAGACAATGATAGGTTACTTTGCAAATATAGGCTTTAAATTAAATTGGCCAAAAATCTAACTATTAATCTCCATGTTTGGTTCTGTTTGCAGGGTTTGATTGCAGGGTATGTGGGACTTTTTTATGTCCATTTAAGGCATCGATAAACCACAAATATCAGCAGGCTCCATCCCACTGTTTACTAAAGAATATTTTAAGAAACATAAAATCCCAAGCGATTAGCAGAAACTACACAAGTTACATTAAATTAAAAACAGGGAGGGAGTTGTTAAATAAATATGTAATCTGCCATATTGTGGCAGCGGCCATCTTGGGCAGATTTTTATCAAACATAGCTAAGAACACTCTCGACTAATTCACCTTTCAAACAAAAACACCCCGTCGTTTTTGCGTCGGGGGTTAAACACCATCTTTCTAAAATACTACTTCTCTTCTTCTGAGAAATATACAGGGCGGTTAACATCATCAAAAAACAGGTGTTCCCTTCAAAAGTGCAATGCAAATGCAAACCTACACGGTCAAAATGTATGGATCGGCCGATGATTTCTAAATCACCGAAGAAAGGTTTTATATGTGGGGGGCGGGGTGGTCAGAATGATGTACTGAATGCGTGGTCAGCGTTTGTGAGCCGGGGTCACTTCCACTCTGTATTTTAAAGTACATGTTTGGGTATACAATACCCATCATCCACTACTAAATTTTGTGTCATCTCCCATATTTGGCGAAGACAGACTACCGTCATGACAGTAGCCCACATGAAAAACCCGACGCCATGTTATGACGTCATTTGTAGGTATGGTGTACAACAGGTGCCTGAGGGCGTGACATTTTGTGTACACTCGGCCTTGCAACACTTCCGTGAAGGAAAGGGCAGACGCGTAAGGTATTCCGGCTATGAGTTTGTGTTATTTTATGTATAGTTACTATCCCGTTTCTAGTGTTAATGATAACCTCTATAGTCCGCGCCACGAGAAGCTATCATTCGGGCTCGCAACTTTTGGATCAAATTCAAAATTGACCGCGTCAGCATGTTCTTACTTCAAAATGGCGGCCCAAATGTTTACGTTCCATGATGTCAGATGCGTTCCAGTACCACAAAACAATAGACAACAGCGCTCTATATTACCAAAATAAAACCCGATCAAGTGAAATTGCTCGTTAGTTTCGTATTACACGTATGATAATTTGAGCTGATTGAATTTGGGAGTATTCCTTGTTGTTTGAATTGTCTCTACGTATATTGGTAGAAATTCTTTGTTAACAAAATTAATGGCTTCTCGTGGCGCGGACTATAGTTTGTTTTTTTTTAATTCAGGGGTTTACCGAATCAGCAGCTGCCTCTTTTTCGTACCAGTACGCTACTAATTATCTACACACGGTATACTAAATCCCTATTGTTTGATCGTTCTCTAGAAAATAATACCTAATGGTAATTGGTCTTAGACCCGCTTGCACCACAAATATAATACATACATTGTTCGGAATAACGTGTTATTTTAAAGACCATGATTATTTAAATCTGTTATATACTTTACGTTAAGCCGTTGGTCCCGGCTATCATTTGAAGATCTTCGACAGTCGTTAGAGGAGAGGTGGCCCAAAAAGTCTGACAACCAGTCTCGCCAAGTAGTATCCCAGTACTAACTGGGTTGTGGAGGTCAAATAGGCAGGTAGTAGGTATTCAGCTGCACCTGGTTAGGCTGGAAGCTGACCCTAACACAGTTGGGAAAAGGTTAGGCAAATGATGATGTTTATTTAAATCTGTAGAGCTAAACAGATTCTAAAGAGCAGTAATACGAGTATCTTAAATCTTAGATTGCTATGGTTGCAGTGTTATTGTTTTTTTAGCAAAATTTTCAGGCGTACTTAACAATTAATTTGTCAGAACACAAGCACGAATGTCTAAAATAACTTCCGTGTTTCCTACTGCCAAACTGTTTTTCATGTTACTTTCATTTTTTCAATGAGTTTCGTACCCACACATTTTCAACAGCGTCTGGCAAACGGTCCTGAAAACGACGTGGCTTTCCAATAACGTAGGAAAAGTCAACAATGTGTGGTATTTACACAAGCTTTGATAACGCCATCGCTTTAACTGCAAACAAAGATACTGATAAAACGTCGCCCTATATAACATGGACGCAACTATGATAGTTCCGTCTAATGAGAATAGATGGCGTTGTTTCAAATAATAGAACAGGTCAATCACCATTTTTATAAAACTTACGAGATACGATTGTTTTTTGTATTGTTGTTTGAACCCATGTTCTTGTATTCTGTTTTAATGATAAAAATTAGTACAGTTCTCATCAACTTATGACAAAGATAATTGAAATGGCGGATTAAAGATAACCAACGAGTCAACGACGTGTAGTTAAATCTCTTGTTGAAAATGTCACATCATTGAGGTACTTGCGAAACCAAACTCGTCTTCCTTTTTTAATAAATTAGTGTTTTTATTTGGTATTGTCAATTTATGACCATAATATTAATTGTTTCGAGATATTATTTTTTTAAACTTAGATCCTATGATAAACGGTGATCAACAAAAACTGTTCTTGCACCCGAGCGCCACGACCTAGCTAGTGGCGAACGACAGTACTACCAATCTTTTCTTAGTCTTTAAAATTTTCGCCAATAAAAATGTTTATGTAATACTACTATTCTTTGAACCTAGTTTTGTCATAAAATATTGAATTTACAGTAAATTAGTATAAAAGTTATATTGTTTACTTAATACTACCAATAGATGGCATTACTAAAAGTGAAGGTAGGCATACAAAAACGCATAGGACCTCTGTGCATAAACTTAAAAATAAAAATTATGACATTTCAAATTACGAATCCTCCCTACATCCCAATAAACAAATGGGTTTAATCAAGTAGCGATGTTTCTAAATTTAAACCCGACGCCGAAGCACCGACTATTTTCGTCCAACGTGGGAGCTTGTTCTATTTTCGCACCTGAAATTTCGACCTCTTCTTGTATTCTACCCGCCTGGTACTTTCGGGAGTAAAACTGACTTTTGTGACGTAATGGACGAGCGGCCGTCACTGTCACGGCTTGTCATGTTGAAGTTAACGTGGAAGTGCTGAAATGCTTGAACGAGTTTGATAGATTACTTTCGAGCGGTTTTTTATTGAAAGCTGTGTGTCAAAAAAAAGAAGTGGAATAAAGTTTGTGTCGATTTTTTTGGAGTTTTATATAAAAACAGTTTTTAAAGTACGATGATTATTATTTATTGTAATGAAATTGGAACTTTAAAAAATAAATTAAATGACTCAATTATGATGTTTATTTACATAAATTAAATAAACAAGGAATACATAAATGTATTTTGAATTCAAGGATGAACTTATTCAGCCTTATTACAAAAAGCGGTTTAACTAAAAAACCTGGTTTAAACTTCTCTAAACTATGGTCTAAACAAAAATGGTATTACAAATCGTGGTTTTGCGATAAAACATAGACTATATCATGGTCTAACGCTAAACCTTGGCGACCCCTAGTTTAACGAAGGTCTAAACTACAAAATCGGCTCTGTCAAAGTTTCCCTTCTAGGTTATATCATCTTTTGAATTATGTTTTCTTATTTAAACTCGAAAATCGATTTAATTGATATTATGGATATTGAAGACACACAGCAGAAATTTAATCGTGTTTTCAGATCTTTTTTTTTTGTCAATACATTTCACATTAAATTATTAAAATTACTTAAGATGGTAAACAATGGGGCAATTGTTCTACTATAGACCTAAATTGTAAAGCTAAATGAACTTTGTTCAACCAACCGATTTGTTTAATGTTAAGGATAGTTTCATATAACGCGCAAGAATGTTACGTTTCGATCCACGTGCATAAAAATTTTAGAAAATAAATATGACATTAAGGAATATTTTTTAACTGAAACAAAACAGCAATCGACGAAATAACTAAATAATGTTTAAATAACCAGGTTTCAATATTTTTAGCATTCCTAAACATCATCTAATCATTAACGTATTATCAAAACGTTTTTTTTTTCTGGGAATACGGAACGTTGCAGTTGAATGATATCATGGTGAACGAATGATTTTTGTGTTAATCTGTGGTTGATGGTTCAAATGACAGTACTAAGAAGACCAAGGTTTTTTTAAGTTTTGTAATACGAATTAATTTAGACCATCGTTCTGCAGATAAGCCTGGACTTTATAGTCCAGGTTTAAAACAAGGTTTATTTAGTTTTTTGTAATAAGACTGTATATGTTTGCAATAAAATCAGAATTAATTGCTGTTTAAAGCTAAATTAATTCACCTCTCAGACCATGGCAGTGATTTCAGTATCACCTAGGCAACGGATTTCCTTGAAATTTCAGGAATAAGGTTAACGATACCAGGCTCATATAAATCACAAGGATGTTCGATAATGCGTCGCTGCGTGCTTACAGTATTTGGTAGTGTGTGCGTGAGAGTATTGGGCACCTGTTGGTTCAGTCTGAATGTACTTGAAAAAGTTGTACATAAATAATTCTTGCGACGCTTTTCAGGTGCTGAACTTTTGAGTAAGGCAGTTAAATAAGTAACAAGAAACGTTGTAAGCATGTTCAATTTAACGAATTAAGGAACAAACTTTTGTGTAGATCCGTTTTAATTTCTTTTATTTTTTTCCATAACAACAACACATTTTTATATTTTTGAGACATCGTAATAATTTAAAATAACACGAGCTAATTGTTAGATAACTATGATATCAAATAAGACTTTAAAATAATGTGAGCCTATCAAAAGAATGGTTGACATCGGCTAGATAAGTAAATCAAAAGAAAGAAAAAATAGGTTACCTCTTGCCCAAAGGAACAGCGCGGCGTGGTGAGTCCTCCACTTAAGTAGGGGGACATTTAAATACACCCACTAATTATAAATTCAATAGATTTTTTATTCACACTCGAACTATCAATTATAATGTTGCGATGATTGCATATTTAAATTATAATATTATTTTTTTAAGGGCAATGGAGAGGGCTATGCTCGGAGTTTCCTTGCGTGATCGAATCAGAAATGAAGACATCCGCAAGAGAACCAAGGTCACCGACGTAGCCCGAAGAATAGTTAAACTTAAGTGGCAGTGGGCAGGGCACATTGCTCAGAACGAATGGCCGATGGGGCCGAAAAGTTCTGGAGTGGCGACCGCGAACCGAAAGACGATGCGTTGGAAGACCTCCCACTAGGTGGGCCGATGACCTGATGAAGGTTGCGGGAATCCGTTGGATGCGAGTCGCACGGGACCGGTCAATGTGGTGACACTTGGGGGAGGCCTATGTCCAGCAGTGGATACGTTTCGGTTGAGATGATGATGATGATGAATATTAAAATACTACTGTGAATTTTCTTTTGGGTTTTCTTAGTTCTAATTTTCTTTAAAATGAAGCCATGTTATTAAAAAGGGTTAATAAAATAGTCTGATATACTCATGATGTGTCTGCCAACTTTATCATGATTTTCTGAACGATGTGTTACTGTTTCTACCTATTAATAAGTACCTATATTCATAATTTCAGCCGAAGAGAATGTTCATTATTAGTCACGTCGTCATATATGTTAAACTAACGTTTTATGCCAATCCAATAAGTCAATTGATACTTAAACCAATTGCAATTTATTTGCTTCTAATCTGGGTACCACTCAAACACTTAACTTTCACCTGAGACTTACTAAACTGAATTACATTAGTATGCGTTCACACACACAGAAATCACAGCTAACTTTTCAGACTGCTTGGCGCTTCCAAAATTAGTCCTATAACCGTCTCTTTTCAACCCCTATTATTAGAGTAATGCTGTCTCGCTTGCTCTCGTAGCTTTTCTTGAGCTTTCCCTGACATTAGCCGGGCATGCGCAGAGCGCCCCGACGCACGTGGTATGAAATCTCCTTGTGTATTCTGCTCGCCTGGTATCGGGCGCGCCTAGGGCGGCCGCGTCGCGCCGCCGCCGCCCATTGTCGGTTTCGCCCTAGCCTTCCCGCCCGCCCAGAAGCACAGACGATCGCCTACGATACGGTCCGCTGCCGAGTTGTGGGAGAAAGTCGCGCGCACGTGCACAACTTACGCGCGTTTGGAAAATATTATTTATGCGAGAAAGAATATGTTCATTCGGTGTTTCTGAATCCTGTTTAAAGATTTCCTCAGGACCTCATTTTCTTCCCTGTCCCTGATTTTTTAAAATAGTTTTTTGTTTTCTCCTTCTGTAAAAGTTTGTCGTTATTTTTTGTAATTGTTTGGTGTTGTTATAGACGCAGGTGTGTAGTGGTGTGTGTGTGTCTTCGTGGCTGCTGTCTGCAGCTGATGCTCGTCAGCTCCTGAGCCGGCTTCGGTTGCAGTTTCAACTATGAGGAGATATTCAGCTATGCCAGGTCAGTGTAATAGAGATAAGCATTTCCACATTGATACAGGATACTTAGTAACAAGTAATAGGAAGAATCATTAGATTTCTTACGTGAAAATTTAATTTTCAGGATTTAAAATGTACTACGAACTTTGAAACATAACAATGATGCAAGATTATAAAAATTATGAAATAACGTTTATCCAAAAATCTACAATGTTCATCTATTTATCTCATGTGCGATGAGATTATCAATAAATTTACCCAATTTATTTCATCATAAAAAACCATAAGTAACAAAAAATCCATTCGTACCATACTATTTCAAATTCTATACCACGAAAGAGTGAATCAATCTATATTTATGACTTTATATGAAAGTTGTTAATAAAGATGTCACTCAACCACAACAACCCATTATGTGGTTGTCGAAAGGTTAACAAATAAAAATAAAGGGGTTCTCAACCGAGGCTCGAGGGGGCTTCAAAAGATGAATTTGGGGCGCTCCATTGACTACATGTTAGCTCCTTGCTTTTTATCGTAAAGTGTGATAAAAGGCTAGCGTATACGCTTCTTTGTGGGCCTACTTTTATTACGTTGAGATTTTAAAGGGTATCGATAAATTAAGAGTAAAAATATTTATACTGCCTTCTGTACTTCAAAAGGAAACTTGACACCACCAATCAATTGACGTACATTTTATGAGCTGAAACAGTTTTAGGTTTCACGATTTAAAACTAAAGTTATACTGTCGCTTACGGGATAATTCGGTGATTATTCATTATATATTTTTTTCTTAATTTTTATCATTTTATGAGCTGTCGAACCACGATTTTCCAATACATTTTGTTTGGCAATAGCAAATTGTGACGCCATCAGTTTACCAAATCAACGAATCAACTATTAACTGATTTCAAAGCAGCTAGGTTAATACTAAGTTTATTGTTAATTGAATGTCAATCGGGTTTTCAGGGCAAAAGTTAAATATCTTGGATTTATTGGTATCAACCACCTAATTGGTCACTTTACTATTTTAAATAATGTCTAAAAGTATTAAAATTCAAGAGATTGGTATTTTTTTATGAGGCGTATATTAAAGAGAGAGCGGTGACTGAAAAGAAATGACATTTAATGAGGTACGTACTTATGACTAAAATATCGTGAAGAAAGTTTTGAAAATGTATGTAGAGAGCTTTGTAAGTAGGAAAGGACACTACTCGTATCACGGTGTAAACGAACCCTTTTCGAAAACGACAACCAATCATTCTGTGATCTAGAGTGTAGAAGTACCTCTAAGCAAAGATATAGCTGGGAATCGAGTTTATTTTGGCATACAATAAGGAACTATAAGATTAAGCAAAATGTAACGGCAAAAAAAACATTTTTGATTGCCAAAATTAGTAAATAATCACCAAAATTAGTCCCCATTTTATCGTGAACTTAGAAACCAAATTTTTAATGACCACCAAAAATTTAACTGTTATGTTTTTGCATCCGAGTTGAAGAAGACCCGGTCGACGGAGCCTCGCTCAGCGGGGCTTCTACTTCTGAATGGTTGATAAAATATAGGGGTGCCCTAAAGTCGGCCTAGGCAAAACTAGTTGGTCTTCAAACACCTCATTAAAATTTGGTGCTCAATTTACTTTTGGTGATCAATTGATATTTTAGGTAGATCATGATAGATGTTAGTGGTCACAAAGTTATATTTGGTGGTCAGTATAAATTCCCCCGTTACTTTTTTGGGATGAAATATCACGTTTTACGGTAGGATTTAATGTAAAACTTAATGATAAAACATTGTGCTGATAATTGCATTGAATAGTACAGGGAAGTATTCAAAGTAAAATTATAATAGGACTTATGATGGGACTTACACATTGACATAGGTACATCTTCAAAACGGAATGAAAACTTCTTGGTCCTTGTTTCCAAAAATAAATAATTTTACCAGAGATTCGTTTTTTTTTTGTTCTTACATATTTAGTCAAGATACAAATAGCAATAGTTTGTTTATTTTTGTTTTTTTTTTTAAATTGAAAATCTAAGATCTAAAAGCTCTGAGATCATTCTCAGAGCATATTTGCATGAACTCGTTGCCATGAGTTATTTGCAAATATAAATTACACGATGGACTTAATTCGAAATGGTTCTCTCCCTTAGGAGTTTTTGAAGATTATCCTATTTTGCAGAAAAGTTGTATTAAGATGCACCAGGGAATGTTGTTGGCAATCTACAACCTTACTGGTGTAACTTATTTATTTTATTTTACAAAACGGAATGTTTGTACCAGCAAGCTAATAGATGGTTGACATAGGTAAGTACTCAAAAATCAATGTTATGTTCTGAATGACAAGCTCACATTGTAATTTTTATCTACTAAATAAGAATATTCCGTCATATTATTCCCTTTATGTATGTACTTGCACATCTTGCGTGGTTATAATACAGCTTACCTTATGAACTCTTCGTGACTTCCTTTGAACCCGTGTTGTGCAAATAAATCATTGTATTTGTAAAAAGACATACCAATTGGCATTTACTAGGATCTTAAAAACATCGCATAGTTACCTGTTTTTGCTGGACAAATGTTCATTCCAAGACTGTAAATAAAGAGCTTTTAATATTATGAAAATCGTTAATAACACTAAACTGTACATAACATAATTATGTAAGTACACATTAAACCACTACATCCAAATTAACATTTCGACGGTAAATTGAACACGGTTGTGTTACTAATAAGTAATACGCTAATGTTGACTAGGGAAATTATAGCCGTGCATTGTCATTTACTGAATATATAGCGATTAAAATATACCTATTTACATTTTATTTATAGTACGGTATATCATAAATATGTCACCGTAAAATTGTCAAACACGTAAGATTGTAATCTCTCTAGCGAGAAAAATTGAAAACTGAACATACTGCTTAGAATATAACGCTTTATTGACGTGACAACGAAATCGATGAACGCCGGCTGCACGCACGAAGATGTGTCCCGTTACGCTCTGTCCCGTTACGCTCATTGTAACGTTACGATCGGAGCGTATGTATGCAATCATTTCATCAATGTTTTGTTATGACGTTGTCATGTTAAACTACGAGTATCATCCGTAAACCGACTTTACAGACAAAATTTTTTTTTTCGGTAGATTGTAATCTATCGAAGTGAAACCGTAATATTGTGTATTGTTTAACTTCGATAGATTACAATCTACCGAAAATAATGCGTTATATTGTAAGCAGCATGTTTGTTTGACAATCTTTCGAGAGTTTACAATCTCTCTAGTTATATTACAATCTAACGTGTTTGACAATTTTACGGTGAAATATACGTATAGCATAGAGGTAAGGCGTCTGTGCTGTTCCTCCTGATAATCTATTTTATTGTTTGCATTGATTTATCATGAAAGGATAAGGCGTGGACTCCACCAAAGCCGAGAAGAGCGGAGCGGACAGGAGACGTACGGAAATCGATCAATCACATTGGTTAAAGTCTAAATCGAGGTGTCTCTTGTTATTCTTTAAATATTATATTACATATTTCCTCTTCACTCCACTCGTCTCGTTTTGGTAGAGTCTTCAGGAATGATCCAGGCTTTGACAAAGCATTATACGTAAAAGAGTAAAGCCACTTTGTCAAAGTAAGCAAATTGTAGATTTAAAGCAACCTAACTAGAACAATGGACTACACTCATTATTTTTCCGGCTGCATAAAACATTAAAAAGTAAACCTGTTATGTTTTTTTTTTTTTTTTTTTTTTTTTTATTTAGCCTGTACTGTCCCACTGCTGGGCAAAGGCCTCCCCCAATTCTTTCCATGTGCTCTTTTCCTATGTTTTGTTATGTTGGAAAGGCATATTTATATGTTATAAGGAATCACTCTGTCTCTTTTGTCGAGTGGTCGTAAGCTGATTGCTGAGCGAGCATAAGGCCCCTGTTTTGATATCCGGGTCGAGCAAAGTGTTATTGTGTTTTTCGCTTTTTCGATCATGAATTACTGAGAAGCAGCCACTGAGTCTAGATTTGTATCTGTGCCCGTTTGATGGTAATAAGCTCGTCCCCTCAACGTAGCTGGCGAAATGTCGGTGTACTTTCTTTACGGTAACTTTTTCGTCTAGCGAAAGTAGGACATACACTGACTATGATAGTACCTACCTACAAGGTTAAACCTAGTATCAATCTACTAACAATAAACACGAATAAACCGATTAAAAGTAGACAGATTGTCAGTCCATCCCCTGTCCATTAGAACGAGTTTTACGATTCACGTGGGAGTCGCATGGACGTTAAACGCTTAATCCAGACCGGAGCTATTACATGACTGGTTCACAACATAAAATAGTACTTATTTGGCTTTATTGATTAAAAGGTGGTTTGAACTGTTTTAAGGCCTCTTTTTTCTAAGCTTGTGTTCCGAGTAACATACGTACTAAGGCTTATAGTGTCTAGAGTAAAATTAAAGTACTTAATTTATTTATTTATTTGTGGCCTTAATTTAACAATCTTACATTATTAAGTTTTACTTCTTAAAATTAATTTGTCACCGGCAACTTAATATTGTCTTGGTTTCCAGCACAGACCTCCCCTAGAGCTTTCCACTGCGCTCGGTTATGCGCTTGTCTCATCCAAGTAGTACCCACCGTTCTTGTAATGACATCCCCCCATCTAAGACGCTGTCTCCCTTTCTTTCTTTTGTGTTGTCTTGGACACCACTCTATTTACATTCTTTGACCATTTCTCCTTTATAATTCGAACCATATGGCCTAATTAAAGTAATTATGTGAGTTTAAGTAAGTAACTATTTATACATCTATTTTATGCCCAAAACAAGAATTAGAATGAAGTGAGAACCGTCACCGTTTTGATAGTAGTGGTGATGAAACAAATTTCACAAAGTATAATGCGCCTGTCTGGGTTCCAACCCACGACTTACTGTTCATAAGTCGGGGCCGCCACCACTGGGGCACCATTGCTTTAGAGCAATGGTGATCGGACATGCCGATTCATGCCGATGCTAACATCGTGAGGAAATCGGCATGTCCGAGAACCAAAAATTCTAAGACATGTGACGTCTACCAATCCGCACTAGGCCCGCATGGTGGATTTGTAGCCCATTCCCTCTCATTGAGAGGAGGCCATGTCCCAGCAGTGGGAATATTATAGCCCGATGATGATGAAGAACTGTAGAAGACAGCGTTTTGTAACTTCATTATAAGAAACTATTTTCTATTTGGCTAATCCTGAAATCGAATAAGCAACACAAATTAGCTGTATCATATCATACATATAATTTATTGCTTTTTTCGAAACGTGTTGTGTGCAAACGATTGACAAATGTCTAGGTCCTAAAGTAAAATCCAATCTGATGTCTGAATTAGGACACCATAATATTGTTTATCTATCCGAACTTTCAATAATTATTTTAAGTTAATGAAATTTATCGTTATACTCGTATTTAATTGAATAAAACTGAAAACCTCTTCTTCACTGAAATACGAAGCGAAATTTATATAAATACCAACGCATGTAATTTCATCTATCCAAGTACAAATATTTACAAGTATGATGATTATGAAGTCAGCATGTAATTTCATCTATCAAGCGCTTTTCATTACAAGCACATGAAATCCTGTTTTTCAACATAGAGGTATTATATCACTGAGTACTGAGTGCTTCATTAATGAGTTGATGATATTTAACTCATAAGTATTAAAGTTTTACCAAAAATTAGCATTATTTGTTGGACACGTAGGCGTAGTAGGTATATTGTAAAACTTATGCCAGGCGTGGATTTCGATAATGATCTCACGGGATCCAGGTTTATTAGCTATCTGTATGCTAAATTTCTTTCAACTACGTTCAGTAATATATGGAAGAGTAACTAACATCCATCCATCCATTTTCCCAAACTTCTACATTTATATAAGTGGGAAGTAAGAAATCTTTCCGACCGAGTTTCGGTCACGGCGGCAAATGTTAACGAACGAGCCATATGTAGGCAGGAGATATTTTAGGTGTAGAACAAACTAAGGCCTGAATTCTTGTCGCGCTGACGATGACAGCCGGTTGCGTACGAGTATACATTGTGTTCTCTAAAGCACCATACTGCAACGCTGACGTGAACGGCGACTGACTGCCGTATTTTGTTCTCGCTGACGTCACGACCGACCGTTAGCGCGACAAAAATCAGGCCTTATGCTTTTCACGCTTTAAGATGCACAAGGATATCACATCACCAGCTTCCTACCTTCAGGTTCATACACAAACATCATCATCTACCTGCCTTTTCCCAGCTATGTTGGACACGGTTTCCAGTTTAACCAGATGCAGCTGAATACCAGTACCTACTGTTTGAAGCTTTCACGGTTTATAACTAAACTCAAAATGTCTTTTACGGGATCTTCCGTGATTAATATTATTTTTGACCTCCCGATATTTCGACGCTGTTGCAAGCGCCATGATCGCGGGTTGAATCAATCCGCAACTGACATTTTAAGTTTTGAATGCCAGTACTTTACATGGAGCGACTGCCTATCTGACCTCCACAACCCATCAGAGTACAATCAAATATTTACATGGTCTCTCAAAAAAATATGCAGTTGTATGCTACAAACTATGCAACTCACAAACTGATCTGAAATATTTATAGCTTCCGAAGCATGTATGTATATTTACAGATTGGACATCGTGAATTTTGCTGTTTGCATTCTCTAGCGCATAACAATAGGAATTGTTAGTTTTTTTTGGGGTTCCGACAGTTCGAAAATAAAATTGAACCCTGATAGGATCACTCGTATGTCTGTCTGTTTGTTCATCTGTCAGCCACTTTGCTCCGAATCTACTGGACTGATTAAGTTGTAATTTGTAACAATAAACTTCTATGATTGAAGAATTAAACTTACAGAAAGGTTACAAAAAAAGTTTTTCAATCTGTGCCATGATAGTGATATTTATAAAACTAAATATGTTAAGGTTTGTTGTGAGGGTCTCAAATATGTCTTGTTTTATAATATTAAAATTGTTAGCTTTTAAGTTACTTTAGAAAATAGACGCCCCTGTTTTTCTCCGAAACAGCGCAATTAAAAAAAAACAATTTAAAACAGTACAGTAATTTCATAGAGTACAATAAGTGTACCTATGCTTTTAATATAACATAGTAAGTTGTTCAATGGGCAAATCATTTTAATCGACAACCTTAGGAGACAACTATTCATATTCCGACAAATCAATCGTCACTCTACAAGTCCTAACTTGTATTTCAAGTAATTTTACTAAGCAGATCTCCGACATCCAAAATAACTGTAACCGTCCGAATTTCGTACCAACTCGTATACAATGCAGCTCTCGAGTACTTTGCAAATACAAATATAGTGAGGAGCAGGCGGAGGCACTGAGCTCGAGGGTGCTCCAAAGATTTAGGAATTTAGGCCGTTTGAAAGTTGCAGTAACATTGGCTATGTTTCTTCAAGGGTTATTATGGCTTTGGCTGCGGAACTGTTCAAAAGAGATATCTTGGCCCTGGAACACAAAGAGATAATAAGGAACATGGTTGGGTTTTAGTCATTACAAGTCTGACACTCCCTTGCACTCCGCCCAGGGGGTCGAAAATGGCCGCTTTAGCAGAATCATAATTTCAATCACGTTCAAAATTTAAAATTCTTAAAATGGACTTTATTGTTTTAACTTTAAGGTCCATTTTAAGAATTTAATTTTTTAACGTGATTCAAATTATGATTCTGCTAAAGCGGCCAATTTAGGCGCGCAGAGCGGGAGGGGTCATTTGATGACTTTCCAACAGAAAATAAAACAGGTTACGACTTTTTTTTTGCATTAGCAGTCTCGGAGTATGGATTTCTGCCCGGTTGACATAGGTTTTGGACATAATTTGGTTGGGATAGTCTCGGCTCCCTATTTACATAGGACTTTAACATAACTTGCGAAATGTAGGTGTATCTGTTATTGACACCTCTGCCTAATCCTGCGAGGATTACAGGCGTGAAGTTATGTTTTGATAAGTAGATGATCGTCTCGTTTATCATGCTCCGCGCAGGACTAGAAATTTCCGGAACTATAAAAGAAGTATACTGTGTATATACAGAGTATATAAAATACATTGTGAAACTATGTAGATAAATCTTGCGAAGTAGACGATATTGAAGTTTACTTACTTCGCAAGGAAGCAACTATGTTGAGCTGTACTGTAACGGGCTGGTGTCCGCAACTCCCCGTCAAACGCGCATTTTGCGTACGGGTTGAGATTGCGTACAATCTTGAGTTAAATCACGTTGAATATTATACGAGAACATCATGTTTGACTATTATGTTTCGCATAATATATCGTGTTGATCGCAAACATCATTTATCCCTACAAATCAATAAAATGGATGAGTCTTTTTATGATTTCAAAATAACAGCTTTTTACTGAACGTACATACGGTAGTTATATTTTTTCTGTTTGTCCGTTTGTTGCGGTTAATCTCCGAAACGGTTAAACTGATTTTGACGAGACTTTTACTGGCAGATAGCTAGAATATTTAAGGAGTTACTTAAGTTTTATACTTTTATTTCAGAAAAAGGTTTCGGGTTGTAATAAAAATAATAACAAAATCTGGTTCAAAGAGAGAAGTAAGTTTTATAATAATTTTTCGCGTACGAAGGTCGGTGGCACCAGCAAGTCCACTATAAATTCATATCCAAATGTAGCTCCTAAACGTTTACGGAAATGCAAACCCAGCTTAACGCTCCACATTTCAAAATCCTGACAAATACGAAAGATTAATAACTATTCATAACTTCGAGAGCCTTCACGAGACCCTATCAAGGAAGGGTTTCCAAACTAAACAAGACAAAAGGGATTCAGTTCAGTTAATCTGATCATAACTCAATTAATTGGGTATCATTTCGTTGGGATTCCAGTTATGAATTGAACTGGGTTAAGCCTTTCCCTTGCAGTGTCTGGGTAAGGGGTATTAGGCTGCGTATACACTAGAAATGTCCAATACGCTGCGAGAGATGTGTTTGTGAACCAATAGAACGGTCTGGTGGACGGTGAGCAATGGGTTAGCTCGCCGTACGTCCGTCTTATAACGACTGGCCGTATCGACGCGAAAGAGAAGTCAGCAGGAAGGAAGGGGTCCGCTAGGGCTGATGCCTGCTGGCTGCGGGACTGTTAGATAGAGATACCATGATCCTGGAACAAAAAGGGCTAAAAAGGAACATGGATGGGTTTTAGTCAGCAAAAGTCTGACACTCCCTTCTGCTCCGCCCAGAGCGGGAGGTGAGGTCATTTGATGATTTTCCATCCGGAAAAAAAGGAACCAATAACATCACTTAATTTACCTAGCTTTGCTCAGCGCAGCTGTAGTGGAAACGGCTCAGCGGAGCGAGGTTTTTGTACATACAAAACAAGGAAAAGATGTGTGCTAGGTTTTTGTTGTAAGGGACGTGTGCGAGGAATGTGTCCTAAGGACGGACACGAGCGAAAAAATAGCCACTATAGTTGCTGCAAGGTAAGATAGCAAAATGGGCCATTGCCCTTTCCCTAATACCTATTCGTACTAACCAAAACAAATGAACCATGTATCGTTTTTCACTATAAAACATGTTGAAGATCACGATAGATGACGATTCAAGACTTGAACAGGTTTTGTTAAAGTTAAGAGGTTTAATAAATGTGAGTCAACGACCGCTATTGCGATCTTAAGAGGGCTATCACATTTTTTTTTTGTGTTAGACTCTTAAAACACTCAAATACAAGAAACATTGTGATAGCCCTCTTAACGGGCAGCAAATAAAGACGGTGTGGTTACAGCTCGCATCTGAACCGAGGCCGCCACACATCCTCGCACCGCTCAGTTCTCGCTCTTGCTCCGCTCAGCGACCTAGTATATCTCTAGTAGAAACGCAGCCTTACTGTCAATGATTGGGAGTAAAAGACAAACACTGGGTATGTGAATATAATTATCATGTTAATACTTTGAAGGGTTGAGGCGGAGATGTATAATTTGTTGATAGTAATTCGGGGTTGTGTGGGGTCTATTGATCTAACGTTAAATCTACTTGTTTTCTATTCTGAGCTACAACCTGTTTAAATATGGAACAAGTTTTTTTTTACATGTTTTTTTTTAACCTGTAATGTTTGTTGGATAAGGTCAAATCTTGCAAATCGATTTGAAAACAGTAAACTCCAACCGATTCAGCTGATTTTTTTCGTACACGTTTAGTTTGGATGTTAATGCATGGTTAACAAAGTGACGTCATTTAAAATTAAATATGGCGGATTGCCATGTTATGGAACTCAATTAAAGGAATTTGTTGAGAAGAATACGAAAAACAAAATGACATAACACCTGTATTTTAAATCTGGTTTTTGAAAATGTTTTTTTTTTTACTATTGTCTTGTAAAATTTATTGAAATTAATTGGTCAATATACACTACCCACACTGACTTTTTTTGGTAATGTGTTTCAGAAAGGTCAGGTATGAGGTAGTACTTTGCAATCAGCTTCCGTGTATTATCCAATTTATGAGTGTGGACGAAACAAAATAGAGTACTTATGTAAGGACCCTATAAGATTGAAACTGGTGGTGTTTTGTAGGTTCTGTCTATCTCCATGAGCAAAAGCCGTCAGTTTATGTATGTTTGTGTGTACTCAATTGTCGCGAACATCTTTCTTCAGTCAAAGTTTCTTCATGATTGACGATACTGTCAATACTGTCGGTTCGAGTAGGGTACTGCACCAGTACCCTACTTTGAACCTTCCAGGTTTATAACCAATTTCAAACAAGGAGGAGGTTCTATGTTTGGCTATTTAGTTTATGTATGCTTATGATCAAATTCAAGGGTTGTGCCATCAAACTGAAAAACTTTCTCCATGGTACCACCATCGTATTCGCTAAAAAATAATCAACGGCCTCATACAAAATTCCACTCGACCAAAATGTATTGAGACAGTTGTTTTTTTTTTTTACGATTACGATGTTAATCACATAGGGAAAGTGGTTCAGTTTGATGATTTGTAGCACCCCCTTGAATTTGACCAGGATGCAAAGCGATAGCTTGTATATCTGTCAATTATGAGCTGACGACTTACGTGACTCATTTAGTAGAGGAAACTTCGTATGTACTATGTCATATGGAATGCCAAATAATTGAGTATCAAGCTTGCGCGGTTGTCCCATATAAATTGTATTAGCTTTGCTTGTAAAGTTCGTGTATTTCGGTAAAGTGACTTATGTTGCTTTGCCAATAATTATGTAGATACATCTGGACATAGTTTGAGTCACTAATTTATTTAAGTTTACACTCGGATGCAGGAGTATGTTTACGGTTAATTATAACATAGTTCAAAGCTTTAGGCATCCTAACCGGATATGACGTCAACATGTTATCCATCACTAAAACAGTTTAGGGTTACATACCGATAAATCTGCAATATTCAAACTGCAAGCGATTTTGAACTTTATCAAACTCAACATAGAGATAGAAGTAGCATGAAACTATAACAAAACAGACGTCGTAAATTCGTTTCGATGGAAACACAGTTTGTAATAAATAGTCAATGTATCTAATATTTTATGACCGTTGTTCCACTAAACTATGGTAAGAAATGAGTGTTGCAAGATTACATTGCAACAGTTGCTTCCAAACGCGGGGTCAGGTACTGTACCTTTTCGTTATTTTTTTCATATCAGGCTAAGAAATCACTGTTTTAGGCTTTCACGGTTTAAAACTAAACTTATATTGTCACTTACGGGATATCTTCCGTGATTAAGATTAGATTAAGATATCCCGTAAGTGACAACATAAGTTTAGGCTAAGAAATATTTTCACGATCATGACCCGTATGGTTTGTCAGTTGGAGCCCCAAGCCAGGGCTGGTGCACGGTTGGTGATTCTTCTGTTATTAATATTGGGCTTAAATATACCTAACTCGCGAAATCTGGGTGTACAACTGTAGTACCTACATACCTCTACCTAACTTTTCGAAGATTACATTTATTACTTTTCTAAATGTTTATTACTTTACATTTAGAAAACAGTTATTTCGGTTCAGTCCTCCATTTAACATAACAGTTCTTCTTCTTCTTCTTTTATCGTGCGGCAATTGCCTGACCGGCAGTACAAGTACGTAGAAATCGATAAGACTCGATAAGATAAATTTGACAGTCATTCTCGATAAAATGAGTTCAAACTCATTTTATCGAGAATAACTGTCAAATTTATCTTATCGAGTCCTATCGATTCCTACGTACTTGTAGGGCTGGTGTCAGATTTTTTATACCGCCACTGATTTGGCTTTACATGCCCTCAAGAAATATCTCTCAGGCATGCTGGTTTCCTCACAATGTTTTCCTTCAATACATTATGGTTAGGTTATGGTTTAACAGAAAGGCAAAAATACAAATAAGCCACGTAAATTTGTGTCAAAACTGTAGTAATATACGGGTATTCCCTGTCGAAATATACAAATATGAGAGAAGTTTACGCTCTACTTTACAGCGTATGTACAATTTTTGGTGTTTCCTCGTAAAGCTGGAAAATGGAACAGTAATCGAATCACCTCGGTGTCTGTCTAGGAAACTGGCGGGCTTGCATTTTAGTATAGACTAGCGGTGGCCTGAAATTCTAGGAACCAGGAAGCGGTAATCACAGTGATAGCTGTGAGTAGTTGACTGAATATTCATGCACATTTTTACAACAAAAAAAAGTGATGGCAATAATGTTATGAAGAGTTTTTAACCGACTTCTAAAAAAGGAGGAGGCTTCTATTTTTTGTTTTTTTTTTTATGTTTGTTCGGGCATAATTCCGTCGCTTGCCAACCGATTTGAAAAATTCTTTTTTTGTTGGAAAGGGTATTCTTTCCAAATGGTCCCATAGCCACCAAGTTGGGATCTGATGATGGAATCTTGGCGAAATCGAGGGAACTCTTCAAATTTTATATGATAACGTGTTTTGATTTTGGTATTTTCTACAACAAGTGAAGCATTTGCGTTCGATAAGAACCATTCTACCATCAGATCTGATGATGAAGCCAAGAGTCACGGAACTCCATAATGAGACAATGTATCCTAGTCGTGTTTAGGCGTGTAGTAATTGTAACGGTATGCACTTTTCATTATATCAAGCACATGTGAACCACTAAAAAGTGAAAAATAAAAACTTTTTGCAAAAAATAAAACCGCCTTCAAAAAAAAAACAAAAAGTGAAAAATAACTTTAGCTTCTGAAGTCGGTGACAAAAAAATTAAATCAAACAAACGAAGGTCACCGATATCAGAAGCTAAAGTTATTTTTCACTTTTTCGTGTTTTTGGAAGTCAGTTTTATTTTTGCAAAAAGGTTATTATTTTTCACTTTTTAGTGGTTCACATATGCTCACCCCTTTACAGCGTACCGGCGTGGATGTTATGTTATGAACAGCTGGTGTAGGTAAACAATAGACAGACATGAGAATTCAGCAATCCCAGTACATTTCCTATTATTTATTGAAAAGTTCTGTTGCCTATCTCCGAAGTTCTTCATCAGATCTTCACCAAATTGTAATAGGATCACTCAAAGAAATTACTCTTCCTAAAACTACCCGAATTGCTTCTGGTGTGCCTATAACATTTGAGGAGTCCTCTCTATTTCTCCAGGATCCCATCATCAGATCCTGACTTGATGATTATGAGACCACCTGGGAAGTATTTTCAAACAATAAAAAAAACAAAATCGGTCCAGCCATCTTCGAGTAATCGGGGAACATGGAATTGAGAACCTCCTCTTTTGGAAGTCGGTTGAAAAGGAGGAAATGATAGGCGTGACGGTAACATGAAACAAGGGCAGGGACCCACACTTAAAACCGTATATAGAGTAACTTATAACCAAAGATAATAAAATAAACACAACAAAAGATCCAACATTACAATGGCACTTCATTATAACCCTTATTCGATATATACATGAAACCCAAAAGGAATAATTTGATGTAGATTAAGACAAATTGTACTGGCCTTACGTCAACTTGAGTTAAACTATTGTGTCGGAGTTAATTTACCTGATGTCTCACGCGATGGTCGAACTCGAGTTTCAGCATAATCAATTGTTAATTGTTACCACAAGAGTATTATTTTTTTTTAGCCTGGACTGTCTCTTGAAAAACTCGCGGCTGAATAAAAACAGCCTATTGGTTCGTGGACGGGTAACCACCCACACATATCAATTATAATCCGTGCAGAAAGTACGTGACCATAACCATCGTTCGACAATGGGAAAGACCGTTAAAAACTAATTGTAGATGGCGCCACCATAGCTGGTCTCAATCTGACCAATGGGGTCAAGGTATTTTAAAATATGAAATGAAATTCCTTGATTTTCAACCAATGACGATGCTTGTAACAAGCTATGCTATCGCCATTAGTTCCACAGTGTGGATCCCCATTGAAGGACCAACGGTTTACCGTTGGTCCCGGCTGTCATTTGTAGATCTTTGACAGTCAGTAGCCCGAAAGTCTAGGTGACAACCAGTCTTACTAAAGAGTATCGTATTACGTAGTAGGTACTAACTTAGTTGTAGAGGTCAGATAGGCTCTATGTAAGATACTGGACGTATTCATCTGCATCCGGTTAGACTGAAAGCCGATCCCAACGTAGTTGGGAAAAAGCCAGGCAGATGATGCTGTGCCTGTATAGTCCCTCTGGTAGACAAAGGCCTCTCTCAACTCCTTCTAGAGTTCTGTTCTTGCCTTCTCTAACCGGCCCTCGCGCTTCGCGTCCAGATTATCTTGCGACCTCTTTCTGGGCTGGCCTCAGCAGCGCCATCCATTGCCTGGGACCCTTCGTGTGGAGATTTGCCACTTATCTATCGAATGTTGATAAGTGTAAACGTGCAAAACAATACTGCAAAGCGAAGAGTCTATTGCATATTATTTATACAAAAGCTTTTCCCAAATAAATCTTCAACCACCATCACTCAAAAATCCTTCCCTCAAAATAAGGCTAGTTTCAGAAAAGCGTCCCACAAAGGAAATTAAGGCATATCCAGTGGGTGGACACTCATGGGATATGAACTAAGATAAATTGAATCGATCAGTCACACATCACTGCCGGCGGGTCGCGGGTCATTACCGCTATTGTGTCTTGGCTTTAGTATCTACCTGGAGAGTGTATATAGGTACAAGTAGTGGGATGGGGCGAAGAAATATGGGTCATTTCGGCGAATTGGGCTGTCTTATTTTGCTAGGGTAGTTGTTTCTAGGGATAATTGTTACTGAATATTAGAATACGCTGTGTAATTTACTGGGAAAAGCTTGTGTTTGATGAATATGTCTTTTCCGATTGTGTCATCTCGTTTCGTGATCTGCCATGCCTCTTAAAGGTTAGAAGTATATGTGTTAATAACTTTATTGAAGACTTATTATGTCTATGATGATGATGAATGGAGAAAGAGAGAGAAGTTCAAGGAAACGATGGTTGGATTGTGTAAGAAATGATATGAAAGAATAAGGAGTAAGTGTACTGTTGACAGAGGAGCATGGAATTAAAGAAACATGTAGCGTCCACCCCTAATAAATAAGTTTTATTTAAAACTTAGTTATGTAATGTAGAACGAAACTATTATACAGTACTGAAAGGAAGAAATTGGCAGAGCGGCGTTGACTGTATTAAGTGAGAATTAGTTTCGAAAAATTTTACTAAAGAAACATTATGATTGAGTTAGTTCCGATTTTGACCACGTGACAACAGATACACTTTAAAGCGAAAATCATGTCATACTGCGAAACCAAATAATAACGAGTAGTCATATTATAAAAGAATTTCTTGCTCACTTTTTGTCATGATTAACTTGGGCTCCTGAAAAAGAAAGACTCCTCAAATAAATAGCCACAGTTCTCTTACAGCACATAAACTTAATAATTCTTAGTAAATGAGAACTGCCAGTGGCTGTATCTTAGGAAACATAGTCCGTTACACATTGTGGAGCAATTCCGAAGACAATGGCGAGAGCTCATGAATTGTTTCTTGTCATAAATAATACCGCTAAGTTGTATAGGACGGCCATTTTCTTTCTTAAATCTTGATTACTACTCTTTAAGAAGGTTGGATATATTATATATGCTAGTTTTTCGAGTGATGCTTACCGCTTAAGAGGCCTGCGGAGCATGCGTTGTTCATACAAACGTAATATCAAAATATTTTGAAAATCAAACATATTCTTAAGGTAGTGTGTATTTATTTCGATTGGATTACAGATTATCTAGGTTCCCAAACATATTTATTTTGAAATTATTTTGGTATTACGTTTGTATGAACTACGCACGCTCCGCCGGCCCCTTAATCGAAGACTCATTTCTATCTAGCTCACAAGTAGTATTTCGTTTAAAAGCCAAAAAAGTTTTATTGTGATCATCGGTTCATTTTGACTCAACATACATAATTAGCCTTTTCCCAATAATATAATAAATAAATATCGCTGGACATTAACACACAGCGCCACCTAGTACCACACTAAGCAATGCTTGTGTCGTGGACAATAGATAGTTGATATAATACAAATATACTTTTTGTTTGTAAATACATACTTATTATACATTTAAACATCCATGACTCGGAAACAAATGTCCATGCTCATCACACAAACATTAATTGCTCCTAGCGGGATTCGAACCCAGGACCCTAAGAACGTAAGGCAGCCTCACTACCACTACGCCATTCGGGTCGTCCAAATGACTATGTCCAATATGACTACCACAAGGTGTCAGACTTTCGGGCCACTCACTACCTGTTACGACTGCAAAAAAACTACAAATCACGGCTTAGCGTGGTTTTTCTGGAACGGAAGGAACTTGGTATGTAATGGGCGGTCACCCATCCATGAACTAGCCTAGGCACGTGCGGTTTAACCTGAAATTCAACCTGTCTAGCTGTTATTATTTAGCCAGGAGCCCAGGAGCTCAATGGGATTATGCAGGTGATGTCTGTTTGTTGCCTGTTTACGATAGTTACATCATGGTCTGTGTTAGGATATTGAGTACTTACGTTTCCGCGGAATGTCTTCTAGCGGGTTAAGCTGCGGGAAAAAATTGAAATCAATATTTCATCATTAAAGTAGGTACGTATCCACGAAGGAGATGGCGGGACGAACTGGACAGGTTCCGTCCAAACTGGAGGGAGGACGTGCGGGTTCGCGAGAGGTGGAAAGAGTGGAGGGAGGCCTTTGCCCAGGAGTGGGACAGAGCAAGCTAGCAAAAAAACAGAATAGTCATGATTTTAAAAAAGGAACTGACAAATAAAAAAGAAACTTAACTTTTGTCAAATAAGTTCATTTTTGTTTGAAACCGCAATTATATTCGATAAAATCTGAATCTAAAATGATTTAGTACTTTCTATAAAGCAATTTCGACAAGCTATTGCAATATGTCGCGATGAGTGCTCTAAAGTGCTTGAAACGCCTGAAGATACTGCCTGAAACTTCACTGCAGAGTATGCCTTAGTGTTCCCTAGTGAGATTTATTGAAATCTTTTGAGTTTGTCCTTATCATCGGAGTTGTAGCTTGATATGGGTTGCAACTATTAAAATAATAATGCTCATGATTTACCGAGTGATTTTTTTAAATAGCTGTTAAAGTTTTAATCAAACAATAATAAAAACCTTCATAACGTTATTTTATTAAACTTTTCTTTTAACGTATTTTAATGATCCTAAATCCACTGGACATTAAATTCTTTGATATATTAAATGTGCTCACTTAAAAAAATATTATACCTTGAAGTATAAAACCTACCTGCCTACCCAGGGAATCGTATTTAATTTATAAGTGATCCGTAGTAATTAGGGCTTTAAGCCGATTTATATAAAAAAAAATCTTTTTCCAATTAATTTCAGTTTCATGCAAACTCGAGGTGGAAAGAGGAAGGTCTGAAACGAAATTGGAAATCAATCCATGTTGGATTAAGCGCCACTAACTATTTGTAATCGTTCACCGCGATTGAAAAGTCGGGTCACTACCTTTTCATATTGATTGGATGTATTGTTTACCTGGTAAACAGCGATGCAGTGGGAGCATTTTTTTTTTCGGATGGGAAATCATCAAATAACTTCTCCCACCCTGGGCGGAGCGGGAGGGAGGGTTAAAATTTTTACTGACTAAACCCCATCCATGTTCCTTCCTCGCCCTTTATGTTCCGGTATCTCTTTCGAACAGTCCCGCAACGCCATGCAGTGGTAGCCTAGTGGTATGAACGTCGGATTGCCAAGTCATATGTCGCAAGTTCGAACCCAAGACACGCACCTCTGATGTTTTGGATTCATGTGCGTATTGTATAATTATCACTTGCTTCTGTGAGGGAAAACATAGTGAAGAAATTAGCATGCCTGAGAGATATTTCTTGAATATTATATATTAAGACAAGTCAGAGGCTCGTGATTGGCACCAACTACACCAAAAAGAAACTCGCCCATGAAGGGTTCCGTAGCAGCAGTTTTTGGAGTTCGTTGTATGTTTGTGCGTGTGCGTGTGTTCTAAATATGGGGAACCCCCAAAATTAATTGTTTTTTTTTCTATTTTTGTATAAAATCTTAATGTGGTTCACAGAATACATCTACTTACCAAGATTCAACAGCATAGTTCTTATACTTTCGGAAAAAAGTGGCTGTGACATACGGACGGACAGACAGACAGACATGACGAATCTATAAGGGTTCCGTTTTTTGCCATTTGGCTACGGAACCCTAAAAAGACCGCGATAAAAATTGGAAAGAAGACAAAACAACCGGTTTTTGGAAGCTCATTCAATTTATCTGTTGTTACAGTTTTTCACGTAATTTCAGTCAAATAATTGCTCACATTGACTAACTTTTTGATTACATTAGAATCTTTGTTATTACCTACTCTTTATGAGATGACTTTTTAAAACTTTTAACATTACTGCTTGAAAACCGGTTCATAGGATTTATATCTGTCATCTACACACATAAATAAAAATGTCTGCCTGTTTGTACCGGCTAACCTCGGAAACGGCTGGACCAATTTTAGTAAAACTTTGACTACTTTTATTTCAGTAAAAAAGATTAGGGTTTCGTGCAAAAAAAAGCCATGAAATATGTAACAAAATTAGTTGTAGCTATAAAAGTAATATTTAATGTTAATAATTTTACGCAGACGAAGTTCAAGGACAACAACTTGGTTATAATGAATATTGTGTACCTACATTATAAGGAGTAATAAAATTATCTATTTAAAAAGACGGAACTTTGTGACTTGAGCCAAAAGAATCAATGTGATAAAAAAAAATGAATTGGATTAAAAAATAAGGAATCCCAAGAACATTCTGTCACCAAATCGATTGACCTTCCAAAGGACGACCTCTATATTAATTGATTTCTTCACAGAATTCGAAATAGATGAGCTATCGAAATCAATTTAATTCGGAGTTCAATAATTATGGATAAAGTTTTTAGATAATCTGGTCAATTTGACCTGAAGAGCAGTCTTTTGGATAAAGGGATTATTGATAAACTTTAGATATTCAGTAAGATTAATCAAAGGTATTAATTTTAAGATTGGGTTAGATAAATAATATAATATTTAAATATCGCTGGACATTACACACAGCGCCATTTAGTGCCACATTAAGCAAGGCTTGTGTCGTGGACACCAGATAGTTGATGTACTACATATATATTTTTTGTTTGCAAATACATACTTAATATATATATGTCACCGTAAAATTGTCAAATACGTTATATTACAATATAACGTGTATCTCTCTAGCGATATTGTAAAGTCTCGAATTATTGTCAACTGAACATACGGAAGTATCTCTGCCCCCATAATCGGGACTTGGGGCACCCCCCCGTTAGGTTAGTTAGGTTCCTTTAAACCCTGCACCCGGAAATAGGGGCCCCGCAAAGCGAGGCTCCGTCGACTACGCTTTTTAGGGGAATATAAAGTGTTTTAAGGTTAGGTTATAATAATCTGTATTTCTCAGGAATGGTACAATATCTTTTCATGAGAGTTGTACCACTGGGCAAGGGGGACTCCTCCTTCCCTCCACACCGCGTGAGTTGACTACCATCGCATGCATTTCACGTAAAGTAATGCGTTTTGTTGTAAGCAGTATGTTTATTTGACAATATTTCGAGATTTTACAATATCGCTAGAGATATTACAATATAACGTATTTGACAATTTTACGGTGACATATATATAATTATAATCATCCATGACTCGGAAACAAACGTCCATGCTCATCACACAAACATTTGCTCCTACCGGGATTCGAACCCAGGACCCTAAGAACGTAAGGCAGCCTCACTACCGCTACGCCATTCGGGTCGTCGAAATAAATGGTTAGCTCATAGCAAAAAAATAACAGCCACTTAGATCGATCTTTAGGTTCACACCGTGCTTGCCTAGGTTTGTCTGTGGATGGGTGACAACTCCGAGTACCGAGTTGACTGACTGTCATTTTGGTGGTTCTTTGACAGTCGCTACAGTTGCCCGAAAGTCTGAAAAACAGTTCTCCAAGGGATATCGTTAATCGCATTACCCAGTACTAACTGGGTTGTGGAGGTCAGATAGGCAGTCGCTCCATGTAAAATACTGTTATACAGCCGCATCTGGTTGACACGATTACATGGCAAAAATTATAGTTTTAAAATTCGTAGCACGCCAATTATAAAGCGCTTGCTATATAAAGCTTAATTAAAATCATAATCTGAAAAAATCAGTTTGACAGGTTTCTCTAATAATAATCATATCAAATCGAAACTACATAGAACCGTCGTGCAAAGCAGCCACGTTTGCCACCACTAGACAAACGAGGCAGTCATTTTTGTTAGGAGCAGACAAATCAAAAGTAATTTTTTAAGTTTAGATTTGAACCATGATAACTTAAAACAGTGCTTAAAAGAGAACCAACTGAATCAAAAGGGAATCCAAACTACAACAACAATTCCGTGTTCAGACTAGACACAACCGTGTTAGTTTTCCCAGCGCGATCCGTGACAGATAATCTCGTGATCTCGAACAATCTCGTCGACGTCGCCAACATCGATAGATCTTGTGATACACAAGAATAGATTTCTCTTGAAGTTACATTAGTGAAGCTAAACAACATTATGTCTGTTGTACCAAACAGTGTCTTGTATTCCGTATGTTTTGTCCGTTGATGTGATTATTTGCATGTCTATCTTCGTTTTCTTATCTTGTACTAGCGGACGTGACGCGGTTTTCCCGCATAGTTCCAGTTCCCGTGGGAGTACTGGGATAAAATATAACCTATGTTACTCGCTGATAACGTAACTGTCCATTGCTGAAAGAATTTTTCAAATCGGTCCAGTAGTTATTCGTTACATACAAAAAACTTTTTTGCAAAAAATAAAACCGACTTCAAAAAAAAAACCCAAAAAAGTGAAAAATAACTTTGGCTTCTAAAGTCGGTGACGTTTGTATGATTGATTTAATTTTTTCGTCACCGACTTCAGAAGCTAAAGTTATTTTTCACTTTTTTGGTTTTTTTTTTGAAATCGGTTTTATTTTTTGCAAAAAAGTTTTTATTTTTCACTTTTTAGTGGTTCACATGTGCTTGGTACACATGGAAAGTGCATACCGTTACAATTACAACAAGCCCAAACACGACTAGGATACATTGTCTCATTATGGAGTTCCGTGACTCTTGGCTTCATCATCAGATCTGATGGTAGAATGGTTCTTATCAAACGCAAATGCTTCACTTGTTGTATAAAATACCAAAATTGCTGTACGTTATCCTATAAAATTTGAAGAGTTCCCTCGATTTCGCCAAGATTCCATCATCAGATCCCGACTTGGCGACTATGGGACCAACTTGGAAGTATACCCTTTCAAACAAAAAAAGAATTTTTCAAATCGGTTCAGGCGTCTTCGAGTAATCGGTGAACATACAAAAAAAAAAAAAAAATACATACAGTCGAATAGAGAACCTCCTCCTTTTTGGAAGTCGGTTAAAAATACAAATCTTCCCTCTCTATAAAAGCAGAAAGACACAAACTATAATTAAAATAACTCATAAACGCTATGCAATATGCATAATAATTATCAGAAAGATCTGAAGGCCTGAATTATCTGCCTAGCCTTTTCCTTACTTTATCGGGCTTCCAGTCTAATTGGACGCAGCTGAGTACCAGATACTGAATATCAAAAACAATTTTCTCTTGGTTTTAATTTATTAACTTACATTAATAGACTGCAATGGTAAATTGCTGTCAATTTTATCGCAGCTATACAGGGTGTAAACCACCTCATCACAAAGCCGTTAACCAAGCATTCTGTACATCGAACTAAGTAACTACGCAAAAATTATTGCTGGGAAGCAACTTTTTTTTTTGAGGTTATAAATCATGTTTTGTGGTAGAACTCAATGTAACGCACTTAAAACATTGTGCCGATGGATGGATTGAATAGTACGGGGGTCGTGGAGGTGTTAAAAGTCAAAACCTTACAAAAAAAAAACTTGTATTAAAAAAAAACTTGTCAAAAAGTTGTAACTTTGACCCCCCATATCTCCGTAACTAGAAGGTTCCCAGGTATGGTGTAGAACAAAAAAATGATCGCAATGATGGGGAGAACAAGTGCCTTTCGGCTTCGTGAAGAGGTGTTTTACACCCTTTATTTAATTTAATCATGACCATCAATGTTGACATTTATTCACAGAGGATAATCACAGAGCACATCTATACACCAATGGTAAAATTAAGTAAGCTTTGAAATTGTTATAAATTGATGAAAGTGGCGTAGGTACACTCGAGTTGCGATTGGTTATCCGCCAATAATTATGCAAAACACCGCGATGCGACCTTTAATCATTTACCTACTGCCAACTCTACTGCAAACTACTATAACCTCAAATACATGAAACATTTGATTATTAGTATTTGTGGTTTGTGCGTAGGTATGTTGGTTTATGTCAGGCCAATTTTCAATTACAATGCCTATCAATTATGCGCAGGGTTTGACATTTAGATCTGGTGTTAATAATTCTAGTAAATCAAAACCCTAGAACTGCGGTCTCCCAGTTTGTGTATGATAAACGCGTTGAAAATTTACTTTCATGTCATCACATAATATATTAAAACGCACTGATTTTAAATCTAGCACTCTAAATTTAAAATCGGTGCGTTCAACTAGTCAGTGCGTACAGAACCAGTGGGTCATGTACTCAAATGACAATATTAGAGCCGTTAATTAATCTATTCAGTTCGTCAATCAATTACTATTTTTGACTTTTCTATCATCTTTTTAACAAATAATAATAATTGTCATAAGGCTATCACAAAATGAATGACTGAAATCCATGTCTTTATGATGCAACTAAACAACTTGTGGTATCATTATAAAACACACAAGGCACAAGACCACAGAACAGATTTAATAAAAAAGGTTAGAAATTAAATAGTTCCTGATTTGTATTAGAACGCGTGTCGCCGTTTGTCTGTAAGCAGCATAAGTATGTACCTACTCGTACATTACGCACACAAATAAACTACTCACTTAGATCGCGAGCTTGCAACTGATAGTCACACTAACGCAAAACTGTGCTTGACATGCACTCACACACGATTCGGACGTTGTCACAATAAGAGCGCGAGAGTCGATTGACATATGAGCGTTCACTTATATGAGCGGCGCACTTGCCCCGCACACAAAGCCATTCTAAACTCTTTTATCTATTCTTTCATCTGTTCTGTGCATGCGACCACACAGACACGCGCCAACAAAAATTTATGTATAAAATGAGTGTTTTATTTTTTCTCATTTCATTTTAAGTCATTATTAATAATGTGTCATTTCCTAGAAGGTAGTCTGTCAGAATCATATTTTTGCATCTAACATTGTTTCTATTGTAAAAAATCGTTCCAAATAAATATTTTTTTTATATAGAACACTTTGGGCACCGAATCAATCCATTGTTCTTGTACTTGTCGAGGGAATGACGTCCCTTAAACTTAGTTATTTTTTCTTATACCCTATTCTCCTAAGTTTATAACTACAAGTTACAGATATGAGCCGCCTGGCAAGCACGTACGAATCAAATATTTATGTCACGGGTTGCGGCTCTCGCATATCTCGGAACTACTGTTCGGAAAGATATCTATTTCTGCTTCATTTATCGTAAGTAGGCTTTCAGTTCAGCCGAGTATACATAAAAGATGTAGAAACATTTTCCTAAACTGGTTTTTGACGATACTGATTTTTTTTTGCGACTTTGAGTTTGTTAATGTTATCTTTGATTCTATTCGTTTTGCCCAGACAATTTGTCCTTTTGCGCCAAGCTTAGTCATATCGGGTCCTGTCTACTCCTCGTTTCCAACGGATTCCTGTGACCTTCACCAGGACACTGGTCCGCCTTGTAGGGGTTTATTTAGAAGCCTTGTCTTTACCAACTTCACCACATACTTTTCAATCTCATCATCCTCCTACCGACCATAAATAAATTGGCATAAGGGTGCCAATCTTATTTATAAACTATTCCACTAACTTGCGGAAAACATTGATAGGTGCCGAATGTGGAATACCTCAGGTGCCCTTAAAGCAGGTGCCCAATGTGGCTTAGGTCTTTATTTTTGGTCGGCACAAAATGTTATCAGCTACGATACTTCTCTATTAGTCGCCATCTCAAAGTCACCCTCTTTTTAGCCGTGGTCATCTTTAACACAGTTCATTCATCGTTTTCCTGATCTGCCCTACTTTTATTCCTTTTGTCCTTCAAAAGCTCTTTATCCTGGGCATAATCTGACCATGTGCGCCCGACAAGCGAGATCAGATCGTCACCTTCGCCGTGGTCTACCAACAGGCGTCCAGTGAGTGACGATCGCTGCCCGAATGCACACCTCTTTGGGTGTATTCGTGTTACGTGGCCAGCCCACGTATCATCATCATCATCATCATTGCCTCGCTTTTCCCAACTATGTATAGGGGTCGGTTCCAGTTTAATGATGCAGCTGAATACTAGTATTTTCATGGAGCGACTACCTATCAGACCTCTACAACCCAGTTAGTAATGGGTACCCCTTGGTAAGACTGGTTGTCAGACTTTTTGGGCCGCTGACTACCTGTAACGACTGTCAAAGATCTTCAAATAATTACCGAGATCAACTGATTAATGTGCTTTTGCTTTGGTCGGCCCACGTATACTGATAAAATATTGTAACAAATAGTACCACAATTGCATTAAATAATAAAAGTTTAACTCAATAATCCATATCATTTTGTATGCAATTGGACTCGTTAGACTTATTCGTGCAATCCATCTCCCGGGACACATCGAATGGGCTTTACGTATCGCCTCCGAGTGTGACATTTATTCATCAATCAATCAAATAAATGTAAGAGGCATTGAAAAATGAATATTCTTAATTGTTTTCATTGTATGGGGTGTTTATTGAAAACTTGTTTTAATATTGCCTAGCATCTATACTTTACAAATAGCGATCTGTCATACGTACCTAATTAGTAAGAAAGAAAGAAATAAAAAAAAATATAGCTACTGCCTCGCAGGTCTAGTGGTCGAAGGCGCTACTGTTAAGTACAAGGTCTTGAACTCGCTTCTCAAGTGGAGCAATTTGTTATTGGGCCATTAAGGCTATCTCAGTAGCATTTTGGAGTCTAAAATAAATTGTACTTACCCGATTAAAATCGGCTCGCTCCTATAACATGAGATTTAATCATAACTGGCGAACTGTGGATTATTAATACTAGGTGTAATGTTATCTTTGTCTTTGTTCATCAACAATTAATGTGTTTTCCGTAATTAGAAGTCTCAACTTTTTGAGTTGGTGTTTTATCTAATATCGTTTGACATTCTATAGTAAAATAGAACTGTACACCCAATCTAATTACCAAAATTACTCCTAAAAGTAATAATTTCTCGGTAACTGCCCCAAAAAGGTACCTATTTTTCGTTAGACTTATATAGGTCAATAGAATATTGGTTTAGACCGCCTAACAACCGATTTCTTGAGACCATCCTTCAGTAATAGCAAGCAATTCGGAACTTTCCACTTTCCAAGATCACGTTACTGAACTATTATTGAAAATTGACTTCCCCAAACTTTTCTGTTTGAACTTATGAAACTTCAAGGATAACGATGGATATTGTTTGCAATGAAAGTGAACTAATGGACGGTTTTGTTCTGTTAGTTTCTGTTATTATTTGTCTTTTAATTATTGTTGGTCTACGTTATTCGTAGTTTATTTAGTGTCTGTTTTATTCTGTGGATATTGTTTTGACAGATGAATTTGCCTTTGTTCTTTGGGCATCGCCCAAGTCACGCTATCTTCGAAATGAGGTGACATGGTGATGGTTGTTTACATTCCAATGTCAACTTTTAATTTCAGCTTTTTCGTGTTCTGTTGAAATTTATCTGTGGCTGTTGTATTGACTTTTCTGTTGACAGAACATCTTTCTGGAAAACATGTTTCGACGTCAGATGCCTGTGTGTAGACCCCTGATAATCATGTTTGGATTTTCAGCTGTGGAACCCATCCTTTTTTTCTTTGTATATAATCCTCGTCTTGATTACCCAAAATTGTAAGCGTTTAGTCTGCAATGTGTAAATTTCATCGCAGCTTTAGGTACTAGATATTCTGAAGTAACTGGTATGCCTAGAAATTATGACATGTGACGTGTGTGAAAATGTGTGTTAATTAAAATATCGTTTCGTCATACGATGGAAGCTAAATTTGTTAAAATTCATTCCCACAGGCACAGGTTTTAAGTTAATTCCAACTTGAATAGTTGATAAAAATTTTTTTTTGGTCTTTAACACTTATCTTTCGCTTTCAATTAAGCCCGATTGTTGTCTATAAAATATTCTCTATTAATTGAGTACTACATACCAAATTCCTACCGCTTTACCGGGTACTTACACAGTAATTAATTAATTATAACAAGCTGTACCACGAGGCGTCACTTACCTTGAGCCAGAAATTAACGATCAAACTTGTTTCATTAAACTAATATAATATAAGTTGAAGTGTAAAACGGAGGTATTGTCCTTCTTCTTCATCTTGAATATTCTAACATTTATGACAGCTTTTAGTTTGAAAAGTTGGGTTTTCTTGGGCATTAAAATTAAATACTATGTGGGAAAGGAATTTTGATAATTTTGATACTGGGGCTCAATCAACGACCATTGTGTGGTCTTTGGGCTCAATTCTGTAAAATAATCAACTTGTCAATAGTGTGTCGGCAGTGTGTCAGTAGTGTTTCAATAGGCTAATCATTGACATTTGGTATTCTACATTTTTTTATTGTCATTGACTTACGACTGTAGTGCCATTGAAACGCCATAGAAAGACTATTGTAATAATTGGTATTCTGCTCCACTATAATCTGTCAAGCAGCAGTGACCTAGTAAGTCGTGGGTTCGAACCTAGGCAGACGCATTACTTTGTGTAATTTATTACATCACCGCTGCTCTCAAAACGGTGAAGGATAACATCGTGAGGAAACCGGCATGTCCTAGAACCATAAATTCGAAGACATGTGACATCTACCAATCCTCACTGGGCCCGCGTGGTGGATTATATAGCCCATTCCCTCTCATAGAGAGGAGGCCTGTCCCAGCAGTGGGAACATTAATAGGCCGATGATGATGATGATAATCTGTCAATGTCATCATGATGGCCAAAGTTACGGTAGTCTGTAAATATTTTAAGTATATTTGATAGTTGTGTCTATCGAACTGCCAAACTATCGACACACTACTGAGACCGCTGAAACGCCAATGAAGTTTTTGCAGAATACCAAATTTGCAACAGTGGCAACATAATGTCTGTAGTGTGTTGATAGAGTGTCAATGGCGTGTTAGGCTCCGTTCCCATTATGTCGTGACGACAGATAATCGTGTAGTTTTAAGTGTCGTGGCTTAAGTATTTAAATGGAGGTGTTCACATATAGGACGACACGATTACTGTCGTCCACGAGTTTTGCCAACTAAAAACCAACGATAAATTAATCGTCACGACATTATGGGAACGGAGCCTTACTTAACGTTAAGTTACAGAATTGGCACCCTGTAGTCTCCCATCTTTGTATGTTGCCTGTGCAAAGGAATATTTCGAGCTTAATAATATCTGACTGCCCTAAAAGACTGCCTCGTTGGTCTTATGGTCGCAAGCGTAACCGCTGAGCACGAGGACCTCAGTTCGATTCCGGGTCGAGCAAAGTGCTATTGGATGATTCCACCAAGAATATCTCAGTAGCAGCCACGGAGCCTTGATTTGAGCGCAGTTGATGCCAATTAGGTTCGCCTCTATAACATAGGACTTAAACATAACTAGCCAAATTTAGGGTTTACTATTAGGTACACTTCTGTCTAGCTCTTCGGGAATTACAAGCGAAATGTTATGTTAAGCCTTAAAACGTGCTAACCGTTTTCATAGTGTTTCTTATTTTATATTTAGTTATGTTTATGATACTCCTTTTTGAATGAAATACCTATTACTTACATTTTCTTCTTAAGTACGAACTCGTACATATATTTCATTAATTATATTAATTACTAGCGGACGTCCCGCGGTTTCACCCGCATAGTTCCCGTTCCCGTGGGAGTACGGGGATAAAATATATCCTATGTTACTCGTGGATAATGTAGCTTTCGAATGGTGAAAGAATTTTTAAAAACGGTCCAGTAGTTTTTAAGCCTATTCATTACAACCAAACAAACAAACAAACAAAGTTTTCCTCTTTATAATATTAGTGTAGATATTTCATTAATTTACCCTATAACTATTTATTATATAACAATTTATTTATACATTATGTTTGAAACTGTTTTCTGTCTGTCACTAAATCCCTCAAGGTTTATTGGAAGACCAACGTCAGACGGCATCACCTGTCTGGCATGAATGCTGAAATGGACCTTCTTGGCGGAGCCGTGAGGCACACAGTTCATACTATGTATTTTTGTCCTTTTTGTAACTTTATTAATATTATGTGTGTGTGCTTAATGCAAAGGTTGTCTTTAAAAGATCGCTTTTAGCGATAAGACCGCCCATTGTGTCACCCCTTGTAAAATGTTTAAAATTTTTGTATTTCTATTTTTTATGGTGTACATAATAAAGAGTATTCTATTCTATTCTATTCTATTCTATTCTATTCTATTCTATTCTTAATGTACTGACGTCAAATAAACATTTTTTCTTTCTTTCTTTCTTTTCTTTCTTTTTTGAACTGAGTGCAAAAACTGATCAAAAAATTACCTTTGCTTCTAAATCAATGTGGTGTTAGCAGATTCTGATAGCTCTTCTTAAACAGTTAAATTATTTATATAGAAGGGTACGGCAGATGAAAGATTAATGATTCCATTAACTCTGGATCAAGTAACTTTAAAGTTTTAAGCACATGAGCGGTACCCAAATTGAACAATTAGGTACTTTGCTTAACTTGAAATTGAACTTAATTTGTATCTACATGCGATAGTTTATAAATTGTAGAGTCATGATACGTAGTGAAAAAGTGAATACTTAAATAATAATAATAAGTAAATATCATTGGGCAATACACACAGCGCCATCTTTTGCCACACTTAGCAACGAGGCTGGTGTCCTGGACACCAGATAGTTGATATACTACATAGATACTTTATGTTTGTAAATGCATATTTATATATGTCCATGACTGGGAAAAAAATGTCCATGGTCATCACACAAACATTTTCTCCAACCGGGATTCAAACCCAGGACCCTAAGAACGTAAGGCTGCCTCAGTACCGCCGCGCCATTCGTATCGTCATCAAATCATTTATTTTGTACTTCTTTAAATCATCGTCAGTTGTTTTTGATTACTCAGCTACTCTTGCGCAAGCTGTGTTGGGTGGGTTTTCTTAAAGCTTAACTTAAAGATCGACCCGAGCTGCAGTTATTATTTACCCTCGAGCTCCTCTGATTAAACAAATAAACGTTAATAGGTGGCTTGGCAGATCGGTCGGGATGTCGGGATGAGCAAGGAAATAAAATCTGGCTGACTCAGAAACCGAATCCGCAAGCTCTTTTTCCACTTCGGTATTTAGTTGAGAACTGCTTAGCTAGGTGCAAAAACAGTACTCGAAGTTGTAATTCAAATAGTCTCTAATTTTTATTTTCTGAAGAAACTTTACAGGAATACAATCATTATTAGTTAAAATCGAGAAGGTAAAAAGCGATTAAAACTTTTTTAAATCGACATTCGAAAGCGCATTTAGGTTTTTTAACATCGAATCGAATTACAAAATGATGAACGCGTATTTTTTTGTTTTTGTAAATCAATGAGTATTGACAAAGATAAAACGCACCAAAATTCGGGAGTAGAGGCTCGTTACGTCAGCACTCACTAAAAAGGCGTGCGTGATGTATTGAGAATTTCAAAAGCGTCGTATCTTCGTCAATTTCGGTTTACCTACGTTACAAAACAAAAATACGAGTCAAATATTTTTTGATTATCTAACTGACGAACTAATTCGATTTTTAGTCGACAAGCCTATTGTAGTATTAAGGATGGTCGAGTCTTACGGTTGCTCACACAACTTGCTAAAACAAGCATGCAAAATTAAGGAATATATGAATAATTTTACTATTAATTGAGTCTCTGATGTCTACAGGCATAGGTCTAGATCTAATAATTCATTTCTAATGGCCCAGAAAAACTCTAGATCTATCCCCACAGGCTATCAACCCTCATTATTATCTCGTTTCAATAGGCCTTTATTCTGACGCCATTAATTTTTATAACGTCTAATGAACGTAAAGGATTCCGATAAAGTTTGGCATAAAATACCACGTTATTTATTACTGAACTATAAAATTACTATTACAGTTCTGATTTACGGTTAATATGTCTCTTCTTTTGTTGATCGTTTCTGAAAATGGTCTTCGTCTGGGCGGTTCTCTATCGTATTACCTAACTTTTTAATCCAAAATCTAAAATGACATAATCTTTTTTGTCATAATCATCATTCGTCCGAATGATAATTTATCCGAACTTTAAATCACATAATATCATATGCCATAAAGGTGAAATCCCTAAATATAATAAGCCCTAAATCCGTTTGTCATAAGTATTACAATCAATAATATACAAAAGACATAAAATCGTTTTCAATAAAATCATAAGTCCTATTCTAAGTAAATGTTTAATCATATGTAGGCGTTGACCTGCAATACAAGCAAGCATGCAGCAAGCATGCGGCACGCATGTAGCAAGCATGCGGCAAGCATACAGCAAGCAAGCATGAAGCAAGCAAGCATGAAGCAAGCAAGCATGCAATGCAAGCAAGCATGCCATGCAAGCAAGCATGCAATGCAATCAAGCATGCAATGCAAGCATGCAATGCAAGCATGCAGCAAGCATGCAGCACGCATGTAGCAAGCATGTAATGCAAGCAAGCATGCAGCAATCATGCAGCAAGCATGCGGCAAGCATACAGCAAGCAAGCAAGCTTGCAGCAAGCAAGCATGCAACAAGCAAGCATGCAGCAAGCAAGCATGCATGCAAGCGTGCAGCATGCAAGCAAGCATGTAGCATGCAAACGAGCAAGCATCATGCAGCAGGCATGGTTTCTGTCACGGCTCCGGCGCTGCGGGGCTCCGGCGGCCTCACGCGAGCTTATCGTCGCAGATGGGTTTAACGCTCACCACCGCAGCTTCGGCTTGCTGGCCGGGTTCGCCGGCAAAAAATATATCATACTTTAACTATCTCAAGGAGTACAATAGGTAAGTAAATGTTTGATTAATTTGTCTTTACCTATTGTGGCAACCCTACCAAAATAGGTAACAATTTTGCATGTTGTTAAGAAGCTTATACTCTGTTCCGTTTACTTACACATGTGGTCTGGGCTTGTAACTAGTCGAGCAATTATTCGCGGGTGTAAACGAACCGTTTCTGAAGCCATCAACCAAGCATTCTGTACATCAAATGAAGTAACTGTACGCAAAAAATATCGCGGGGAAATAACTTTTTTTTTGGGGTGATAAATCACGTTTCACAGTAAAACTCAATGTAGTGCTGCTCAGAACATTGTGCATTGTGTACTTTGAATAGTAAATGGGTCGTGAAGGTGTTTAAAATGATTATTACTGTAAACAAGTATTTGAAGGAATATTACATGTGAAATAGTTGTAACATCTCTGTAACTAGAAGATTCCCAGGTATAGTTCAGGACAAAAAAAATTATCGCAATGTCGGGGAGAACAAGTGCTTTTTGGCTTCGTTAAGGGGCCGGTGGAGCAAGCGTAGTTCATACAAACGTAATACCAAAATTATTTGTAAATGAAACATATTCTTAAGGTACTGTGTATTTATTTCCATTGTTTTACAGAATATCTATGTTTCCAATATATATTTTGAAAGGACAATGATATAAAGATGAGATATGAGGAAATTCAAAATTCTATACAAAAATTATTTTTCTCATAACTCTTGTTTCAATCAGTGTACATTTAAAATATATATTTGGAAACCTAGATATTCTGTAATCCAATCGAAATAAATACCTACACACTACCTTAAGAACATGTTTGATTTACAAATTATTTTGGTATTACGTTTGTATGAAATTCGCATGCTCCGCAGGCCTCTTAAACATAACTGGCGATATGTGGGTGTACTATAAGGCACACCTCTAATTCTTCGGGGTATACAGGCGTGATTTATATGTCTGAATTACAAGCAAACAATATAATTTGACCTTTTTCCCAATCTTGGCAAAGGTTTAGAAATCCTCTTTGTATTTGTTGCGGGTCGTAGATTTCTGTTAGCGGTAGTACACACTACCAACTTTTTAACAAGATGGCTACTGTCCAATAGTCTCCGTTTTCTTGTCGACAAAAACGTATGTTTAAGGTTTTTATCGACAACAAATCAAAAACTATCAATTGTTCCATTTATCGACAACAGCCAAAAGTTTTGTGGAAAAAAAAGACAATCAAGCAAATTTTTCACAACTTACCTATGCAGGCGGGAATACTGGGTACTAAAATAAATATACCTACTAAGTTTGACATAACGACGCAAATTTTTCATGACAAGCAGCGCCACCTTTATAGGCCATACTGTACCAACACCGCCATATTCTGTCAATGTCATTCGAACGTCCAAAAATTATTTTACTGCCGTTTGACAAGGCTTAGGTATTATAATAATCTTTATTCTCATCTACATAACATTCAATGCCTATAAAACCACAACTTTACAGCTATCATACAACCTCGCTAAACTATTGGCAGATATTCGTATATTTAATGCGGAACAGCGCCAAAGCACTATAATAAAAATAAGGCAGTCTGGGGCAATCAATTTCAGTGGTACTTACAATTTTAGTGGGGCAGTTAGGGAGTTTGATGGCCGGGACAGATTGACGCACGTCGTATCCGCAGGACCACGCTACAATGAAGGAAATGCTTGGGATGCTATATTGCAATTGAAAATGATTTATTATTAGATTTGTGTGTTATTGTTTATGGCGGAAAAATTGAAGCAAGGAAATAACGTTTTCATTTGTATTAAGTCACCGTAAAATTGTCAAACACGTTAGATTGTAAAATAACTAGAGAGATTGTAAACTCTCGAAATATTGTCAAACGAACATACTGCTTACAATAAAACGCATTATTTTTCTTGAAATGCATGCGATGGTAGTCAACTCACGCGGTGTGGAGAGAAGGAGGGGTCCCCCTTGCCCAATGGTACCACTCTCATGAAAAGATAATGTACCAATCCTGAGAAATACCGATTAATATCTTATTTTCTCCTTAACACAGGTTATTCTGTAACCTAGCTAGGAGAACAGTGCTTCACCCACTCGATTGTAGACTACCTAACATATTCTGTAATAACTATTACCATGATACCTACTACAATCTGTATGTTGAGTAAATAAATTTATTATTATTTCCTTTATTTAATTTTTTAACAAATTTTTTACATTTTTAAATATTATCATAAAAAATATATATAAAAACATTTAAAAATATAAAAAATTGTAACCCACCGGTATCGGGAACAGGGTCCAAGCTACCGGCGGTCAGGGCTCCAGAGAGAGGAACCTCCTAACAATACGGGCCGTGTCCAGTAGTACCGCTTTCTGAATCAAGCCCTTGATCCAGCTGCCTAACGAGAGCCTCCTCAGGTGTTGGTCGAGGCTCTTGGCAATTAAGCCATGCGCTGACACGACTATCGGCACAATGATTGCTGAGTCCACTTCCCACATGTCGACAACCTCGCGAGCCAAGTCAAGATACTTGATTTGTTTATCTTTCTCGGCTTTCACGAGGTTCTCATCATGCGGGACCGTTATGTCAACAATCATTGCGCGCCGCTCTGATCGATCCATCACCACTATATCAGGCCTATTGGCTATAACAGTCCTGTCAGTGATGATGGATTGATCCCAGTACAGTGTGATACTGCCATTATCGAGAACTGGGTCGGGCACATACCTATAGTAGGGCACTTCCGATTCCACAAGATTGTATTTTAGAGCAAGTTGCTGATGGATAATCCTGGCTACAAGGTTGTGTCTATGCAAGTACTCTCCGTTAGCTAGACGAGAACACCCGGAAATAATGTGACGGATTGATTCTCCTGGACGGTGGCATGCCCGACATATGTCAACCGTACCGTCCTTCACAATAAATCTCCGGTAGTTATTCGTCATCATTACTTCATCCATAATTGCACAGACAAAACCTTCGGTTTCTCCGAAGAGGTCCCCGGAACGTAGCCAGGACACGGACGCTAGAAAATCTACATCGGGCCCATGAAGAGCCCGGTAAAAGCGCCCGTGAAGCTCCTTGCCCTGCCATTCTTTCCTGCGGTCATCAGTAGTAAGTATTATAGGTTTGCGCCAGTTCTCTTTAGCCAAGGAGAGCGGGGTGAGGCCCTTGTCCATCGCGACCACATCTCGATGCATCCCCACGTCGGCTTCTAGGAAATAATCCCTGAGACTGCATACCTCGCGATTGTGGAGAGTCTTAGCGTTTAAAAAGCCACGACCCCCACACTTCCGCGGGATATACAGTCTCATAACTGAAGAACGTGGGTGATGCATTCGATATGCCGTCAACAATTTACGGACCTTCGTATCCAGGGCGTCTAGTTCGGTTTGAGTCCAATTGAGTATGCCGAAAGAGTACATCAAAACTGGCATGACCCAACCGTTGAAGGCACGCACCTTATTTCCGCCCGATAAAAGACTATTAAATACTTTTTTCAGGCGGCCAAAGAAGCGCTCCCTCAACGATTGCTTCATGTCAGCCACATTGATGCCCAGCGCTTCCGACATACCCAAATACTTATAGGTTTCAGTTGCTGAGAGGGATCTAAGATTTATGGAATCTGAGAGCTGGGTTCCCACAGACTCCACAATCTCCCCTCGCTTTACATGCATGACCGCACATTTATCCACACCAAATTCCATCCTGATGGCGCTACTGAAGGTTACAGTTACCTTCAGTAGCTCCATGAGTTGAAAATCGTTGGGGGCAAAGAGTTTTAAGTCATCCATGTAAAGGAGGTGAGATATAACCCGACCATCTTTCCGCAACTGATAGCCTAGACCTGAATCCTCCAGCAGTGTGCTAAGAGGATTCAAGGCTAAGCAGAACCAAAGTGGACTCAAACTATCGCCCTGAAATATTCCTCGCTCTATCCTTATCGGCTCGCTATTCCTCTGAATTTCCCGACATCCTGGATAGCGAAGGACTGTCCTCCATTGCCCCATACATGACATCAGGAAGGTGCGCAGAGTTGCATCAACTTTATACAACTCTAGCACCCTCATGAGCCATGTATGTGGGACTGAGTCATAGGCCTTCTTATAGTCTATCCAACATGTCGACAGATCCTTTCGGGAACGACGAGCCTGTTGACTAATGGCCATATCAATGAGGAGTAGCTCCTTAGTACCACGGGACCCATTCCTACATCCATTTTGGGAAGCAGACATGACAGAATTGTCATCTACATGTTTACAAATTTTTGTTCTCAAAATGGATGTAAGAACTTTATAGACTGTCGGGAGACAGGTGATTGGTCTATAATTTTTGGGTTCCGCAGTACTACCCGATTTATGAAGCAGGTGGGTTATACCTGTTGTCAGGAACTCTGGCAGCGACCCCGCCTCTAAGGCTGACTGGAATAGGGTCGCCAAGCGAGCATGCGACCTTGTGAACCATTTAATCCAGAAATTGTGCAGCCCATCCGGCCCTGGAGATTTCCAATTAGGCAACGGACGGACTGCACAAACTACGTCTTGGGGGCTGATAGTAATTGCCCCCATTTCTGGTACTGGATCGCACGCTCGCTCAATAACCCGAGTCCATTCACCCTCAGCATGGCTGACAGGCACCGACCAGATGCTGCGCCAGAACGAACACATTGCATCATCATCTGGTAGGCGCGTGTCAGCCACACCTTGGTCCGGTCGCTCCCAAGCCCTATAAACCCACCTTTCATCTCTTTGGAATGTGCGATTCTGAGTGTATCGATCCACCCGCCGCTTATACCTACGTATACGGCTTGCCCATGCATACACTTTCTGCTTCAGGAAGTCGATGCGCTCTGTGACACGGGACATGTAGTCTCGAGGATTGATATCAGTCCCCGAGAACGCCCGCCTCACAAAACGCATCACTCTAGGGCGAGTATTGCCCTCCCTGAAGCAGATCAATTTGCCGATGAGTGCTCTGGCCCCACCAATACGTTGTTCAATCCTGTACTGCCATGCCGGTACGGCTGGTTTTGGCCGTGTAGCTCTGTCATCAGAAAATTTGACACGAGCTACACGACATGCCGCTACGGCCGCACAATACAGGACTGAGTGAACATCGGTGAGGTCTTCGCAGTTATCAAAATAATTTGACAACTGCGAATCCAGAACAGCCACCAGCATCCTATTTTTGTTATGCATGGGCAAGCGAGGTAAACGCGGTCTAAGCTCTGGTGCCATGAACCGATATTCCCGAATCGCACCCTCCAAAGCACTCCTCATATCCTCACTGTACTGGGTACCTACATTAGTAATCATGTCACTACTCACGTCGTCATCGCGATTTGTTATTGTGGTTGGCTGTGGTGGAACCACAGCCTGCGAGGGCGGCGTGGCAATGACATGGCTACCATGCATTTCAGTTCGCAAGCGATCAAGTACGGTGTCATCCAACATACGATTACGCTGGATGACTCGCACCTGATCCGACAGTCGTTGTGCCGACACGTTGACAGCTGGCTCAAGCACCTGAAACAGAGAGAGCATCCTAACACGGTACGCTGTCAGGTTGTTTCCCCCCTCTGTAGCCCCATAGTATGCGCGCATGACGTTTTCGTTATTCGATTGCGTCCATCGCATGCGCTGCACACTTCCGCCGGGAGCTGGGACCCTATCAGAGGCCGGTGGGCCTCGAGGTCCTAAGCCGTCCGGCGGCCGGCGTCCTCCCCGTCGACGACTAGGTGGTGGCGTCGTGGGCGGAGAGAAATACTCGTCACTCGAGCTCGACGCAACTGCCACGGCCGGTGTCACAGCGCTCACGATGGGGCTGGGTTCCGGCGGCGGCGAGGCGGAGCTGAGCGACGGGTCCGGAGGCGGTAGGCGTGCGCGTCGAGCAGCGGCTCTGGTCAACATTATCTTGATTTGAATACTTGATTTCCGATTTCGTTTTTCGCTTTGACATACGTCATTATTGATCAAACTTTTCTTCTGTGCTTCTGCTTATATTTTATGGGGTGCATTTTATTTTGTGCGGTAAAAATTTAGTTATTGAATATATTAAAAGGGTTCCAGACTATTGAAAAACTATTTAAATTAATTATTTATAAACAAAATTAGGAATGAAATATCAAGACGTCTGTTGACGTTAAGTGTTGCCAGTTATTATTATTATTATTATTATTATATAACCTACCCTTAAAACACTTTACATTCCCCTAAAAAGCGTAGTCGACGGAGTCCCGCTTCGCGGGGCCCCAATTTCCGAGTGCAGGGTTTAAAGGAACCTAACTAACTAACCTACCGGGGGGGTGCCCCAAGTCCCGATGAGATACTTCCGTATGTTCAGTTGAAAATATTTCGAGAGCTTACAATATCGCTAGAGAGATTACAATCTAAAGTGTTTGACAATTTTACGCTTATTATAGTTAATTTTATGTACTCAATTCCGTGCCTCGGAAAGCACGTTAAGCCGTTGGTCCCGGCTGTTTGTCATTCCCAGATCTTTGACAGCCGTTACCAGTAGTCAGTCAAAGTGAGCCGAAAGTTTAACCTGGGTTGTGGAGGTCTGGTTAGACAATCACTCCATGTAAAATACTGGTATGCAGCAGCATCCCGTTAGACTGGATGCCGATCCCAACATAGTTCGGGAAATAGCTAGGCTGGTTACAATGTAACTTCAAATTTCTTCCTAAAATCTTAAAATGGAATATCAGAAACCGATGAATTTCTTAGAGCAGCCTAGAGTCAGATATTTGAGTCCCTCTAAACGTATCCTTGGCGATATGTGGATGTATAAAATAAATAAATAAAAAATATCGCTAGAAATTACACACAGCGCCATCTAGGGCCACACTAAACAACGAGGTTGTGTCGTGGACACCTGATAGTTGATATACTACATAGATACTTTTTGTTTGTAAATGCATATTTATACATATATCCATGACTGGGAAACAAATGTCCATGCTCATCACACAAACATTTGCTCCTACCGGGATTCGAAGCCGGGTCCCCAAGAACGTAAGGCAGCCTCACTACCGCTGCGCCATTCAAGTCGTCAAATATAATATGTTTATGTATTTATTAAATAAAACTTCATGGATTTGTAAAAGTATATCATCTTCGTTTGGTTTCCAAACCTTGATACTCATTAAGTAATAAACCATTGAAATAATTCCCACCTTGTTAAATACTACATAACTTTTCACAAATATTGTGGTTACACAAAAGGCATAAAATAATTTCTACCTAATTGGTATTATTTCCCTTTATGCGAGATCAACGTTAATGTGCATAGCTCAATTTTATGATCATGTGATATCAAATTAATGAGTGGTGATTTAACAGCATTTAGAATTAATGACTCGCATTATGTTTGGTAAATAGGTGACCACTGTACCCATATTTGAAATGAAATACTAATGATTCCTGACTAAAAAAAATATGGTTCTGTTTATCCAATTACCGAAACAAACAAACACGTGTTTTTTGTTTTATCAAATTAATCAAAATTGAAGAAAATAAGAAAACATAACGTCCTCGTTATTTAGATGTCGGTTTAAAAAATTGACCTGGCTTTACTCAACTGTGACATACCCGTATGTTGTCATATTAGAGAAGATGGAAAAATGTTGCCAGACTCATGCCTTTTTCTTTAAAAAAATGTTAAAATCTGTTAATTTAGTGACAAAGACAGTCGCGCAGTTACTCTAGCTTAAGGGGCCGACGGAGCATGCGCTTTTCATACAAACGTAATACCAAAATAATATGAAAATCAAACATATTCATAAGGTAGTGTGTAAATATTTCGATTGGGTTACAGAATATCTATGTTCCCAAATAAATATTTTGAAAGGACCATGATATAAAGGCGAGATATGAGGAATTTAAAATTTCTACAGAAAAATTATTTTCCTCATAACTCTTGTTTAAATCAGTTTCCAATCTAAATATGTGTTTGGGAACCTATATATTCTGTTATCAAAATAAATACATAATACCTTAAGAATATGTTTCATTAACAAATTATTTTGGTATTACGTTTGAATGAAAAACGCATGCTCCGCAGGCCTCTTAACACGTCTGTCAAAGGCCAAATGCTAAAGGAAAAGGTTTTACGGTTCAAAGGTATTAAATTCTTACTAGCAACCAAAGTTCCTCTTTGTAACCTAGGACCAAATTCCGTCATTGAAGATGTGGTAGGAGCGTCTGAAAATTACTAGGATTAAAGGTTAACACCTAATCTGGAGGGTCGAACCCTAATAGTGGTAGGGTTGTTCTAAGTAAATATGTTGCGTAGATTATATGGCGTATTATATATTATAACTATATGTAGAATAAAAACAATGAAGTCTGAAAGTCGCGCCGGTGACTAAGGTCCATATGTTCACCGAAAAGATAACGGTCTGATTATCTAAACACAAAAAAAAAAATACAGACGAATTGAGAACCTCCTCTTTTTGGAAGTCGGTTGAAAACAGCTGTCACTGTGACTTGTTCCCATACAAGAATGTGTTTTAAACAGCAAAAATTTGTGTGTAATCGTTTGTCGTGGTGTGGGCGGGCATGTGTACGGAGCAATGAAGAAAGTATCGTGAGAAAAGTTTTGAGTATGAATGTGGATGGATATAAGAGTAGAGGAAGACCTAAAAAAACGATTAATGGCCTGTGTGAAGAATGCTATAGCATGAAAGAAGATGTTTGATGAGATGTGGAGTAATAGAGAAGTATGGAAGAAAAAAACATGCTACTCGTAGTAGAATGACGGTATTTCAAGAAATTGACGATTTTCTTTGACGTCAAATCATTTATCTCAGTAAAAAGCCAAAAAATCCTTCACTGTGAGCCATTTAGGCCATTAATTATAAAAGTCTCGTCTTTTTTATATCGTGGCAAAGGTCCTACGTTTCGGCCTAACTTAGGAGCAGGTGTGATACTTATCTACGGGAAAATTGCTCAAGTAATTACTTTTGAACAAAGATCTAGGTTTTAGGCATAGACACAGAGTAGGTATACGAGTACTTAGGCGTGGGCATACATGAATTTCAGCTAAGAGACTATGAGCATATATATTTTTAGGTACAAGTTGCCGTATTTTAAACATACAGCAGTGTAGTTAATCTAAACAATCTTTGAGGCATGCCGTATGTGGGCACGCCACGATAGTGGCGGTAAGTCCCCTCTTTGAGGAGTGGCTAGAGAGGCGCCACGGCGTCCTCACCTTCCGCCTGACGCAGGTCCTCACTGGACACGGATGTTTCGGGAGGTACCTGCACCGAATCGGGCGGGAGGAAACGTCCGGGTGTCTCCACTGCGAGGATCGACCGGAGGACACGGTGGAGCACACGGTGGAGGTCTGCCCTGCGTGGGCGGAGCACCGCCGTGTCCTCGTAGCGGCGATCGGCGGCGGCGACCTCTCGCGTCCGGCCCTGGTTCAATCCATGGTCCGGAGCGAGACGGAATGGGAAGCCGTCACCTCCTTCTGCGAAGCAGTCATGCTAGCGAAGGAGGTGGCGGAACGAGAGAGGGAGAGAGCCTCTCTTCCCGGCCGCCGCGGGAGAAGCACCGCGCGTCGGGGGCCACGAGGTGGCTACCGGCCACCGTAGATGCGGACCTGTGGACGGTTAGCTATGGGCTAGCTAGCCGTCCGTCCGTCTAGTGACGACAGGCCATGTCGACGGCGCGTTCGTGTTCCACGCGCGCCTCAAAGAGATGTCAGCAGAAGAGAGGGGCCCGCAAGGGCCGAAGCCTGCCGGGGTTGCGGGACTGTTCGAAAGAGTTACCGTGGCCCCGGGACATAAAGGGCGAGGAAGGAACATGGATGGGTTTTAGTCAGTAAGAGTCTGACACTCCCTCCCGCTCCGCCCAGAGTGGGAGAAGTCATTTGATGATTTCCCATCCTAAAAAAAAAAAAAAAAAGGCATGCCGTATGTTCTTGTCATTTTGTAAAGTATATAAAATGTTGAAAATTAATTTGAAAGGTAGTTTAATGTAAATGATATACTGGTATGTTTTAGAATAGTCATCTTATTAAATACATGCGTTTCTTCTTTAACTGCTTAGGCCTATGCAATTGATTAGAAAGTTATAATATTTTTATCAATACTTTACTACATTTTTTTTTCGCGATTTCATGTTTGGTCCCATAGTAGTTGTTTTTGGTTGTTTCATGAGTTCAATCACGTGTTTAAGTTTCGTACACTAATTACCAGTCACCCTATATAAAGAGAAAGGAGTAAATGATGCCGTGACGTCTGACAGGGGAGTATGGAAGCGGAGAACGTGTTGCCCCGACCTCAAGTAGAATGGGACACACGCCAGGAAGCTGATTATTGTATATTTTTTTTTATAATTTTTGTGTGCAATAAAGAATAAGAATAAGAATTATCACTATCAAACTAAAATCCGTCCTCAAACGGTAACTGGACTTACTTTTGCCAAAGCCACGATTTTAAGACGAAAAAGACTACTATCTTGGTTCAATAGTTCAATGTCAAGTAGTTAGGCACTTGCACAGTGAATCGTTGAAGCAAAGAACATCTGTTATTAATGATCGTTAATCCAGCCACTGATAAATCGATGGTTTAAGCTATTTTTCAAGTCACTTTTTATTCCATGACCATTATCTTCGTTAGGAAGGCACGTGGCTTGATACAAAGATAATTAATCTATTCAACATTGTGCTAGCAGCATTAACTGCCTAGAACGCACATTTGATGTGCCAACATAGGCATTATTTTAAGTCACGGGTGGGGTACGATTATTACAGCATTTTCTCTAACTTTAGTAACCACAAAACTACCCTTATATCCTATGGCATCGTTGTTCAAATGTTTGTACCTACAATAATAAAGTCCATAATAATATCACTGAAAAACTGGATTACTTTTGGGGTGCCAAGAAACTATGAAACGTTCTTTATCGTGTGGTATAATTATACACCCATACGCAGAGTTTTTATGCCGCCCATGCGCTTCTGATTTAGCTATACGTGCCGTCAGGAAACATCTCTCACGCGTTCTAGTTTCCTCACGATGTTTTCCTTCACCGAAGCACGAGATAATAATACAAAACGCATATGAATCCGGAACGTCAGAGGGGTGCATTGACTTCGAACTGGAGACATAAGATTTGACACTCTGATGATCACACCTTTAGGCCCATCACTACTATAAATCAAGTCCACTTTTAAATTGCATGTGGTCCTTCGAGTGAAGTTCGTACGAGCGAACTTTAGAGAAGTTACACTACAGCTGTTCCGAAAACTTTACTTTTACACCCTTTACCGAATTATCTGACCTTAAGAACAACCCAATTCTTTATCACAATATCTTTATTATACCCCAGCACATGTACCACTCGGTATTTTCCAAGTATTATTATGTTATTTCGGTATTCGACATGTTTATAGCCTCGCTATTCGCCACGTGTTGGTAACAGTCGAAGGTGCGAGTTGTCGTGACAAAACTGTATTAAGAATGTTGCGTTAGGTATAGGCAAGTTGGTCTAAGTTATAAGGCATCCTGGAAAAGTATTTGGTAGAAATGTATTTGGTCAGAATTTCGACGTGAATGAATAGGGTATTCAGGTAGGGGATGTCAGCATAATGAAGGGCCAAAGCCTGCCGGGGCTGCGGGACTGTACGAAAGAGATACCGTGGCCCCGGAACATAAAGGGCGAGGAAGGAATATGGATAAGTTTTAGTCAGTAAAACTCTGAAACTCCCTCCCGCTCCGCCCAGAGTAGGAGGAGTCATTTGATTATTTCCCATCTGGAAAAAAAGAGGCTGGAGTCGCGACCGTGAACCGGAAGACATTGCGTTGGAAGGCGCGGGTTGAAAAGTTGCGGGAAACGCTGGATGCGCGTCTTGATCATGATAACAAACAACTTTTAATATGGGAAAAAAAGATCAGCTGTTCAGTACATTTATGTTCGCCTAATGTACTGAACAGCTGATTTTTTTTTCCCATAGTAAAAGTTGTTTGTTACTTAAACACGTGATTATGCTCATGCATAATCACGTGTTTAAGTATCGTACACTAATTACCAGTCGCCTTATATATTTGGCTGTTTTTGCTCCATACATGAAACTTGTACCTATTCTTGAAAGAAATCTTACTTAAAGTTTCAATCCACTCTCAGCATTTATAACTGAATCCTTTACTGCAGCATGTTTCGGAGCACTATAAATAATAAAACACTACCGGGTAAAATAAATAAATAATTTATTATCACAGCACAATTTGACAATGTCACGCGAGCCATGTTTGTGCCAAAACAAATTTATTTATCACACAATCTCGATAAATGCGGAACGAATTTGAATATCCTTACAGAAATGAAATGCCATTTCCGATTACTTACCTAATTTTTTATTCATGTACATTGAGTTTACCTGAACTTTACCTGCTTGCTTATAGGATCTGTATATTTTGGTGTAACTAGGTTATTTCTCTGTATCATTGGTGACAGCTGAGCTTGTGGTCCAGGGTTCCATTCCGAGGTGAAGTGTAATGAGTGAACATTGTTGGCTTTTTAGATTCCCGGATGCTGTTTAACTTTGTTAAATATTCATTTTGTTTTTAATTTTTTGTATAGTAAGCAACGACCTGTTGTCGGGCCTACGTTGTCCCCCCATACTTTAGTACTAATGCTGTAATGTAACGTAATAATATTGTAATACCAAATGATTTGAAAAGAGTAACCATGGAGTTTCTTGCCGGTTCTTCTTCATGGAATCGACCAACGCAAACCGTGCACGTTTTTCGACGTTTATAAGTGCCCATCTAGGCCTATGTGAAATGAAATATTTTGATTGTGATTCTGAGGTCGGGCAAAGCATTTTCCATTAGGAATTTCTCAGTATTAGCCAGGAAGGCTGACTTTGTGCCCGTTTGGTGGCAATATGCTTGCCCATTGTTACATTAGACTTAAGAGGCCGACATTAGACATTAGACTTGAGGAGCACGCGTATTTCATACAAACGCAATATCAACATAATTTAAAATAAAAAATAAAAATATATCGCTGGGCATTAACACACACACACACACACATTTCGATTGGATTACAGAATATCTAGGTTCCCAAATATATATGTTTAATGGACTCTGATTTAAACAGGAGTTATGTGAAAAAAATAGTTTTCTATGTAAGTTTTAAATTAACGTCTGCAAATAAATGTTATTATTATTATTTAGATCATTTTCCTTTCAAAATGTATATTTGGGAACATAGATATTCTGTAATATAATCGAAATAAATACACACTACCGTAAGAATAATATGTTTCTTAGACAAAATATGTTGGTATTATGTTTATATGAAATACGCGTGCTCCGCCGGTGCCTTAAGCATAACTGGTGAAATGTGGTGAGTGCACTATTAGAACCTCTGCCTTACCTTTCGGGAGTTAAAAGGCGTGATGATGTTGTTTTATGTTATTATTTACTGGAATCCGTGTGCAGATTAACTTTATGAAGCACAATTATTATACACTTGGGAAAAATGTTTTATAAGATATTTCCTGCTCCTTGTGCAACTCCACTTGCATCTTAGTAGGACCTGTCCTAAGTTACTGGTAAAGCTGTCGATGTGGCATAGTTCTGGTCGGAGCTCATCATTATCATTATCATTTCAGCCGAAAGACGTCCACTGCTAGACATGGGCCTCCCCCAAGTGTCGCCACATTGACCGGTCTCGTGCGACACGCATCCAGCGGATTCCCGCAACCTTCACCAGGTCATCGGTCCACCTAGTGGGAGGCCTTCCAACGCAACGTGTTCCGGAAACTGAATAACTTGAATGCGAGAATCATCAACATGACGACGAAGAAAAAATTATTACAAAATCCCTGTAGGTTTTTTGGCACCACTTCTTAACATTTTGAATACAAGCTGAATAAAAACGAATAATTTTTAAAGGAGAAAGAGCAATACTCGGAGAACCTATTGCATTAAACGATAAAATACTGCCGAGAGGTGTACTGCTTCTATTTGGTGCATTAACTTTAATGGTACAACGCCATTTTCCTTCCAGCAAGGAGGTAAATAAATCAACTCGCTTCCTTAGTTTTAAAATCGCAATGGTGCATTAGTATTGGCAGGTAAGATTGAATACAGGTAATGTTTTGTACTGTATTTTATGGAAAAACATTGTTTTATTACAGGATTCAAGGGTAATTTCATGTAAAAAGTTGGCGCTGTGAGATCTTTGTGATTCAACATTATTTCATCGTCATGGTTCATCATCATCATCATTATATCAGCCCGGAATCACCCAATGCTGATTATCGGCCTCTCATTTTTCTGTCACACTTCCCGGTTTTGTGCGTTCTTTTTCCAGGTATTTCCCGTGACTTTAACGATATCGTGGACCCAACGAACTCTAGGACGGGCTTGGTTTCTTTGGCCTAATCGTGGCCACCACCCAGTCAAAGCCTTACTCCATTGACCATCTCATCATTGTTATTTAAAACTATTTCCCCTAATTGCACTGACATCGGCTTCCAGTCCAACACGATGCAGCTGTACATTTGGGGAAATAGTTATAAATGCTGTACATCTGTACACGATGCTGTATGTTTTTACATGTAGCGTCTACCTGTATGACCTCCAGACTTATTCAGATACCTTCTGGGTTAACACAATAGGCATGTTGACAGTATCAAAATATTGCAAATCTATTTAGGCCATCAGTGAGAGTACGAGTATTGGAAAATAATGGACACTTATTTTTTCTTTTTGTAAATCAATGAATATTGACAAAGATAAAACGCATCAAAACTCGAGATTGGGGGCTTGTGACTTCAGAACGCGCTAAAAATTAAACCAAGGCGTGACGTTGTTAATTTTAAAAGCTTCGTATCTTCGTTAATTTTGGTTTACGTAACAAAAGATAAAATACGGGTCAAATATTTTTTGATAATCTAACTGGCGAATGAAATCAACCGGGAAGGTTCTTCTTTGTTTTAGTCATCCCTTTATTTAAATCAGCCGGGAAGTTTCTTATGGTTTTCGGATGGCCAATCGCGGAAGGGAGTGTCAGACTTTTACTGACTAAAACCCATCCATGTTCCGTCTTAGCCCTTTTTGTTCCGGGGTCACGGTATCACTTTCGAATAGTCCCGCAGCTTTTAATCCTCCCTTAAAGAACATAACAGCCTGTCTATCGTCATGAAATACCTAAACTATTGAGCCTATCATTTATATTATCCATAAACCTTTCCACGTAAACTCGACACAAAAACATCTCCTTACGCTACTTCGTTCAAAGACTCCCAACTACTTACCGCCTGTCACTTACAACGCCTGTCTTAGAACTCAGTTTATTGCTTGTGCTGATGAACTATCGGCTAATTGCCACTAAACCCTACTTTATGTACGAGTAGATACCTACAGTACCGTCGTGAAACTTTTACTGCTCCAATATGGGTCGCTGGTTGTGTTATTGCGGTCAGACAAAATTAAAATGATGAATGGAATTATTCTTTAGGTCCATTTGTTAGGAATGTGGGCATTCTCCTTTTTTTATTGAATTGCTGAATTTTGTTGATTTATTCGATGATGTTGTAATTGATCCTTTTGCGTTTAGTGATTATGCAGAGTATTTTATAATTCCATTGCATTTGGCACTTTATTTTTAGTTTATCATAAAATGAATAAAAGAGAAATTGTCACAGTAGTGAAAAAGTTCACAGAAATGTAGTTTTATTTGCATCAAGAAATAAAGTTTGCATGGTATTCTAACATTTAGATTTATAATCGAAAAAGATTAGAATACCTTAGGTACCTAGCAAGAAATCAAATCAATCAATACAGAAATCTATTTAGGTCCATGTTTACCAAAAAGATAACGGTCTGATTATCTAAAACAACTGTTTAAAACATATTTTTGTATGGGAACATGACGTCACAGTGACAGCTGATAATCAGACCGTTTTCTTTTCGGTGAACATGAACCTTACATGGCAACATAACTTGATTTGTCAAGTCAGAACTAATTTTGACTTGCTAAAGAGTTCGTAAGAGAGAAATAACGAGGTGATAGTAAATAGTTTTTAAAGTACTCTGAGAATCTATTTTATTATGAAATAGCAGAAAAGTTTTTCCATAAATATGCTGTACCGGTAAGCTTAGCGTTACAAAAACGTACTATTATTTTAACGCTATGGGTATATTATTATCTATTACGATTATTCAACATCATAACTCTGCAAACTAACCTAGCCTTTTCCTAATAGAAACACAATGATAAGTGTGTTGGGGTCAGATTCCAGTGTCATCTGATGTAGGTAAATAGAAGTAATCTTACATAGACCACTCGTTCACCCGTTATTTATCTTCCACAACCCAGTTTTTGGATAACCTCCCTAACAACCTAAGTCTGACTTAATCTAACCAAATATTCGGTATTCAAGACTTTTTTGAATGTGGCAATCGAAACTTGCGTTCTATTAGACTCTTTGAAAGCGCGTTTCCTTTGTTCCCAACTTTGTTATCTATTTCTACAATATTGGCTGGTTAATAAGCCAGAAAATAGTTAGCTTTTTAAATAATCGGGAGTTTGGTCGCCTGCATTTGACGCTTGGCTAGATTTGTTTTGTTTTTGTTTTGTTTCTTTCGAAATTTAAACTTTTTTTTTGTGCAGTGTCAAATTATAATGCATACTCAATAATCAGCCAATAACGTTCCCACCACTGCTTTGAAACAGGCCTTGTTTCTGTGAAAGAGATAGGCCTTCCTCTAACCAGGGTGGCCTAATGCGGCTATGTGAATGCCGTCTGACATAAATGTTATTCAAATAAGTGAAAAACTAGAACTTTTCTTAAATTCATCTTTTTATCTCTTGCCATAGTTATTTCCACGTAGGATCCCTTTAAGGCGCAGACACATGACTTTTAGTGATTTTAAATTGATCATCACGTCTTAACTTCTAGTCCAATTTCTTAAAAAAAAAATACATGTTATACTAGACCATTTCTTTCATAATTTGATATGTGAAAATGTGAAGAAATATTTTTATAACTTAGTGTAATTAATTTGTGAAGTAATGTCTAACGCGGCAAAAAAACGATCATCACGCAAAAACTATCGGGCGCATTTGCATGAAACTTAGATCATCTCAAAGACAATTTAATGCCCTTTATATTAGTATAGGGCTTTTATCCGTATTGTGTTTGATAAATCAAGGTGGGTTTTTTTTTTCGAATAATCTTGGTACGGGGCTCCTCGGGGCGACGGGCGGCAGTGTATCGCTGACCACTCTCACGCACGGGTATACGCTATTGCTAAACTTCTCCCACTCGCTCAAGGTCGTTGGCGTGAGGTAGCCCCTTAATAACTCCAAGATCATCATCTTCCTGCCCCTTTCCCATTCTAATTGAGGTCAGCGCAACACGTTTACTTCTTTCATTCTTCCCTGTTCTATTGCTCTGTTATTCTGTGTTGTTGTGATTAACTCCTTTCTTTTTCATATCTTTCCTCACACAATCCACCATCTTCATTTCATCTCCATTTTTCAGTTCTATGGTCTTTCTCTCCCTCTCCATCATCACCAACATTCATATCCTCACTCTTTTCGTCACATCCGTTTCATTCCCCTTCATTACATGTCCATACCCAGACAAACGACTTCCACTCAATTATTTTGCAATGGGTGCCACTTTTAAACGTGCTCTAATATACGCATTCCTTACTTTCTTCATAGAGTCACTTTAACATTACTCCTAGAACAAACATATAACGTTGTGGACATTAAAAGACAATACCAATATCGCTAACTTCACGTCCAAACTCCACACATTGTCAATCAAATTATAACTTGTACCAACACAATAATTTGGAAACTAGACAGTTAGTCTGTACACAATAATCCCTTGTGGCATCCCTCGGAGAAATCTGCTTCGATGTCAATAATAACTTATAAATTATTTATTGGCATTAGGGGTGAATGCATTTTTTTTGTGTTGAGTTGTTTTGGCATAGGTGGCGCATTTTTTGATATCACGTTATAGGGATGTATTAGGATTCAGTCGAACAAAATCGCATAAAGCAGGTGTTGGTTAGAGTTTGTGACCGACTATGATACTTGTCTATGGAACTTTTGTATCTGTATAAATATATCTCTATTTATAATGTGCTGTAAAACTATTATAAACTTATTTGAAGAGTCCATAATTCCACACCTGAATATAGAAGTACTAACAGGAGGTACATCGCTCGTAATCCGCTCGACTCAGATGAAGGGGAGTTCCATGAGGATTAATCGCCTACAAAAAAGGTACGTGACTAAAAAAGTGACGATTAATAGAAATGGCGGCAGAAATTAGAAAAGGTTTAAAAATACTCTTAACGAAGCCGAAAAGTACTTGTCCTCCCCATCTTTGCGTTTTTTTTGGTCGAGATCATACCAAGTAACATTCACGAAGATGTTGAGGGTCAAAGTTCCAACTTTTCTACAAGTTTTTTAATGTGATATTTTTTACTTTTAATACTTTAACGACCCACGCACTATTCAATCCATCCACCAGCACAATGTTTTAATTTCGGTACATTAAGATTTACCGTAAAACGTGATTTTTCACCCCAAAAATAGTTTTTGTGTAAAGTTACTAAGTGTAATGTACAAAATGATTGGTTGACGGCTTCGTGATGAGCCTATAACAATACTTGAGTGGGACTGTGGGCTCGGAGTAAAACAAGTTAGTTACTTTACAATCTGAATTTATTTTAAAGATAAAGTATAGCACATGACTCTCTTCGACGTATTATAGTCTTAGGTACGCCATATTCTCCACATCTCACTTTCTCACTCTAGCTAGATATATTCATCCCTTTCGCTAACTCTTACAATCCGTTTCCCACACTTGTATCAATACACGTATGAAATGGTGTTGGGATTTGTGTTATTAATAACTTACAGAAGGACCACATGTTACTCCTTCGTAACAGAGCCGTACATATGATTTTTACAAGGGTAAGCTTGTCCGGTCTCTCCACTTATTTAATTAAGGACATCCACATGTTAAACCCCTGTTTCACAAAACATTTTCATTAATTTTAACACTCCAGTAAGGTCAGCGAAATAATAAACAACCTTATGCCCGCACAGGCGTCACCAAAGTGGACGTAATTTGGACCCCAGGGTCCGATTGTTTAAAGAGGACCCACGTTTTTGTGTAAGCTGTACCTTCAAAGCCTCCTTCCGAGTCCTCAAACGTTATCCGTCCGGTTTCCTTTCTTATCTTTGGATATCTTTTGGGATCCGGAATTCCGTTTGAGCTGTTTTTTTGCTTAAAAGCCTGAAGCGTTTGAAGTCTCCTTCTGTTTTTTGTACGTTCCATGAAATTCTTTTATAGTGGTTCTGTTTCTGTATTGTATTTTTAGGCTGGGTAATTAAAAATGATGTTTCGGTCTTTTTGTCATTTCTGTCTTTGCAAAAGACGTCACAACCGTTACACTGAAAGGTTTTTTCTCAAAAAGAATATTTTTGCTGAGTCAATAAAACTAAAATTGCTTATTCATTAATGAATTGATACTCCCTTTAAACTGATTCACATACTTGGTTAGTTCCAAAATTAGGTATTAAATACCTGTCGAGGTAGATATAGATCCTCTTTAGTACTTTTAAAAGGTCAAGGTTCTATTATTACTGAACATCTCTTATAGGTACCAGGGCTACAAATTTCCAAGGAGTGCATTTTTCGGATTAGGTATTATAAAAATTGCACTGCTCTCTCGAGCACCCAGTTTTCAAAGAATCCAGCTTCATGAATAGGTACAATCTTGATCAACGTATCTTTCTAATAATATTTGAGTTGGATGACGTTGAAATAGGTTTAAAAGAGGATAATATTGATTGAATGCAATTTACATTTATGTGATAAATATTTGGTACTAGCTGACCCACGCAACTCCGTCTGCGTCACATAAGAGAGGGAAAAAATCCCCGTTTTTGCAACATTTTTCATTCCTGCTCCGCTCCTAATGGTCATAGCGTGATGTTTTATAGCCTAAAGCCTTCCTCGATAAATGGACTATCCAACACAAAAAGAATTTTTCAATTTGAACCAGTAGTTCCTGAGATTTTGAAACGTATGTTTTAGCTATGGCGTTTTATCTTGTTTATTGATGCATGTAGCGGATGATTAACCATTTGGTGGTGGTGGCAATCTTAGATTTGTTTATTATAGCGTATTCTACTAGTCAAGCCCTTTCATTTGATACCCATACTGAGGGAGTAGTTGAATAAATATGTAATCCGCCATTTTGTGACGGCGGCTATCTTGGACTGATTTTCATCAAACATAGCTAAAAACACATCCGATTAATTCACCTTTCAAAAAAGAAAACAAAATCAAATCGGTTCGTCCGTTGAGGAGCTACGATGCCACAAACAGACACACACACACACACACATACATACAGGCACGTCAAACTTATAACACCCAGTCGTTTTTGCGTCGGGGGTTAAAAATCTAAGAAAGCTTTTCTGTGACGTTTTGTTTCTAATCGTCCAGTATGTAAAATTTTAAACAGACAGAGATAGCAACCTACGCAGTAAGTAAGTTATTGAAAATGGCCCTAAGAGACAATATTTACCAGTTCAACAAAAAATTGCAAAAATTAGACCAAGTTCACACATACATGATATTTTCCAGAAATTAATGGCTACAGTGTCTACATCTCACAATCTAGTGACTGCTTCGACTTCAGTGGCTGAAGTAATCGAGATTTATAACAAAACATTAATGACCAAACAAAACTTAGTCCTACTCCCAAAAGGTCAAAATATTTAGAAAACAGCAGTGGCGAAGGGTGTAAAAAGAGTCAGGGTAAGCCGAGATTTTTTTTATTTTTATTTTTTTTTCCTGTTTTTTTCTATGTTTGTTTTGAACTCATTTTCGTTACCCGTAATATCGGGAACCATGAAAATGATGCCCATGACGAAAACACCAAAAATTTTCGTCGGTGCCATCTTTGATTTCCATTTTGACTTCATTTTCATTATGAGCGACCCCACAAACCACGAAAACGACACCCATGAAGAAAAAACTGAAATTTTTCATCGGCGCCACCTTGGATTTTCATTTTGACTTCTTTTTTATTATCAGCGACCCCAAAAACCACGAAAACGACACCCATGAAGAAAAAACTGAAATTTTTCATCGGCGCCATCGAGGATTTTCATTTTGACCTCATTTTCATTATGAACGACCCCAAAAACCTCGAAATTGACACCCATGAAGAAAAAACCGATTTTTTTCGTCGGCGCCATCTTTGATTTTCATTTTGACCTCTTTTTTATTATCAGCGACCCCAAAAACCTCGAAAACGACACCCATGAAGAAAAAACTGAAATTTTTCATCGGCGCCATCTTGGATCTTCACTTTGACTTCTTTTTTATTATCAGCGACCCCAAAAACCACGAAAACGACACCCATGAAGAAAAAACTGAAATTTTTCATCGGCGCCATCTTGGATTTTCATTTTGACCTCATTTTCATTATCAGCGACCCCAAAAACCTCGAAATTGACACCCATGAAGAAAAAACCGATTTTTTTCGTCGGCGCCATCTTTGATTTTCATTTTGACCTCTTTTTTATTATCAGCGACCCCAAAAACCACGAAAACGACACCCATGAAGAAAAAACCGAAGTTTTGCGTCGGCGCCATGTTGGATTTTCATTTTGACCTCATTTTCATTATCAGCGACCCCAAATACCGCGAAAACAACACCCATGAAGAAACAACCAAAATATTTCATTTTGACCTAATTTTCATTATCAGCGACCCCAAAAATAATGACTTTGGCACCCATGACGAAAGAAGAAACAAAAATAAATGAATAAAATGCAGAGCTCGTACCATAGTAAAAAAATCAAAGTGAACAACAAAATAAACATCCAAATAGATAACCAAATACGAAATCCACCATTACTAATACTATCTCGTTCTTCCCCTATCATACTTTCTTTTTCTGCCCCTGTCGTAACTCGATAAAATTCGGCATACTGCACCAAAATAATGTCATTCATCATCCATGAATGATGTCCGATTTTTTACGAAATTCAACGAGCGATAACGATTTCTTCCCATCTCGCTCACGCGCACGCATTTTCTATTACTTTCTCTACGAATAACTCGGTTTGTTTCGGCTTACCAGAGCCCTAACATGGCGGGCTGGGTAGTGACGTCATGACGTATATCTTTCATAGAAATTTAGCTGCCAAAAAGCCGATAGCGCCTGCGGGTTATTTTATAGCAAAATGTCATTGAAGGGTAAATTTTTTTTGATCAAGTGCGAGTAGGCGTTTGGTGATGCTTGTGAAAAGTAATGATTGTGCAATTTTTCAATTACGGTAGGTAGAGAGTGGTTGTGTTCTAGACTTCTGAAGGTAAGCCGGTGGGAATTGAGTTGTTAGGAGCCTGCGCCACTGGAAAACAGATAAAACAAACTCGTTATCTCCGATCGTTGCGAAGAAACAACTCGACAAAGATATTGTTACATTTCCGTCAGTTTCTTACTCGAAGTTGCCACCCTTTAAACTTTAATAAAGACTCTGAGTTGCGTTTGCGATGTTCCTGTACCCCATTAAGTGTTATCAAAGTCCTTTTAAGGGGGATTTGTGATCCCTGTACAGTTCCTGCGCAGTTTACGATCTCTGCATCCTCTGGTTCAACTATTTAATTAGGGAGTTATCCTACAGTTAGCAGGTTACGGTTGAGGATATGGTCCTCATATGGGTAGTACTTGTGAGATTGTGGAATATTACCTTCTTGGATTAAACTTTAAAGTTTCAAAGGATTATTTTTGGTGCCGAAAATTGAATCCTTATGGGAATTTCTCGAGAGAAATAGAAGATCATTATTTTCTTGAATAGCAATTGAGCACCAATTGTGAGGAGACTTTTGCTCAGCGGTTAGGTATCATCCATACGACTGTCAAAACCCGCTCAGTATATTTTTAACCATTTTTGGGCGAGTCGATTCGGACGAGAAACACGATGGTCGGTTTGAGGAAGCACAAAAAAAGAGCTCCTGGAAGGACTTATTTGGGGAGGTCTATGCCCAGCAAAAAAAACAAAATATACAGGAAACCAGAGGACTAACTAAATACTTTTATATCTTAGTAATTATCATGTGCGCATTAAGCCACCGGATTTCCTAAAAATATTGCGATGGAAGGGAGAACAAACACCTTTCGAGTTCGTTAAGGGTACTTTTGCACCCATCTGTACTAATATGAGACTGTATTTTTGTATGTAACGAATAAAATTAAAACTACTAAACCGATTTGAAAAATTCTTTCTGCTATGGATAGCTACATTATGAGTGAGTAACATAGGCTATATTTTATCCCCATACTCCCACAGGAACTCGAACTACGCGTGTGAAACCGCATGACGTCTGATAGTTATTAATATAGAAAACGACATACATCCCTTAGCTGTAGCTTGCTCATCAAATCTTTCAGCTGATTGAGTACACGATACTTTTCAGTACATCAAGGTATTCAGTACAAAGTATCGACAAAGCGAGACAACAGTTCATCTTCCTAACTGACATCAATAACATCTTCTAAGATTGGTTACGTCTCCACCATATTCGACTAGAAAGTTTAGTAACTTAGTAACTATTCCGTAGATAATAGAGACATCTTATCTTACTTTGTATTATCTTGTCGAAGGCAATATCAAACTTATGTCAAAGGGATAAGGTCTATTTTGGGATATTGGTATTTCTGATGAGGCCCTTGAGTTATTGTTGCTGTGGGTTGCTTTAATGTTTTAATCGAATTTTCGGTGTAGGTATTTGAGACAACAGCTATAATTATCCTTTGGTTTAGATTTCTATTTATAACGGAATCAAAAACTTTGTCATTATTGTATAATAGGTTATAATATAAAGTCAGCCTTTAATGTTCCCATTGCGGGGACACCGGCCTCCTTTCTTAGAAAGACAGTGGGCCATTATGAACCACGTGGACCCAGTGTAGGTTGGTAGATGTCACAAGTCCCAAATTTTTGGTTCTGTATGCTGGTTTCCTCCCACTATTTTTCCACAAAGTTTTGAGAGCAATAGTGATGAAATAACAACATAACATTAGAGGATTAGGTCTAGGTGTACCTAAGAGTACACCCACATTTAGCCAGTTATGTTTTAAGTTCCATGTAATAGGGTCGAGCCTATTGCCATCAATCGGGCACAACTCCAATAACACTTTGACCGAAGCAGGAATCAAACCCACCTCATGAAAACCTGACCTGATGAAATAAATTAGTCAAATATCATCATCGACGCGATCCCCCGAACAGGTTCAACAATTCATAAGTTAAGATGTGCTCCTACCACCTCATTCACCAATCTACCCCTTGTATCTCAATTTTTATCTTTAATTGCAGAAAAATGCAAATGAGATTTCGCTTTTGCTTTTTGTGCAAAAAAACTTGGTATAATATTTCATGTGAGTATTCTTCTTGTTCATTAAATACCAATATTTTTACAACCCTGTGTGTCTACATAAAAATCATACCAGCGTACATTTAAAACCCTTTTTGCATTTTAAATCAAGCGGAATATTTATTGAGAGCGGAAAAGAGTAAGTACTTTTTACAATGGAATTTAAAATGTTAATGAAATTCAGATAAAGTCGTTCTGCGGGTAGTTTTTTTAGGGTTCCGTAGCCAAATGGCAAAAAACGGAACCCTTATAGTTTCGCCATGTCTGTCTGTCTGTCTGTCCGCGGATAATCTCAGTGACCGTTAGCACCAGAAAGCTGAAATTTGGTACCAATATGTATATCAATCATGCCGACAAAGTGCAAAAATAAAAATTTAAAAAAACATTTTTATTAGGGTACCTCCCCCAGACGTAAAGTGGGGAGCGATTTTTTTTTTAATTTTGACCCTGACGTGTGATATATTGTTGGATAGGTATTTAAAAATGAATAGGGGTTTTCTAAAATCATTTTTTGATAATATTAATATTTTAGGAAATAATCGCTCCGAAAGTCAAAAAGAATGTGTCCCCCCCCCTCTAACTTTTGAACCATAAGTTTAAAAAATATGAAAAAAATCACAGAAGTAGACCTTTATATGAACTTTCTAGGAAAATTATTTTCAACTTGATGAGTTGAATAGTTTTTGAGTTATATAGCACTTTTTCAAAAAAACGCAAATGATAACTTTGTTTTTCATACAAATACTATGAAAAACAAAGTTATTTTTGCTGACGAAAAATGTTGGTATTTTTAATGGTCTGGGAAGCTACGGAACCCTACAGTGAGCGTGGCCCGACACGCTCTTGGCCGGTTTTAAATGAAGGACTTGGATATAATGTATGCGTTTGGTGGAAAAAGGCATTGAAGTGTTACTTTGTAGATTTCAGTATTAGAATATTCTCAATTCCTATATACGGTTTGTTATTCACCCAATAACGGCGCCCAACTGCCAAAGCAACGGCTTAATAGCAGGCTCAGTTTTTTAAAAATCATATTGTCCTTATCGGGAGACCTGCCCGACGATATAAGGCCTGAATTCTTGTTGCGCTGTCGGTCGGTCGCGTACGGTCGTTCATGACGTAAGCAAGAAAAAACACGTTTGTCGGCCGCCTCTGACGTCAGCATCGCAGTATGGTACTATATAGAACACAATGTATACTCGTACGCGACCGACCGTGCGCGACCGACCATTAGCGCCACAAGATTTCAGGCCTAAGCTGTGGAGAAATAGCTGTACCTGAAGGGTCTAATCTTCCGTGGTCCATCTGGAAGTCCTTGAACCGTCTCCGGACTGTAATAAGCTTTTGACTGGCCAGACATCAGAATCCAGTATTGCACTAGGGACACGATATAACTTGTATTAGCATCATATTTTAAAAGATTCCCTTCAGAGAATACTAATACAGGAAATGTAGTAGATAGAAGGTAGGAAGGATGGGTTTTTGAACAAAACTATTGGATACGAAACTTTTCCGATGCCAATGTTTACATAGTACATTATAATGCAGATACAGCTGAGCTCTGAAACTACTATTGAGAAAAGAAAATGCCCTCTCCACAACTGATGGTACCTAAATACTTTATTGATCCTTTTAAAATAACTTGTTTTGGGCAGCGCGCCAACATCTTTAGGCCCCAATTCCGAATATTTCAAGGGAGAGTTCCGGTATATATTTCTAAAGGTTACATGGGTCAGCTTCTTTGTAGTGAAGAAAATGCTGAAAAACTTTCTTCATGATTTATATTACACATACTATACAAACGAATTTAATTGGTCATTACATATGTACTTACGTTGCCAAATCGACTACCGCTGCTACATCGAGGTGTCGAAATGTTTGTACAAAAACGCCATCATGTCAGTTCGACTTCAGGACCAAGCCTCGGAACCTATCCTTCTGCAGCGAGGTATATGACAGGGAGACGTCATATCTCCGAAACTGTTCACAGCTGCACTGGAGGATGTCTTCAAAGTTCTGGACTGGAGAGGGCTAGGTCAGTGGCGAGTACATCACTCACCTTCGGTTTGCTGATGCCGTCAGACTCTACACTCGAAGTTGTCGACGATTACTTGTGTACCTGAGACAAACGGTCCAGTTAGGTTGGTTTAACTTCGAGATAGAGGTCAACCGTCGAATCCGACTCGGTTGGGCAGCATTCGGGAAGCTGTGCGGTATCTTCTCGCCCACTTTACGGCAGTGTCTCAAGACGAAAGTCCATGACCAGTGTGTGTTGCCAGTGATTACATACGGGACCGAAACGTGGTCGCTCACAATGAGCCTTATCAAAAGGCTTAAAGTCACCCAAAGGGCAATGGAAAGCCGGGGCTGCGGGCCTGTTCGAAAGAGATACCGTGGCCCCGGAAAATAAAGGGCAAGGATGGAAAATGGATGGGTTTTAGTCAGTTAAAGTCTCCGTCCATAGCGGGAAGAGTCACTTGAAGATTTCCCAACCGAAAAAAAAGGCAATGGTAGCAAGCTGGTGAAGGTTGCGGGAATCCGTTGGATGCGAGTCGCACGTGATCGGTCAATGTGGCGATACTTGGGGCAGGCCTGGCTGAAATGATGATGAATGATGATATGTACTTCTACAAAACAGTGCCTAATAATACATGGCAAACGAAATCTTGATGAACTCTTCGCGAAATTGGTATACTGCCCTGTTTTTATTTGCAAAAAGTACCATTCTTGTAACATCTACTGTGATGTAGTTAAACTGATGGATAAGACTACTTTTGAGAAAATGAATCATTTCTTTCGTAATAAGTCAGGTTTTTGGTAAGCCAGGTATAAATGAATACTCATATTTGAGAATGGACTATCTCAAAAAATCACCCACACCACGCTTGTAATATTATAACCCAAACTTACCTCCATAAGCTAGTACACATATTTTAATAAGTTGTATCAAAACGGTACCTCGCACCAAGTATAATACTGCACAACGGCAGAGTCTGTCTTAAACTTTATTAAGTCCGAACTTAAAATGGCGAGATTAAAATGCCTACAGAGTTTTATCTTGTTATGACGCAAACAGTCGGGGAATATACTTACTTTGCTTCATTTTGGCGGCTTCCCTTATAATTATAATTGTTTAGAGTTGTAGCTAACGAGGATTTTTATTCATATAATTGCGGTTATTAAGCCAGAAATAAGGGTTTTTTTTGTAATTTTTTTGTCAATGACTCAATGTCAATTTTTTCTTTAAATGTTTAAAATATGTGCGCAGGGGCGTTAACCAACCTAAAAATGTCCCAAGCTTTGTCAAACCAACTTCCTAACGCACAGATGGTACATTCCGAAATTCTTTATGAAAATACGATACGAATATATCCAATCAATCAACTCTAAACTAAAGTGTAAATATGGTGTTACCCCACAAACGATAGGACACTTGACATCGGGTTCTGCCTGTCCTGTTGCTTGCACATCACAGTAGCTGATGGTGAGTGTCAAACTCGTCGCCAAATGTTGTGCTGAATCAGTTTATATAGTCATCGACAGTCTAAGAAGAAGAATCAAACGGTTTCTCAGCATTACGTTCTATACAGTTGCTTCAATCATCTAATAGAATAAAGAAGGGAGTGAACAAAAACAGTTAGCATTTTCATCAGAAATGTTATTGGCCTCCAACAAAAAGTTGTTCACTGTCAACAGTGCTTTTACGATGTACTTCATAACATAATTAACTTGAACTGCATTCATTCTACAGTTATACAGCTTAATGTCAACTCAGAAACTGCAATGCTACTACAAGTTTTAAATATCTAAGTACGTATTTTATCAGCTTTATAGCTTACGTAAAGCCAACAATAAAATGCAGGTTTATAGACCATCGCAACAACTACACGACGAGACACGACAGTTAACAGATCTCCCGAATTTCGAACACAAACTCATTCCACTAAAACAACTCGATGCAACTCCAGCGTTACAACTCGATGTAAAATGTTGGTATCAAACTAGTTGGGAAAATGAACTAGTGGATACTCCGACGGACCAACAATTTTGAAATAATAAATTGCTTGTCAGTGGCATTTCCATAACTGTTGCATCGAAGTTAGGGTTGCTTTTCCCGTGGTGATTAATTTGAGGCTCTGCAAGAGAGATGAATGGGATATGAATTATTGTTTAGAATGGACTTGCCGTTTGTGTTGACTTGCAAAAAATAAACGAGTTGAGTGGGCATTCAACACTGCATAAAGCATTGTTGATGCCAATTACACAGTTTTGTTAAAGAAATAAAACAAAAACAGCGCTTGGAGATAGAAAAGATCATCATGATTAACTTATAGACCATTATCTGAGAACATTTTGAATTGTAGACTTTTTCATTTATGTAAGCAGCATGAACTTTGAATGTTTGCTACCTAGTACATATTTGAGCACTAACAATAACTACAACAAAATAAGTCATAGTACCAAGTTCTTGAAGTTCAATTTAGGGTGTCAATCACTATTAATGATTCACACTGGTTATTTGTATCTAGTGCCTAAAACTGACAGAGATCGATGATAGTAGCTGTGACAGTGGAAAATTTAGATAGGTTGTGTAAACATAATATTGTATCAATATTTGTATGGCACACGTCATAACTCTCACCTTTGATGCTAAAATACTATCAGTAATGTTTTAAGACAGCCTGTCAATTAATATCTTTAAAAGTAAAAGATATTCTTCGATGAAGCATTGTCCTGTAATTGTTAGCTACATTAAAATCAATTTTATTTTAATAAAGATGTGACTACTCACTACCCAAGTCGTCAAGTTAAAAGAAACGACGACAACAATAATTATGTCACAGAAAAAACCCATTAAATAAAATAAAAATCTGACACAAATTACCGATTCGTAAACTACATAGTACTTCACTTAAACTTTAAAATTCAAGGTCATTTGTGCGAACGAAAGTGCGCCAACTGTCAACTGTAATAAGACGAATTTTATTCAATTCGTAATCAATTCAAGAGCACCTTGTTTTGGACATAAGCTTCCTGATTCTGCAGAACTGGATTACGTTTTGAAAATATAAAATGGTGGAGCAGACGAGGATCAGCATCAGTCTTGTGTCAGACGTAGTCACTACAACAATCCTACAAAATGTTTGTGAAAGTAAGTTTTCTTAAACTATTTCATATTTTATTTGAGCATAAGCAAAGAGTGTGGAACAAGGAACATTCCAAAATACCAGACCATCATTTTTAAAAGATCCTTTTAGCTTCTTATATTTTTAGCTTTGAACAGAATGTTCAATTTATTATTCATGATTAGCCACGAGAATAATAAAAAACTCAGTGGAATCCGTTCAATGCTTCGCAATTTTCAATGAACGCGATTTTTTAACGGGAATTCGAATGTTGAACTGATTAACCAATATTTTTGATGTAGAAGAATTTCCGTCTTCTAAAATTTATATTGTCATAAAACATTTGTGTATCACTCAAATAAACCAAAGCATGTTCAGAAGTGACGATTCAAATCTACAATAATTATGTGTACCAAATTAGACTTTAATTGGAATAATACTTATTCTTCCAGTTCGTCGCACTTTTTGCCTTGATGGCCGTCGCCGCCGCCAGCGACCTCTCTAGCTTCTCCTACGGCGTGGCTGATCCCTACACCGGAGACTTCAAGCACCAGATCGAGAACCGCGTGGGCGACAACGTGCAGGGTCAGTACTCTTTGCTGGAGTCTGACGGCACCCGCCGCACTGTGGACTACGCCGCCGGCGCCGGAGGTTTCAACGCCGTCGTTCGCAAGGACCCTGCCCTCATCGCTGCCGCTCCCGCCATCTCTTACGCCGCTCCCGCTATCTCCTACGCTGCTCCCGCCATCTCTTACGCCGCCCCTGCCTTCCCATACGCTTCCCCCTACGGTTATGCCAAATTCGGAGCTCTCGGATACGGAGCTCTCCCCTATGCCCGCTACTACTAGATACCTGAAATTGAACCGTTTGTAAATAAAAGTTTATGGAATTTTGACCGAATTTTGTATTTTGTTTTTGGTAAGACTGTGCTTACCAAAAGCCTAACCACACTTCAAAATAGTATAAATGAGCTTCTATTTAAAATCATTTGCAACGCTATCATTGAATAATATGTTTTGTTGACACACGTGGAACGTGGATCAATTTACAAATTAATTTGCCATTCCTTCTGTTACAAAGAGGTCGTAAAAGGAATGCTAATCAAAGCCTCCGCGGGATTGCATCTGTTTGTTTATTTTTAGCTCCAATTTCCCTTTAGAATAGAACATTGTTTATTTGAATATGTTTTTGCGACATACAAGACATCGAGATTTCCTGTGTTAAGTCGAATGCCAATGTCTTATATACTTCAACCTTAATTAATGATGATGTTGCAATGATGCCTCCGCATCAAGCTCCATTGTTTTGTTTTGAAAAAAGAACATATTCTCACAAACAGCCTAGACTGTAAACAGCTACTTTTATTTATTCTATGTTTATGGTTAAGTATCATTAAATCAGGTTGCCGTTAAGTTTAAAATTATCACCAGCCAGCATTGTTCGTACTCGTAGTGAGGTTATTTATAGTTCGACCTTTTTTCTGCTCAGACTATTCACAGTGACATTTATTGTGAATTCTTGAACATCTACTTTAGGTATCAGTTGGTGTTTTGTTTACAAGATTGCTTTTGTCCCTGCCAAACGCGTTGTGAACGACCTCAGAAGACTTTTGTTGTGTGCGAGACTCGACACAGTGATTTGGATCATGCTCTAAGCTATTTCTTAAATTATTTTCTTTCGTGGTTGCTGTCGCAATATTTTGCTTTATTTAACTAGTAGACGTCTCGCGGTTTCACCCGCATAGTTCCCTTTCCCGTGAGATTACGGGGATAAAATATAGCCTATGTTACTTGCAGATAATGTACCTATCCATTACTGAAATAATTTTTCAAATCTGTGCAGAAGTTTTTAAGTTTATTCGTTACATACAAAAATATAAAAAAATTCAAAACTATAAATCTTTCCTCTCTATAATATTAGTACAGGGGGTCTAAAATGGCCGCTTTAGCAGAAAAACAGCAGAACAGCAACAGCAGAACAGTGGACTTTACGTTCAGAACAATAAAGTCCATTTTAGGTATTTAAATTTTTAAGGTGATTCGTATTATGTTCTGCTAAAGCGGCCATTTTAGGGCCGCAGATTAGCGTAACTATACTATCAGTTGTCTAGTGCTCGCAAGCGCGACTGCTGAATATGAGGTTCCTGGAGTCCTGTTGGGCAAACTGTTATTTATTATTTATTTATTTATGGCTCTCCAACAACTTATTCATTATTACACATACAATTAACACAGTAAAATTTTCAGATTACAGTGAACTTTTCAATTATAGAGTGCCCGGACTTGCAAAATTATAGTAGTTTAACTTAAAGCAGTTCACTATACAAACTAATAACAAAATGAAATTACAAACTAAATTAAATAAGTTTACGCAGATGACAATAATTTAATGTGATTGTGATACAAAAAGGGAATGCAAACATGAACAAAATGCAATCATGAAATTATTTTATGCTACAAAACAAAAAGAATAATAACACAGTGGAAATAGTAACGGTCGTGATTAGGTGACTGACCAGTGATTTAGAGAGGGGTCATTGGGGTTTTCCATGAGCAACTTTTCAGATGCGCTATGCAGTTTAGATTTGCGCCTGGTTGATGGCAATAGGTTCGTCCACTACTACGTGGAACTTGAACATAACTGGAGAAATGTTACTAATGTTCTGAGTACCAGAATCTACCTTTTCAAATCAATTCAAGGTATTTGCCGTTTCATAATTCACAACTTCATTCAATTCAGTTCATTACGTTGCTATCAAAACTGAGCTTACCTACCATTATATTACGACATAATAACATCTATTTCAATTAAGCATCAAAGCTACTATATTGTTCCACAATTAGGATTCTATTCATACAAGAAGTTATAATTAGTACAAATAATGTTAGACTGGTCGCGAGTAGCCTGTAGACCCGCCCACGGGTTTCAGACAAATTAGGACAGTTCCCAATAGTTGTCTGGAACGATGACTATCGTTTTTGGTTACGTGTAGATAGTAAATTAATTTCTCCTAAAAGCTAATTAATTCTATGAATGGTGATTATTGGTCTAGTTAGCGTTTTTAGGGTTAGCTTGGTCCACACCTTAATTTAATTGTATATCATACTTTTTGTCACAATTGCCTTCACTTCGACTGTTCTTGTTTTTGCTGGAAGAATATCTCCTTATTGTAATCCTACTTAATATTATAAATGAGGGAGTCTGTAAAGATGTATGGATATTTGTTACTTTTTCACGCAAAAACTACTGAACGGATTTGGATGAAATTTTGTACACAGATAGTTTATAACCTGGATTAAAACATAGGATACTTTTCGTCCCGATATTAAGATCCCATGGGACCATTTAACAAACATCACGCGGGTGAAACCGCTTGCAGAAGCTAGTGATAAAATATTCCTAGCATTTCGACCCCGGATTCGTCCACAAAAATTGTGATAGCTTGGCAAATAGCACCCACGAAAAATGTAGCTTTCTACCAGTGAAAATAATTTTTGAATTGGATTTTTTGTTCCGGAGATTACTCCTCACAAACCAATTTTACGTTTTAAGTTGATGAGTAGAGATTAATACCAGCCTACTCGTATAATACATTGTATTCCTCTAAAAAGCAAAGGCTCTCCTCTTGTACGGAGATGAAATGATTGATTTGAAAGTAAAGTATGTGAGCATCAATCACAATGTTTCATAATTCAATAACTTTCGGCCCTTCCATGAACCCTTTTTACGTATCAGAACTACGTCCATCACATCTGCTAAATTATAACCACAAACTTTAAAATCAATACCCACTGTTGTTTAGCTCCAAAATTTCGTATCTTATTTTATCAACTTTCGGCTCGCTCCACGGTTTTTATTCCTTTCAAATAAATCTCGTGTGTCTCAACGTCGAGCCACGCGTACTAAAACCATATTATGGTTTCAATAAAGCCTCATGTAATCTGACTACAATACGTTTTGTGGAGTACCGGCACATAATGTATGGATCTTGTTTAATCCTAACATGTTCAAATTCGGAATAAGATGTAGGAATAAATGGTATGAGAGAGTTCATTAAATGATGTAATATTTTTGTGTTGAGAATGTAATATTTCTAAAGGTACATTTTTGTCAAAACTGAAGTAATAAGAGAGTATTTTTCAGTAGCCCCAGTAATGATATCTGTTAAAATAGCAGTTAGTCAGGGTTGTGAAAAATTCTTTGGAAGGTTCCTTGAAGAGAATTCTCATAAAAATGAATATTTTAAATGATGCTACGCATCAAGCCTGTCATCGTTTTCATCATATCAGCTCGGAATATCCCAGTGCAGCCGGCTAAAGACCTCCCCTTTTTTCTGCCACACTTCCCGGTTTTACCTGACAGCTAGTCTTACCATGTGCTATGATAATACCCAGTACTAAATGGGTTATGGAGGTCAGATAGACAGTCAGGTCAGATAGTAAAATACTGGTATTCAGCTGCATCCGATTAGACTGGAAGCCGACCCCTATATAGTTGGGAAAAGGCTGGGGGATGATGATGATGACTTCCCGGTTCTGGTCCCTTGCTCAGGTACTTCCCTCCACTTTGACGATATCGTCGATACGAGCTTTAGGACTGCCTATGGTTTTTTATTGTTCTAGCCCCATCGGCTATCTCTGCGTCTAGTCTAAATGTTAGGCAGAAGTCATTCAGAAATGTAGGTCCTATTCATCAAAAAATACTTCAGCTACATAAGAATTGAACTCGAGACTGTTTCGAAATTAAATGCGACTTCATTACACTTTCCCAAGGGATAATCAGGTGATGTTTTCATACCAAATTTTATTCAAAATGAAGTTCTTAAACAGTACTTTACAGATTCCGAGATATATTCGTGAAATTCTTGAAACTCATTCGTGAACGCAATTTTGTTGAAGACAATGCCTGACCGTGAGCGGAGCGATTTTAAAAGCGGAAAGTAAGAAGCTCCAGTTTAAGTTTCAGATTTTTGTATCTACCAATTAGTTAATTAATTACCTAGTCTCGAATAATATCAGTATATTGCCAATAATAGAGCACGCTGTTCAGTTGTGGATGTCGTATTTAAATTTTTGTTTGAGGTCTAATTGAAATACAGGATGGGCAGCATCGATCAACCTAATTGTAAATTATTTTTAGCACAATTTCGATTTATCCCTAGCTCAAAACTATCAGCTTATCTACAATGTATTATTAATTAGCTGTTGCCCGCGACTTCACTCGCATGGAATTTAGTTGTGCTATGCCAGGCTATAATCTATCTCTGTATCAAAATTTCATTCAGATCCGTTCAGCCGTTCTGGTGTGATTTACTCAATCATCCATCCAAACTTTCGCATTTACCATATGTAGCAGTAACATTAAAATCGCTTATCAGGAACCTCAACTTGCTTACCCTGTAGCTACCTTTACCCCCAAACTTGGTCCCCGAACGCGAAATGGTACAATCTCTCGTTCCCTCCGCGCTTTACGGCCAGTCAGGACAATATTGCCTCCTACCCAAGATCTGATAAATAAAAAAAAACTTTCTGCGAAGATGTTTTATGGGACACATTTTAAGTTGGATGCTGAAAATAGGCCAAGAATAGATGACCTTGGCTGGGGGAGAAGTCTGGGTTCCAAGGTAAAGAATATTTCTTGGACTGTTTATTTTTTATGGAGTGAACACCTGTCTGCAATTTATAAGTTGGTTCATAAACGTTTGTGGAACATGGTGGAATATAAATATACCTGAAGTGAGTTGAATGAATGGCTAAACTGACCATACATTTTGATATGAAAGGTTGTTAAAGTAATAATGCATGTGGAAAATTTAGGTAATGCACAATATTTTGTCTGCCTTTAATGTCCCACTGCTGGGCAAACTAAATAAATTAAAAAGAGAAATACAAAAATACGCAGTTTGCATAATCTTTCAAAAACATCGAAGCATGAAAAACTTATCAGGAACAAATTCCCTTAAAGTTTGGCGTCTTTATAAAACACGGTTTCTTGGGCATCGGTTATTGAAAGTTTGAGTGAAATATGTCGCGGTTTTGTGAAATATCTCACACTGAAGTTATGGCGTATCAAGGAAGGTCATGCTTGTCACATTGCACATTGGGTTATTACTGAACCAAGTGCCACCAAAAACGGTGGAATTTGGATTTAAAACGTCATCTTATTGATATTTCAATTTAGTTTTAGTGGTCGTTTTCCACAAATAGAACTTTTTAGTCTAATCCAAAAAAAAGTATACACCAAAAGTGTTGTTCTAAAAAGCCTTTTTTCTTAAAAACAAAGATGATGACCAATATTTTACACTAACTAACCGAATCTCGACTTCTATGATAGGAACACTTAAACTTTACCAGAGTTTTACACGAGGGAATGATGGTACTAGCCGCCATGTCTATCTAGTACATTAATATTTCTATAAATAGCACCTCAATCGTTGTTAGCAGAATCCCCATCCCTATCTCTATCCCAGCCTATCTCTTGGTGTTTGGAGAAGGATATTGGGAAACTATTTCATGTCTTTGGATAGATGGAGGAAATTATTTCAAGTGTTAATTTATACTCAAAATTAGAAGCCAATATTGCTTTAGCTTTGAGGATAATATTCCAATTCTTAAACCAATAAATAGCAAGATGGGCGATACAAGTGTTCATTTAGATTATCTATCTTTTTTTTTTCGAGTGTTAAATCATCAAATAACTTCTCCCACTCTGGGCGGAGCGGGAGGGAGTGTCAGACTTTTACTGACTTCATCGGCCTTTATGTTCCAGGGCCACGGTATCTCTTTCGAGCAGTCCCGCAGCCCAGATTATCTACCTTTTTTTTTAGGATTGGAAATCATCAAATAACTTCTCCCACTCTGGGGGGAGCGGGAGGGAGTGGTGTCAGACTTTTCCTGACTAAAACCCATCCATGTTCCTTCCTCGCCATTTATGTTCCGGGGCCACGGTATCTCTTTCGAGGGCAGATTATCTACCTTACATCTAATTCTAGCCAGTAAAATTATCCTACAAAGTAATATTAAAAAAACAGCTTATGACCGCGGCTACGTGTTATTGGGTTTTTCCATCAGGAATTTCTCAGTAGCGGTCACTGAATCTGGATTGCCCCCGGTTGCTGTCAATATGCTTGCACCCTTTTAAATAGGAGGACTTAAACATAACTGGTGAACTTTAATCGTAATATTTGGTACACCTCTGTCTTACTCTTCGGAGATTACAAGCTCCATGTGTGTTACACAATAATTTTCAAGCCTCTAAAAATTTTCACGTAAACCTTAACACAAATAAGGTAACCTTCCAACATAATAGAAGCAAAGATTTTCCGTTCAGCCGAGCGCTCTTTCCTGAAATAGCCTGAAACTGAAATAAAAGTCCAATACCAGCCTGTGAGTGCCCCTCGATCAGGTAACGACACTTGTACTGACCTGCATCGACATATAGTTCAATTTCTTTGTGTTTATATTGTGATTTCAACGGGGATACGATTGGGTCGTGTCTCGATACAATATCGAAGCAAACTGTGAAATCTTTTGATCAAATAGAGCTTTGGAATAAAATTATACGTTTGTTTGAGCTGAAAATTAAGTTGTTATGCTGTTTTGCTGAGATTTGGAAGCAGTCTGAGCTTTTTAAATGCATGATGACACACAGATAGCACAGTAAGTAAGAGTTAACTAGAATAAGAATAAGAATAAGAATAATTTATTTAAAAGAAGAAGGTTTACAAAAGTATACATTTAAGTGCAGTAGAGTTATTTTTAACAATTGTATAATTAGTGCTTATAATTAAACTACAATTACAATATATAAAACAGTTGCTGCCGTTGCTGGTAACGAAATTGTCAAAACAAATGTTAGGTAGCGACCTACCTGATCTAGGTTTATTTAAACCTGTGTTTCAGGCCATCACTTTACATTGCATAATTTAATTAGGACAGTAAAAGTTTTCAGAATAAAATAAATCTAATAACAATTACAACAAAAATCAAACTGGTACAAAAACAATAAACATTACAACTAAATTTAGGTAGGAGATGTGTACAAAGTAGATACGAGGGCATAACATAATCAAACTAAGACTTCTAGAAGTTTTTCCGTGTCCGTGTAATTAAGTGTCACTAAATAATCTGATATTACAAATCTACATTTCCTATAACTTAGACAATAGAAGTTTAGTTTCTTGTTCAGTCTATTATACAGAAAAGGACCTAAAAACACATAGAATCGACTAGCAAAAGCATGTTTAGTTTGAGGCTTTGAGCAAACCAGGTCCTTCCTTCTCCTATCGGAAGGAACTTCGTCATAGTGAAGGGTAGAGTGCTGCTGCAGTATAATGTGAAGAACAAATAATTGCCGTACTGTGAGCACATTACATGCTTTGTAGAGCAGCTGTGTCGGAAATCTAAACGGACGAAAGGTAGCGACCTTTAGAATTGCTCTTTGAGCACGTTCTAGAGGGAGAAGAATTGAATTTCCCGCGCCACCCCAGGACGTTATGCAGTACGTTAGAATAGACTGACACAAAGCTAAATAAACCTGTTTTATTAATTTATACTCGGCTACATTACGTAAATACTTAAAAACATATATTAGTTTGCGAACTCTAGTGCATAGTAACTCGATATGTTTACGGAAATTTAAATTGGAGTCAATTGTGACACCAAGATACTACTATTACTACTACTATTTCGTTGCTGTCATTTTCATTTATTATTTTCTTTCTTTTCATTTTTTTTTCATAAGTTAAACATGAAGATAAAGAAGCTATAAAACCTTAACAAAGATTTGAATGAAGATCACAAGGACATACCATGGTTCAGGACCTGGATGAGGACATCATCATTATCATTTCAGCCGAAACACTGCCTTTGTTAAACATAGGCCTCTCCCAGTTGTCGCCTTATTGACCGGTTCCGTGCGTCTTACATCCAGCGGATCCGAACACATGGGATACTTTTTATCACGTTCCCATTAGCTGCCTTCAGGCATGCGAATTCACAGGTGATAAAAGCCAGTTTGAGTTGTAATTTGTCTATCACCTTTAATTTAAATAATTTAACCACCGTTTTTTAATTAATGATTGTCACATAACCAATTGCGAATGCCTGAGGCATTTGACACGCCCATGTACGATTTATTATTATGCTAAAAGAATAACTAAATTAACACCACATTACTTTAATCAATGTGACATTATAAATAGTTGTTGGTATTGAATATTGCGATTAACTTAAAGAAGGTTGGTAAAAGTCGTCTTACTGGAACAATTTTATGTTAAAAAGTTTTTTATTAATTTTTGCGCGTGGTACGGAACGATTCTGCAGAACTGGATTATCTTTTGGTGATATAAAAAGGTGGAGCAACTGAGTAGCAGCATCAGTCTTGTGTCAGACGTAGTCACTACAACAATCCTACAAAATGTTTGTGAAGGTAAATTATGATTTGTATTATTTTAGGAAAGGTAAATCGAAGATTACAGTGCCAATAAATGCTATGAAACCCTTCAAAGTGGATTAAACTCAGAAAAGAAGAGTATGTTCGAAAATATTAACTTAATCAATGGTGTTTCGTGGGGCATCATTTAAGTGTTAATTTATTGGTTGGTTGGTGGTTTGGTTTGGTCTACGTCATTTTTTGCGGCGTTGTTAAATTTTAATGTCAAAACTCGTGCTTTAAAAACAATATTTGACAATTCATATTTCGCTTCCAGTTCGTCGCACTGTTCGCCTTGATGGCCGTCGCCGCCGCCAGCGACCTCTCCAGCTTCTCCTACGGCGTGGCTGATCCCTACACCGGAGACTTCAAGCACCAGATCGAGAACCGCGTGGGCGACAACGTGCAGGGGCAGTACTCTCTGCTGGAGTCTGACGGCACCCGCCGCACTGTGGACTACGCCGCCGGCGCCGGAGGTTTCAACGCCGTCGTCCGCAAGGATCCTGCCCTCATCACTGCCGCTCCCGCCATCTCTTACGCCGCTCCCGCTATCTCCTACGCTGCTCCCGCCATCTCTTACGCAGCCCCCGCCTTCCCATACGCTTCCCCCTACGGTTACGCCAAGTTTGGAGCTCTCGGATACGGAGCTCTCCCCTATGCCCGCTACTACTAGATACCTGAAATTAAACCGTTTGTAAATAAAAAGTCTATAATTTTAACCTAAAACTGTTTTATTATTTTGTTTTATAAATGTCAGCAGCAGCACAATATTACGGTTTTACTTCGATAGGTTATAATCTACCGGAAAATAATGCGTTAAATTGTGAGCAGTGTGTTCGTTTGACAATCTTTCGAGAGTTTACAATCTCGCTAGATAGATGATAATCTAACGGGTTTTACAATTTTACGGTGACATAAACACTCATTTTGTCTTGGTGAATAGGATCTAGATTCTTGACTTTGATGTTTTTCTCTTTATTGCATACTATAATGTATTACGGTTTCTTTTACAATTTCGTCTTCTTTAACATCTCTTTACCAAACTTACTAAAGTTTTCTTTTCTTTACTAGCCTTCATAACTTTTGCAATTTTGTAAGAAGCACAGCAGTGCTGCTAAAACGTTTACAAAAAAAGTTTTACAAGCCAAATAAAACAGACTACATTGTACCTACTTACTACATGCAGGTTGAAAGCAAGCATCATTTGAAGAGAAAGATATTTTATTAACAAGACTAGGATACGCCTGCAACGTCGACATTTTGCATTGCTTTTCCATTTTCCTGACGAGTGTGCGACTTGCTTGCAAATTGTGAAATATATAACAGTTGTTCTCGTTTTACTACGAGACACGTTAGATTCGTAAATATTTCTGGATCTTCGTGCTTGTCTGCATACTAAACTAACAGATAGCCCTAAAAGAGACTCAAGACCCCAAGAATCAAGATGAATGAATTATAAAAAAGAAAACCACTTCAGATTTTAGTACAACACTCAATTTACTGTTAACGATTATATCTCAGCAAACAACTACGTCATAACCAAACATTTCGTGTAAGCAAAAATACTAAACAAAGAGAATATGAGAACAACCAAGACAAATGCAGCAAATCCCCTAAAGCCCCGTTCTCAGTTTGTCGTCACGACAGATAATCGTGTAGTTTTAAGTGTCTTGGCTTGTATATTTAAATGGAGGTGTTCACATTGAAGCCCCGTTCCTATTGAAGATTTGTTTTAGTTGGCAAAAGTCATAGAGGACAGTAATCGTGTCGTCCAAATATGTGTTTTAGGTGTCGTGGCTTGTGTATCTAAAAGGAGGTGTTCACATATAGGACGACACGAACTGTGGTCTTGCCCAACCAAAAACCAACGATAAATTTACCGTCGCGGCAAAGTGGGAACAAGGTCTAATAAGATACATTAGGGCCCCGACCAACCACCAGAACTTAACACGTTTCACCCCCCTTATCTTTCACCCCAGGAGTACAGCTGCACAAACAATCTGAAGTTCCAACTGATCGTACCGCTGATAATGCTGTTAATTTACCCTATGACATACTACACTGTGTACATGTTTGGGTGAATTATGGAGGCACTCAAGTTACTGTTGTAAAAATAAAGAAGATTTATTTATTTATTTATTTATTTATTTATTTGGATCTCCAACAAAAGATACACAGATACAATATAAGTCGCAGTTATACAGAGGTTCTTTTAAGTGTGTTCCTTCAATTACAGGAGACCACAGCATGCACATAAAACTAGGTGTTAACACTAAAAGAAAATAATTGAAAAAAGTACAAACAATTAGAAAAACAAAACAAAAACCAAAATAAAAAGTATTTGATGACAAGAAATCATACATATTACCTACAATTAAAATTTAAAATGTTTTAAAATAAATATTGTATTAAAATTAAAATTGTATTAAAATTAAAATTGTTAAAAATTAAAATTATTTTAAAATTAAAATTGTATCAAAATTAAAATTGCGGTATAGTTAAAATTGTAACAAAATTAAATTTGTATAGAAATTAATAAAAATAAAAATTAATTAAAAAAACAAAAAAATAGAACAAATATTAAAATTATTATTCAACATTTATTGCAGTGGTCAATTCTTTTTTATATTTAGAGATGGGGAAGGTTATGTCTATGTCAGATTGCTTTGACAGTTCATTATATTGCCTACAGAGTCTTGGGAGAGCGGCGAAGTGTCCTAGATTAGTTTTGGAACCTGGGACGTAAAACAAATTGTAGCGGGGTTTCCGCGGCAGGCGAGATGGCGCGTTCATATATAACTTGCCTAGTAATTCGCTACAGTCTATGGCTCCGTTGAATATTTTGTGGAGTAGAATCAGGTCTGCCGTTTTTCGCCTATCAGCAAGTGAGACCATTTTATAGTGCCCTAGTCTGTCTTTGTAGCTGGTTACTTTTTTAGCTAACCGTTCTTTGTAACATAGATGATACAGGAAGCGCCTTTGGACACTTTCCAGGTGTTTAATGTATATGTCGTAGTGAGGATTCCAAACTGGGCTGCCATATTCAAGTATAGGGCGAACAAGTGTGTTGAATAATTTTATTCTGGTAGACGCCTTTTTAAATTCTTTACTGTTGCGTAAGATAAATCCCAAAATTTTAAACCCCTTTGATACCGTATTTAGGATGTGTTTGTCAAATTTAAGTTGTTTGTCTAGTGTGACTCCTAGGTCACGTATTTCTTCAATTTGTTTTAGTTTTTGTAGGTCTATTGTGTAAGTGTTTGGTTTGACAATTTTGTTACGGCTGAATTGCATGTAGGAACACTTTGAGACGTTAAGAAGCATTTTGTTAATTTTGCACCAGTTCGTCAGTCTATTTAAATCTTCCTGCAATAGGGCAGCGTCAGATTCAGTTACCATTGGTTTCATTATTTTCATGTCATCGGCAAAAAGATAGTATTTAGAATGCTTAAAGCAGTGCGTGATGTCGTTAATGAATATGTTGAAGAGGATTGGGCCTAAATGTGAACCCTGTGGAACTCCGGATGTTGCCTTGAAAGACTTTGAATGATGGCCACTTATTACTACTTTTGACGACCGGTCACTCAGGTAAGACTGAAACCACTTTAGCATTGATCCTCCTACACCCAAGTACTGGAGTTTCACCAAAAGAAGAGAATGATCGACCTTATCGAACGCCTTACTAAAGTCAGTGTAAATAGTGTCAACAGGAATACGTTTATCTAAGGATTCAGATAGAGCCGACACGTAGCACATAAGATTAGTGGTAGTAGATCTGTTTTTGATAAAACCATGTTGGTCGCTGGTGAGAAGGTGTTTTACATGCGATGTTAGACGTTCGGTTACGAGCTTCTCAAAGACTTTGCCAAAGATGACTAAAATAGAAATAGGTCTGTAGTTTGACACCATGTTCTTTTGTCCCGCTTTGAAAATGGGTACGACCAGTGCTTTTTTCCATTGGTCAGGAAAAATACCGTCTTTAAGAGATTTGTTATATATAATGCTAAGAGGTAAGGCCAGCGCTTTCGCACATCTTTTTATAAATACGGGAGGAATACCGTCGTCTCCTAGGCTTTTCTGTTCATCCAAGGATGTTAGTGTTCGGAATATTTCGCTAGCATTGAGCTCTAGTTTACAGAGAGTCGGCGAGTTGTTGTTTATATTAAAATTTGACGGTTGCGAGGATGTCGTAGTGTTATAGACACCTGCGAAATTTTCAGCAAACAAATTGCATATGTCGTGGCCAGTTGAGGCAGTTTTGTTGTTGTAATACATTTCTGCGGGGTAATTGCTGCAGGATTTCCTTTTATTTTTAATGAAAGACCAGAAGATTTTAGGGTTTTTTAAAACCGCGGTTTCTAATCTCTCGATATATTTTTTGTAGCAAATCGTTCTCAACTTGCCACAATCAACACGCAGTGTTTCAAATGATATAATATCAAGGGGATTATTGTATTTTTTTACTCTAACGCGAAATCTGTGTTTTTCTTTAAAGAGTCGCTTAAGCTTCGGCGTATACCACGTCGGGTACTCTTTCCTAGATATAGTTTTCAATGGAACGTGTTGCTTGATAACGTCATGCAAAATATTATATAAAATGTTGACCATCTCTCCAACCGAGGCACAGCCTCCAATTGAACTTTCCCAGTCTATAGACATAAGTGAAGTTAGGATTTTGTCGTAGTCTGCCTTAAAGAAATTAGGTTTAGTGACCGGTTTTGTTTGTAGGGAGTTGAGGTTGTTTACCGTGGGTATAGCGAACTCGAGCGGTGGATGTAAAGGATCCTCCTGTGTCAGATGTGTGTGGCAACGTGTCAGGTTATGTACTGTAGTATTACAAAGAACTAGATCTAGTGTTCTAGATTTGTTATTTGTTATGTAATTATACTGACCCAAGTCATTCATAGAAATATAATCGAGGAAGTGTTTGGTAACATCGTTATTGTTGGTAGGGCAAGGAGTAGTGTGGCTCACCTGAGTTTCCTGATTACTTTTCCACGTTATAGTACCAAGATTAAAGTCACCAATGATAACAGTACGTTCGTTTTTGTCCAGGGCATTTTGAGCTGAGTCTAGAAATGTTTGGATGGATTCTCGGGTTATCGGGGGAGGTAAGTAAACGCCACAAATGTAGATCGTGTTTTTCTTATTGCCGAGACATTCCGTATCGATGGAAATCCATAAATCCTCACATTGACTTTCTAAGTGTGACATACGACATGAATTTAAATGCCTAGCTACAGCTATCAAGACACCGCCTCCATGTCTACGTGCTTTATATCTAGTGGACTCGCGATCTCGCCTGTAGATTACATATCTATCGTCAAATAGTTCCGAGTCGTAGATGCCACCGTTCAGCCAAGTCTCCGTAAGCACAACTATATCATAGTCTTGTAGAGACATGTTATGATAAAAAGTGTCGGTTTTAGTTCTTAGACCACGTACGTTTTGGTAATATATCTTCAGATCATGATTGAATATGAACAGGTTATACACGTTATCTTGCAAAGAACAATAAAAACAAAAATATATTAAAAAAAAAAAATATCAAATTAGCTGATAGTATGTAAAACTTCCTGACAAGTAATCACAATACGTTCTGATTGGTCAGTCTTCTTCATGAAAATTCTGCCATTACGTACCCAGACGTATTTGTAACCAAGCTCCTTGCCTCGGAGTCGTGCCGCCGCGTGCAAGGCTTTATTATCAGCTGACAGGTGTTCAACAACGTAGATTGGAGTTGGTTTATCCATTGCAATGCCGAGGTGGCTTGTGTTCAGTTTGTTGTTGGTGTTGCTTTTGTTGTAATTAGTTACCGCGGCGAGGAAAGAGTCCCGAATTCGTGGGGTGTTGAACTTTACGAGGATAGACCTGGGTCGGGGATTTTGGCTCTCTTTTTTAGCGGTCCTAGTGTAGAAGGCAATATCGGCTTCATTAACTTGACATTTAATAGTATTACTGATTTGCAGTATGGTAGTGACAATGTTTTCAGATCGGTTCTCTGGCACGTTTTGCAGTTCAATGTTGGTGGCTCTGTTGTGTTGTTCCATTAGGTTGATACGCTTATTGAGGTCTTGTATGGATGATTGCAACTTACTATTTTCTCTTTCTAACACTTGCAATTTAGAGGAGTTATGCTCAAGAGTAACTTTCATCTCTTCATATTTTTCGTTGAAGAAGTCTAGAGATGTACGAAAACCCAAAATCAACTCGCTGAATTGTTTGAACTGTTCCCCTACTGCTTCCTTGAGTGCGTTCGCGATCTCTTGTCTGATTATTTCTCTAAAGGTGCTCTTTGTTAATTCTAAGACTGTGTCGTCATTAGCAATTATTGGGCTTAATGTCGAATCTTCAAGTTTCTCTCTGATCGACGTGCTGTTAGAGTTAGTAGGTGAGACCATGTTTTGACTCAAAGTCGAGCTCTGATGGCGTTTATTGCGGGTAGTGACGTTAGTATCGGCCTCTGTAATTGAGGTTTGTTTACAATCGTCGTCAGGCGAACTTACAGGGCTATCGATTCGCGATGATCGTACCGGTGTATCAGTGTTGTTGGTTTTCGGTAACTTGCTTTTACAAACTTGACATTTCCATATCGCTTTGTCCGACACTTTCATTGCTTTAAATCCCTTGGCAGTAGTATTCGAACAGAGTAGATCGTACCTCGAGTTACAATTTGAACATTGCAGGTATTCTTTCCCTTTTAATACACTTGTACAACCGGCACAGTTGTTTTTATTACTTGCCGTTGCCATGTTGTCGAAGGAACAAGTTTTTTAAAATCTTCTTAGAATACAAAAATTATATCACGTAGCTGGGATCGAACTCGAGTCACTCCGACTGCTCTCCGTACATGTAGATGCGATAGCCGTTACGCCAATTGAACCACAATTAAGACTACGAATTTTGCGTTCATGTGTTACTGGAAAGTTTTTGTTTTGAATAATAAAGACGGTATGATTTTTGGAACATATGACGGTCATTCCAGACAAAGTCTTTAACAAGTTTTATGAATGTTTTTCACTTTTCTAGGCTTTATTTGTTGCGTCCGTACACTGTTTATGTAGTTCGGTATTTAGAGCACTGTTAGTTGTAAGTATCACTTTAAATTATGACAGTTTCCTGCGTAATTGTTTCGATATCGGTTTCGAACTTCTTCACACATTTAAGTCACACAATGTCTTGGATAACACTTTCACATGTTTATTGACCTTGTAGCTTCACTTTGTTGATAGAGTTATGCAATTTATTACTTAAACTTATTTTTAATTATTTATTGAATACGGAGCAATTTTTTGACAAGTGTTCACCTAGTGGCGCCATCTGGCGGACGAAGATATTTTCGGGGAGATTTTGATGAATGAGTGTTAAGTCTTAACCACTCAATGAAACTTACAAGATAAGTGCATCAGTGTCGTTTACTGCCATTATTTTGCTTGAAATAAAGTTAAAAGATCGGCTTATGTATACCTACAAATTCTCACGAATGTGCTAGCCAAAAGATCTTAGTTTGCGACACCAAAAAGCAAAAAAAATACGCGACATCTTGCTCATAAATAATCCTCGAAGAGTTGACGTACCTAAAAACTTATAGCTCACTTCTCGATACAACGCATATTTTTAGACACCCTAACGACATCGCCTCGAATCGGAATCAGCTAGTAAAATGAGAGGAAGTGATGTCAATTCAGTGCAGTGCCTATAAAAGAACTATGCTATTTGAGTTCAAATGTCTACTTATACCTTACCTTAATCACTAACAAAGTAATAAACAGAAAATATACCAAAAAACCAGAGGCTGGTTCGCGACTTACGAGTAGAAAAGCATATGAAATATTTCGTTCAACAGTACATTTTTGAGATCATTTTCTGGAAGATTTAATAAGAAAAGGAATGATCTACAAAAATCTTATACGATGTGTGAATAAAGGCAATATAATATTTTTATTAGCACTTATTTTTATGAGGAGATTCCGAGCGGTAGCGGCCATTTGCATAATTTCTCTAGAATTTTTATTAATATTGCTGGGACTCGAAAGTATTTCGTTCAATTTATTTTCATAACTGTTTTAATTATGGCGCAACCAGCGTTCCATGCTAATGCTTTCTGATAAATTTTAATAAAGGGTCTAAGATTTTCTCGTTCTAACTGTTAAGGTTTGTTCAAACCGCGGACATGGCTCTATTCTTTACTATGGAAAATAATGTACTGAAGTATCTGTCAGAGTGCAGGATCTTCTGTCTAGTTTGACTGAACCTGAACTCTTAGCGTGATCGTTGATCAAATGAGATTAGTCCTTGCAATGATTTTTTTCGTATTATTTACATCTTGTTATTAGCTTACCTGCTGCTACCTTAACTTGCTGTGACACTTTTCCTTAGTTTCTATTCAGATGATTTTTACGTTAAGTCTATTCGTTGTCACTTCATCAGAAAAGTTAGCATTTTCAGACAGTTCATTGAGTTAGCTATTACGGTATGCAGATATTATTTGTTATTATAATTTACTCAAATAACTACTTATACAACCTAATTTGTGTAAAAACTAATATATGGCACGTTCCACCGTCCTCAGTTAACAAATACATTAATATTTTATCTCACTTTGCTAGATTTTCTTCAATTTTCATCTCATTGTGTCGCTGGAGTAATAACAGAATAAATTTAAATTCTCCTTTCGCAATCAAAATATAATTGCTTTTTAATTCCCCAGTATCAACTGTTTTACGAGTAGGGTTCCACCGTATGAGGTCCAATTTTAATGTGAAATTATGCTTTTGGAAACTCCCTAGAATTAATTAAATAGGTGACGTGTAATTAACATTTAGGTTATTTGAGAGTTTAATGTTGTTTCAGAATTGTAATTGCGCCATCCAAACAATGTTTTAAACATTAAATGATAATTATGTTTAACACACGTAGATTGGTTTCCCAATAAAAAGATATTAGTAGCATATGTCGACAAAATTAAAAATCTAATTGATTTATTACGCCGCCGCACCAATCGTGCACGTCCGATCTTTATCGCTTCACCGATATAAATGACATCTAATTACCCCCACTCCTCGTCCCTTCGTCTATCGCACGCAACTACTCTCGAAAAATCCGTCCCAAATCGATATAAGAGGTTGATCAATAATTTAACAGGCGATGACTGATGAGTGTCGATCCTGACCCTAATCATGAAAATGCACGCCAGTTAGGCGGCAAAACTGTTAGTTTAGGATACAAGGATCAATCAATGTTTAGTAAGTTTCTTGTTATCTATACTATTAGCATATTGAAATTTTCAGGACATTCGGTTGAGATTATGATTGAGTTTAGCTGCTTAGTTGGTAATTGAATGAAGAGATTATCTGAATCAAGGTCTTAAATTTGGAGAGATAGGCCCACGTTTTGCCGATTGCACTGAATAAAATAAAAGGTTATTTTTTATTCTCGAGTTTACACCCTGATTGCTTAAAGGTTTTCGCAGGTACGTTGTAGTGGCAAATGGCATTCATTTAAGTACTGGATAGTTATTAATTTTACGCCCACTACATGATGCAACTATTATTACTTAACCAAATAATATTTATAGATAATCAAGATATTATTGCTTGCTTTGTCATTTAACTGAATTTCAAACGCATGCAACCAACGTTACATTCTCTTCCCAATTCTAAACATCCATTCGTTCAACCAATGAACATGTGTCGTTAAATATCCTGAATTTCAATTGTTTCACGGATATTGTCTGTCGAAATTCCATTTTGTATCTGATCATCAATTACCAGGTGTTCCAGTGGTCTGATTAATGATGCCACTTTGTGTACAGCAGCGGACTAGGTAATTATTTTCAGACAAGGGAATTTCAGTATTGTAAATATTGTTTTCAATTAACCTCGTTAAATTGTATAAGATCGTTTATTTATTGGAATAGATTAGTCTAAATTATCCTGTAATTTTGGTTTAATTTAAATTTGGAGTATGCTTTTATTACAGATCTTTGAACTATTTAAATAATTCAAAGACAACAACAGCTAGTGACATAAACGACGTTTTTTTTTATTGAATATGTAGGTTGCATAGAAGTAGATGCCTCCAACCATAGACCATCATTAACATACCATATTTCATGCAAATAAAAAATCTTGAAACTTGAACTTCTTGATAATTATACACCGTGTTCCTGGGGTTATACATTAACTTCGGCATGTTAATCAGACCATTAAATTGACCATTTATTACTATTTTTTTTTTAGTTTTTTTTTTTACTTTTTTTTATTTTTTAACATTTTTTTCACTTTTAGTGGCAATAAGTAAAAACATATCGTGTTCATCTTAGATTACAAACTACAACATCTTAGATTACAACAAACAACACAAAATGCCTCTAACTTCAAAAAACAAAAACAAAAATCAATTTCAGTCTTCTAAATTCAGTTTGATAGTTTTGGTTGCACAAAGTGGCCACATCTCACAAATAAAGACTCTTTCTCACAGCACAACATAATTAAATTGGTTAAACTTAAATTACCAATAACTTAAAAACTATGCCATTTAAACTACTACTTCCTTTGTACGATATGTTTTACAAGAGCTGTAGAAGTATTATTCAAAAATAAATTTATATCCTCAGGAACACGGTGTATTAGTTTATTCCTAAAATTTCGGGAAAATTGAGAATGTCATTTTTAATATTCACACTTACTTTTTTAACGCTTCCAAAAGGAGGTTGTAATCAATTATTTTGCTTTAGAAGTCAGAAGTCGATGACAAAAAACCTGAATGAAACAAACAAATATCACGATTCCTGGGGCCTAATTCTGCCATTTTAATAAATTCGTCACTCCATCACGATTCCATTCTCATCCCATTGTCATTTTGCTTAAAGTTCGTAATCTGCTAAATTCACAATGGTCGGTTAATGGTCTCGTAATAAAGTTGTGTTTTTTTAATGGCATTTTCGTATTGTCATTATTATAAAACCCTTAATAGGTACAAATGGTTTTCGAAATCTACTACTAAATACGAACATTTATTCATGCCAGATTTCATGTACGAGATTAATATTCTATGACATTTCTTTCAATGGAGTGTCAGTGGTTGTTCATTGAGAAGTCATAATGGCGCCATTATGATAATAGAATTAACAAACTTGTCAAAATTTGACATAACTTGATCATTATGAAATCAATGATCGAACACTCTGACACTATTGTGTAATAGCAGAATCGAGGCCCAGAAGCTAGCGTCATTTTTCACGTTTTGGTGTCTTTTTGTCGTCGGGTTTTTTTTTGCAAAATAGTTTTTTAGATTACCTGTTACAAGGCTGGTTACAATTCAAATGTTTGTATAAAACTTAGAGTATACTATGATGATGTTCGACAAAACTATTCCTCGGAACACGACTCAAATGATATCGTAACATCCGGAAATCGATTTCCGGTCATATTAGTCGAGAGTTTCCGCGTAACGACATGTCATACGTCGAATACAAGGAAAACATGAGTGACATACGGTAAATATATTTTCCTGACGTACACATGATTTCTCACGTTTTCGGTTGATTTATTGCCGATTTTGTAGTGTTATCATCAAGTTTCTAACTTTTCTTTGCACAGAATGTTTATTCAATTTAGTAGGACCAGAATTCGTGATGGCCCAGAGGTTAAGGCCTCACCTCTGATACTCGTACATGATGTTGTGGGTACATATCCGGGTAAGTACCAATGTGACTTTTTCAATATATGTACTTTCTAAGTATATCTTAGACATCACAGACATGGATGAAGGAAAACATCGTGAGGAAACCTGGACTTATTTATTAATAATAATAATACTCTTCATGGGCCTGATGTAGATTTTCTAGCGTCCGTGTCCTGGCTACGTTCCGGGGACCTCTTCGGAGAAACCGAAGGTTTTGTCTGTGCAATTATGGATGAAGTTATGATGACGAAAAACTACCGGAGATTTATTGTGAAGGACGGTACGGTTGACATATGTCGGGCATGCCACCGTCCAGGCGAATCAATCCGTCACATTATCTCCGGGTGTTCTCGTCTAGCTAACGGAGAGTACTTGCATAGACACAACCTTGTAGCCAGGATTATCCATCAGCAACTTGCTCTAAAATACAATCTTGTGGAATCGGAAGTGCCCTACTATAGGTATGTGCCCGACCCAGTTCTCGATAATGGCAGTATCACACTGTACTGGGATCAATCCATCATCACTGACAGGACTGTTATAGCTAATAGACCTGATATAGTGGTGATGGATCGATCAGAGCGGCGCGCAATGATTGTTGACATAACGGTCCCGCATGATGGGAACCTCGTGAAAGCCGAGAAAGACAAACAAATCAAGTATCTTGACTTGGCTCGCGAGGTTGTCGACATGTGGGAAGTGGACTCAGCAATCATTGTGCCGATAGTCGTGTCAGCCCATGGCTTAATTGCCAAGAGCCTCGACCAATACCTGAGGAGGCTCTCGTTAGGCAGCTGGATCAAGGGCTTGATTCAGAAAGCGGTACTCCTTGACACGGCTCGTATTGTTAGGAGGTTCCTCTCTCTGGAGCCCTGACCGCCGGTAGCTTGGACCCTGTTCCCGATACCGGTGGGCTACAATTTTTTATATTTTTAAATGTTTTTATATATTTTTTTTTGTTAATATTTAAAAATGTAAAAAATTTGTTAAAAAAATGAATAAAGGGAATAATAATAATAATAATAAACGTTTATTAAAGATAACTAAGATCCACTTTGTTAGTAGTACAATAACTTATAACTAGTATTAGTAACACAAACCTAATCTATTCGCCCTCTGCCTGACCCACGAATCGAGGTATCAATAATCATGTGAAGTAATGTAGTAATGTAAGTCTGAAATCGCCAACTCGTCTTGAGCAAACGCGGTAATAAATGTGTGCGCCTTCTCTGTTGAGTAGTGGCTTTTGCCCAGCATTGGGGCAGTAATAGGCTGGTATTTTAGTAGGACCAGGCTTAGGGTTGTTAGGTTTTAGTGATTAGGAATCCTTCATTCTTCACATACTTACAGGAGATCCATGATGATTTTCCCACACTTAAAAAGGACATGGAATGTAATTAAATTGTTGCCATACAACTTGGCAACGCTGCCAGTCTCTTGGGGACATTACCAGTTATCAGCGTTGAGGAGGAGTTTTGTGACGCCATTTTTAAGTTAGTTCAGATTATTTGAATTTATAAGTGTATTTATTAATCGATTGTCGTGGTACGGGCATTTGATGCAATGATGAATGATGAATGTCGTGAGGTAAGTTTTGAGTCTGAATGAGAATTTGAATTCTTAAGTCTTCTTTTACTCATATACCCATATGAGTAGAAGAAGACTAAAGAAACGATGGATGGACAATGTTGTGAAAAGGATATGACAAGAAAAGAAGTGTCGGATGAGATTGCGAAAAATAGAGAAATTTGGAAGAAGACATGCTGCGACCATCCCAAATTAATTGGTATAAGGGCATGAGAATGATGATTTATCTCCACCACTGAGCATGTGCCACCTAATATACCACCAAAATGAGTGTTAATCGAAAAGTAAAATTAGAAAATTGTGAAAACTTTTTAATTACATTTTCTACTTACTTATAACATTATCACATTCACGAGACTTTCCTGTTAGCAAAAGAGATTTAACAGAAAAGAAAATGTCTTCCACTTCGCTCTAGTGAGTGGCAAATATTTGCCCTAGTACTACACTAGATGGAAAATGCTAATTTCCAAGTGTTAGCTTTGCTCTCGGCACTCTTGGTAATAGCTTGAAAACTGTTCTATACATTTTTCAACTTTTACTTACATTTACATTACAATAAACATGGGGATTATGGCTATTGGAGACTGTGTCATAATCACTAGTGCAGAAAAATGGGTGTTTTTAGGGTACCGTACTTCAGTTAGCTAAAACGGAACGCTTGGCTTAGAGGATCACTTTCTTGTCCATCTTCCTAGACCGTTTTCCTCAAAAACCGTGTGTATTTATCAAGCAATCAAACGTTGGGTCTACGGTCTCTTTCAGCTGTAAAAAGACGAATTTGTATGTCGACGCGATCAAATTATATGACCGTTTATATCGCATTTATTTTGCAATTTCAGAACGGAATCATAACCTATAGGGTACTTCATGTTGACCAGCTCATGAATAAGGAAAAAATAGAAACCGTGAAAATGTAGTTTAATAACAACATACCTACTAGTTTATACAGAAGAACCCTCGGTGTGCGAGGTTTACTCGCACTTTTTATAAGGTGACAATTTTAGTACTAAAATATTATTTTTACGTGAAAATTGATATGGCAATGAATCTTCATTGCCATATCAATTTTCACGTAAAAATAATATTTCTGTTTTTTTTTATCTAGACGGCAAGTGGTACTTCAGGTCTCTACCTGTCAATGTATGGAAGAATATTGTGCCAACTTCAAGTAATCAAGGTAATATGCCAAAGCATAATATATTAACCTTTAAGTTCTGACGTGGTTTAGTCATATCATAAATGGTGACGTGACGTATGTCAGACAGCTTACTAAATAATCGAAATGGATTATTTTTATTAACTGATTTGCACAATATTTACTTAAATTATGATCTGTTCATTATTATTCTATTAAGGAAGTGCAAAAACAACAACATTTTCAAATGAAATCAGTATTTATTTGGATCAAATTATGTAACCTCTATTTTGCTTAACTAAAAAAATATATGTTATAATCTTAGCTACAATATAATTATTTGGACGTTTTTTGGCAAATTTCTTATATTTAAAATATCAGTCTAAATTAAAGTATTGCTTATGTGTAGCGATTGCTTCTCAAATCACGTGAATATTTTGGGACAAATTACTTGTTGTTTATACAGTCCACGCATATAATTTTTGAACATCCAAGACAAATGGGCTTGCGACATTCGATGCAATTGTACTTAGTACGTCTTTTGAGTCTTGATGGGCAGATTTTGCATGTTTTTCTCGTTGCTTTGTACTATCAGGGGGTATTGTTTCAGGTTCCGGAGGCTTATTTGGACCTAGTACGCGTGCGATTGTCAATCGCAATTCTCTCGGCAATCTATTATTGTATACGCGGCGTTTCAGGTGCGGCAAAACTAAACTGTAAGCAAGGTTCTGAAGAAATTGTGCTCTGGGAACATCAGGAACAGCAGTGCAGGTCTTGTACAGAGCATAGGCGTTGACTCCACTCAAATCCAAGACTGAAAAAAATTGCGAGAGGCCAGGTTCTGGAACTTGGTTGGCATCAAGAGGAGACATGGTGGTCGGTCTGATTTGTGACCGATTCTCATTTTCCTTATTTTGTTCGTCTCCTGACTGTTCAGATCCCGTATCATGATCAGATTGTAAGAAGAAATCTGGGTCTGCCTGATCATCATCAACATCGCTAAAGTCGCCCTCAATTTCCGTTTCTATCCAACATTGTAAAGTATTTTCGAAGTCCTCACTAGTAGAAGCAACCACTCTCTTTCTTTTACGGCTATTTTTTGACGTACTTGGTTGGTCCATCTAAAACAATACGATAAATAATGAGGTGACGTCTTGTAGACACTTAGAAAGATACACACTAATAATGATCTGACGTCTAACAGACTCGCAACATTAATACTGACCTTACGTCTGAGAGACACTGCGCAGCTCCACAGCCGAATGTGTTGTCACGCCGCCAGCGAGCCCTCGACTGAATGATCGACGTGTTCAATCCCGAAGCTACAGGGAAGGGCGCGGGTGTATCTTTAAAGGCTTTGAAATACGGCTTATATTTGTGAACTCTACGTCTATGAGACACCCACGTCATTAGTTAAAGGTTAAGAAGCCACTGTTTTTCATTACTTTTCATAGACATTTTGATAGTAACCATTCTTTTTTACGAAGATCATAAAGTGAGAAGAGTATTGTGTGTAAATGTAAACTTTAAATAAATCCCGTCCTCAATGTAAATGTAAACTTTAAATAAATCCCGTCCTCAACCGAAAGTTGAACGCACGACGACCAATTAAGTTATGCATAACCAGTTTAAGCTAATATCTCATTGTACAGGAAATCTATATTACGCAAAGCCATGGTATAAATAGGGTGACTGGCAATGAGTATTGTGCGCATGATAACAAACAACTTTTACTTTGTGACCAAACCTGAAGCCGCGAAAAAAAAATCATCTGTTCAGTACATTTTGATCAGTTAAGCAAACACAAATGTACTGAACAGTACAATACAATCACGTGTTTAAGTATCGTACACTAATTACCAGTCACTCTATATGATGAGTATAACTCCAAAACTACTCAACCGATTTTGGTTGCTCCCGTTACCGGTGGGCTACAATTTTACTAGCCACAAAATTGGACATGCATTAAATTGATATTTTAATATCCTGGCAAAAGGCCAAATAAGGGAACTTCACTAAAGATTTTAGCAAATCTCCAAGATTGATCCCTAAATTTTTCCAAACAGTGATGATCGATGAGCCAGCAATCACTCACTGTTCTCTTAGCTTAATTTTATTAAGTGCCATTAGTTAAGCATTGTTTTTAGTTGAGTCATCTCATTTGTAAAACAGATAGTAAATGAGGCGGCGATAAAAGCAAGGTTCATTTTTTTAATTGAGGCTTATGGACGGGACCATGAAAAGATACAATTTTTGACAGTAGTTCGTGTAAGTATTCGAAAACCTATCCGAAATACGTCCACTGCCGGACATAGGTCTCCCCCAAGTGTCACCAGACTACTCGTACATTGACCTGTCCCGTCCGTCTCGCAACCTTCACCAGGTCATCGGTCCACCTAGTGGGAGGTCTTTCTATTCTTCGTTCCAACGCAACGTTTCCGGTTCGCGGTCACCAATCCAGAACTTTTCAGCCCCATCGGCCTTCCATTCTGCGAACAATGTGCCCTGCCCACAGCCACTTAAGTTGGGCAATTCATCGGTAACCTTGGTTTTCTTGCGGATTCTTTCATTAGCATCGTTAAATCAATGTTTTGATTTGAAACAGTGTCCATTGAGTTTCTTGCCAATTTACTACAGAGATCTACGCTTTGGAATGAGCAAATACCCCTGACCCTTTACGGCCTTGACCGTGAGTTCATCTATACGTTGTTGACATTTCTTCAAAAGTGATCTATTTTACATAAGTATTATGCTCCGAGTTCAAACTTTTAATGAAGAAGAATATTAGAGATTTCTATGGAAATCCATGAGAAGGGTCCTGTAGATTGTGCCATTGCCACCTGTTTCCCTCTTTGTACAGTTACATAGAAACCACTCGAGACGCTGCGATCTGTTGCAGCAATGGGTAGCTTTGGCGGATTTGCACTGGCGATCACTCTCGAAATTGTAAATATCTAGTTGATGTGCACACTGAAAAAGCTGGCATAGTTACCCCATCGCTATTTTGATATTTCTGCTGTGGTGTCGCACGATAGTAACAGTATACAACATGGCCGACACTGCAGAACTGAAAGTTTAGGAAACAAAAAAACCGTTTCATCAACAATAGACAACGTAGTTTTGTTTTCCCATAAACTATCTTTTCCACAACGTTTTAAAAAAAGTATATTCGATGATTCTAAATCCATTCTAATATTATAAATGCAAAATAAACTCTGATCGCAATGAAAGTCAAGGATATAGCTTACGTCGTATGTTTTTTTTTCTCGCACTTACACATCAAAACCACGCGAACGAAGCCGCAGGCTACAGCTAGTACAACTAGTAGGTTATAAAAGCTAGGCCTATCTTTAAAATGTCAAGGCTTCTACGTTTACACTTGCCCAAGTTTTGATAATTTTAACAACTTAAATAGGTTCGTGTTCATATACTTTGGTTGAATAGACATCGATGTTTCATCTATTGGAACATCGCTGCCTGATTGCTTATTCAACCACGTTCTTGTTAGGTTCTTGAGTAATTTTATAAGAAGAGAGGTACCGTATTAGTTGAGGCGTTTATCGTACCTCTAAGACGACCCTCTGACCTAATGATGTATCTACCCAAATGTAGACAGTAGATTTTTGAAGAGTCTTTTTTTTTTATGTCAGCCTGATCTGTCCCACTGCTGGGCAAAGGGCTCCCCCATGGCTTTCCAATCCTGTTTGCAATATGCCCTTTCTGACCAATCCGTCAAGAATGAGTCCAGATCGTCACGCCAGCGTTTTTTGGGTCTGCCTCGGTTTTGAAGATTTTTGAAGAGTCTAAAAATAACTATTTTTAGACTCTTCAAAAATCTACTGCCGCTATCTGCTGTTCGTTGGTCGACTGCTGAGCATGAGGTACAGGGTTCGATTACCAGGTCGTGCAAAGTGTTATTGGGTTTTTCATCAGGAATTTCTCAGCAGCCGTCGATTGATGGCAATAGGATCGCCCCTGATTACATAACTGGCGAAATGTGAGTGTTTTATTAGGTTCGGGTATTACAGGCGTGATGTTATGTAATACAACATATTATACAAGTTGTAAAGGGTGTAAAACACCTCTTAATGACTCCAAAAGGCACTTGTTCTCCCCGTCATTACGATCATTTTATTGTTTTACACCATACCTTCTAGTTACGGAGATATTGGGGGTCAAAACTTTTTGACAAGGATTTTTTTAAAACAAGTTTTTATTGTACGATTTTTACTTTTAACATCTCTACAACCCCCCGTACTATTCAATCCATACATCAGCACAATGTTTAAGTGCGTTACATTGAGTTGTAACACAAAACATGATTTTGCTCCCCAAAAAAAAAGTCGTTTCCCAGCAATATTTTTTGCGTAAAGTTACTTAGTTTGACGTACAGAATATTTGGTTGACGGCTTCGTGATGAGGTGGTTTACACCCTGTATTAAACATAATACAGGGTGTAAACCACCCTATTTATTTGTTAATATTGCTGGGAAATATTAACAAATAAAAACATATAATCTCATTACTAGACGGAACGTCTGTTGCAATTAACTCGTCACAATCTAGAATCGGAGCCTACAAAGCAAGATCATCATGCATCGCCTAGCATTTTCCCAAATGTGTTGGGGGCGGCTTCTAGTCTAACCGAATGCAGCTGGACCGACCCACCCGACCAACCCGTCCTACTAAGCAAGATATGGCAAGGTTTTTTTATGTCATCTTCATCTGCCAAGCTTTTTCTACGTTGGGGTCGACTTCCAGTCTAACCGGATGCAGCGGAATGTCAGTATTTACATGGAGCGACTGCCTATCTGACCTCCACAACCCAGTTAGTACTGAATATTACAATACCACTTGGTAAGGCTGGTTGTCAGACTTTGAGATCTTTGACAGTCGTTACAGGTGTCGAAGATAACAAATGGCAGCCGGGACCAACAGCTTAACGTGCTCTCCGAGGCACGGAGGAAACTCGGTATGTAAGGGTGATCACCCCTTTGATTTTGCTTTTGATTTGCTCGAACTTTGAATCATATAAGACAACAGCGGTAGCGTCAAACGTACGAAGTAAACCTTTTATAATTCTTTAAATTTTCCAAAGTTACCCAAATAATTGAAAACATTCTGATACCATCTGATGAGAAAAAACACCAAAACATTGAATTCTTAACTTACAGTTTTAGAAAAATGATAAAACTTTTCTCAGTGGAAGTATTTTTATCTCCCTTGGGACCTCGAAGTAAATAACGGCTGCGTGACTCGTTTTGTGTTATGATGTTATGTGAGAAGAATTCTTGAGAGTTTTTATGTGCTGTAACTTTGTAGGGTAGTTTTTTTTTGGGACAGCTGGCTTAGAAAAGGTGTAGGTGAAAAAGTTAGCTATGTAGGTGAGCTTTTAATACAAAGTTTTAACATTAGGATGATTCATCCGAATGGTTTGGCTGTGCATATAAATGCGTAGTACTCAGACCAAATAAAAAAGTTAAGACGGAACGCTGCGAGTAGAGAAGTGAGGCCGGTTCCGTAAACATGTGTGCATTTATTGAGATGTAGTTTCATTGTAGTTTGATGTAAATGTGTGCGTGTGAGCGTGTATGCACAGAGCGAGACGTAGTTTTGCGCTGGCCTCAGTTTTATTGTTCGCAACGCTTACTTGGTGTTTTATTTGGTCTTAGGTGTAGAAGAACCACATTTGGAAAGTAATGGTGGCCGAGTTGTAACAAAACCAACTCACGTGGTTGAAATCCAGGCATTTTTATTATTCTTTTTGTCACATATTTGCTAGATATGTGCAGGGCTGCTGGGTTAATTGTTTAAATAATTAAAACTCGGGTTGCATTACACGTGAGACAACTTTAATCAGAACCCATCATAAACTACTACAAACATAGACAATCTACACCATAGACAATTCTAGAGCACAGATTATAATTTATGCAACACTTTTTTCAATACCACTCGCCGGGTTAGAGGCAAAACCAACTATCTCGATTTTTTGCAGTTTGTCACTTTAATATACCATTCGAATCGGTATTGAATTCTCTATCTAATGGTATAAAAACGTAAAAAGCAAAAAAATCGAGATAGTCGGTTTTCTCTCTAACCCGGCGCACTTGTCTCGAACCAACATGACAGTTGTCAGGTAGTTAGGGTCCCGAAAATCAGACAACCAGTCTTACCAAAAGGGTACCGTTTTATCCAGTACTTTAAATATTAAGAAATTACTGGAGAAGGTCTTAAGTATCAAAGTCTTGTTTTACGATTCAAGTTTCATTTAAAACAGGCTATGTTATAGAATGCGTATCTATTAATACTTTCATAATATGCAATTATGCATCAATGATAATGCCAATATTAAAATAGAACGTAATAAAATGTTTTTCCCAAATAGTGCTTTGAACAAAGCCTCGTAACTAAACTGACTGACTGGCTTGGGGATGTCAGATAGGCAGTCTCGCTTCATATAAAATACTGGTATTTAACGGCATCCGCTTAGACTGGAAGCCGACCCCAACATGTTGGGTAAAGGCTAGACGGATTTTGATGATTTTTCGAAAGACTTTGGTAATCTTTCTTTGATTGATGTAATTATTAGTAAGCATTAGAAAAAACCCGTCTGAATTCACTTATTACGAAAATGATAAATTTCAACGCAAACCGCTTGAAAGAAGTGCATATGTCACCGTAAAATTGTCAAATACGTTATATTGTAATATCACTAGCGATATTGTAAAGTCTCGAATTATTGTCAAATTAACATACTGCTTACAATAAAACGCATTATTTTTCGTGAAATGCATGCGATGTTAGTCAACTCACGCGGTGTGGAGAGAAGGAGGGGTCCTCCTTGCCCAGTGGTACCACTCTCATGAAAAGATACTGTACCATTCCTGAGAAATATGGATTAATATAACCTAACACACCTAACACTAACCTAACACTTTATATTCCCCTAAAATGCGTAGTCGACGGAGCCCCGCTTCGCGGGGCCCCTATTTCCGAGTGCAGGGTTTAAAGGAACCTAACTAACCTAACGGGGGGGTGCCCCAAGTCCCGTTTATGGGGGCAAGAGATACTTCCGTATGTTCAGTTGACAATAATTCGAGACTTTACAATATCGCTAGAGAGATACACGTTATATTGTAATATAACGTATTTGACTATTTTACGGTGACACATACACACATTTAAAAATTTATAGCGCAGTAAATCATGCAAGAAATAAATAGCGCTTAAGCTAAACACTACGTAATACATGCAAAAGCGTGTAAATGCTTTAGAACGGAGACATAAGCGGACATTTATCACGTCGACTATAAAGCTGCGTGCTTTGTGTTCATTTAAGTCTCAGGTACACAAGCATTCTCTGTCTATTTTAAGCATATTTTTAAGACTACTGCTTACCTGCTCGACGAACTCAAGAGGTACTCGTATTATTAACAATGAAAACGGCTAATTTACTATGTTTAACGTTTGTTTTGAGTTCCCGATATAACACCTGATCTTATTTTAACGAACAAAGAAAGAGGACTCACCGATTTTTCTGCTCATACACAATTAAACACCTACCCGCAATAACTTCAGTTTATCAGTGATTACGGTGCTTGCAATAGCGCCGAAATATTGGGAACTCAAAACAAACAGTAATCATCTGCGTAGCCTTTTCCCAGCTATGTTGGGGTCTCCGTCCAGTCTAACCGGATACCGCTGAATACCAGTATTTTACATGGAGCGACTGCATATCTGACTTCCACAAACAAACAAACAGTAAAAACGGTAATACAGAATGTTAACAACCTCATCTCGAAGCCGTCAACAAAGCATTCTGTACATCAAACTAAGTAACTTTACGCAAAAATTATTCCTGGGAAACGACTTTCTTTTTGGGGTGAAAAATCATGTTTTGTGGTAGAACTCAATGTACCGCACTTAAAACGTTGTGCTGATGGATGGATTGAATAGTACGGGGTCGTAGACGTGTAAGGTAAACATCCTGTAACAAAAACCTGTACCAATTTAAAAAAAAAACCTTGTCGATAAATTGTAACTTTGACCCCCAATATCTCCTTAACTAAAAAGGTCTCCTTAACTGAAAAGTTATGGTGTAGAACCAAGAAAAGCGGCAGACACACATTTTACCACTTTGGAAGTGTCTCTCGCGCAAACTACTTGGTTTTGAAAAAAATGATAATAAAAACCTCAATATTTTTGAAGACCTATCCATAGATACCCCACACGTATGGGAATGATGTTTTTTTTTTTTGAGTTTCTGTTCTAAGTACCCCCAAAATTTATTGTTTTTTTTTTCTATTTTTGAGTGAAAATCTTAATGCGGTTCACAGAATACACCTACTTACCATGTTTCAACATCATAGTTTTTATAGTTTCGGAAAAAGTGGCTGTGCCATACGGACGGACAGACAGACAGACGTGACGAATCCATAAGGGTTCCGTTTTTCGCCATTTGGCTACGGAACCCCAAAAATGATCGCAATGACGGGGACAACAAGTGCCTTTTGGCTTCGTTAGGTGGTGTTTTACACCCTTTATACCGTTAATGTTAGTGACCATATTATCAGTTTGAAAAAAAAAAAAAAAAAAAAATACATACAGTCGAATAGAGAACCTCCTCCTTTTTGGAAGTCGGTTAAAAACTAAGAACTCAAGTAATCCAACTGGTTTCTATAGGGTGAGTTGAGTACCGTCGGTCCGCAAGTCACGTCTCTAAACTATTTCAGTAATTCGTTTTGTCAACTGTTGCTGTCAATGTTAGAACAGTCAACATGACGTGTGTTTTTTTGAGCTTGATGCTCGTGGCACAGCGGTAAAAGAAGGTGTAAGTAGCTGACGCACACATTATTGTTATAATTTGACGCGAGGCTTGATGACTGGGACAGTTTGTCTCACGCCTCGGACTAGTAGGTCGCTGGAGCAAATTAATCCGAGTTGTCATTTATCTCAACCACCTGTAAGGGGTGTACGCTACATTCAAAAGGTGTTCTCTGTTTTTACTCTTTTCTTAGTGGGTTCACTGTTGACATAGTGGTCGTAGTTGTTAAAGTACCTCGATCCCCGCTTAGTTATGTAGTGTCATTCTTTTCTGACTGTTGGTGTTTTTGTGCATTCGGGTATGGGATGGTGGAAATGACAAAAGAATGGTTTCTGGCAAAGCGCCTGTCAAAAAACGTCTGCAACTGTACATTGTTGAGAGAAAGTTCTGCTACAGCACCTACACTTTTAAGATAAAAAAGGTTCACTTCACACTTCTTCTTCATCTAGAATCTATATCCTTGCGACACACAGACGGTGCTCCCGACCAAACGATGCTCCACTTGCTGGAGTATCCGAGGTATCACAAAACCTGCACTGTAGAGGACCTAAAAGGTGCCACAGACGCTGCAATAAACTTGGCCACATAATGGGGCCCAAGAAGTTTAAACAAGTTGTACCATCGACACGAAGGAACCCAGGAACCCGAAGAAGAACCCTTAATTTATTGAATTTGACCCAAAAAAACCTGCCTGTAAGTAAAATGATACTCGTACAAATATTTACAAATAAAATAGGTAAATCCACTTCATGCAAAATCACGAATAATCCCCTTTGATGTGCCTAAAGGTTGGAAGAGTAAATAAAGTGGTTTTTCCATGTTAAAATATCGGTGGATAGTCTGAGGGATGAAATGGATAAGTGGATGATCTCTCTGTTTGTTTAATAGATCAATTTTGATAACTCGTTTTGTGAAGTTTGGTTTGGGTACATAACTTTAGTTGAAGGCTGTGGTTATGCATAGTTAAGTGACCCTTTTTTGAGGTTCTGGAACCTTTTTCGCTGAAATGTTAGGGCAACCATCAAGCTGAGAAATAGAAGAAGTAATTGTCCATAACTGCTAGTAACCAAGTTTATTTTTTATTTTTGGTACAAGATCATTTATGAATATGATCTAGTACCAAAAATTCGTATGTCATTACTTTACGATTGAATAATTATGTTAAGTTTATGTTACACTACCATTGTATATAAGAACTTTTGTAACCATATTCATCGGCAAATAAATCTTTGACTTTGACTTTAAAAGGTCATAAAGAATTACAGCCTTGTCTTCTATTCATTATAAGTTGCGTTTCCCATATAAATATATACTCAGCTATGTCGGGAAAAGTTTTAATGATTTTTTCCATTAGGAGTTCCTTGATCCGCAGCCAAGAATCTGAATTTGACGGCAATAGGCTCACTCTCTACATGGGAATGGCGAAATGTGGGTATACTATACGTTTGCCTAAGCCCGTAGGGAAACTACTGTGATGATAATATTTAATGTTTGTGAAAAACAAACAAATTACGTTTATTTAATTTTAAATAAGATTAAAGAATAACTATAAGAAGAAGACATGCTGCGCCGACCCCAAATAAATCGGGATAAGGGCAAGACAATCATGATGATGATGACTAACTTCATGAACAGTAAAAAAGTGGACTAAAAGACTCGATTTTCACCCAAAAAATTACTAGAAATAAAACCATTATTAGGCGCTTTATTATAAGAGAAAAAACTTGATACCAAGTAGCACGCCTTGCCAGAATTTATGGCCATCCCTGGCAGTTCGCACCCAGCTGTCGTGAGATAACACTTATGAATATCTGAATAGAAAGCTGAATAGTTTCAAGGTTACTGCCGCCTTTGTCTGCTGCTGTAGAATAATAAACTAGTACCTCAGCTACCCAGACCTGGGTGTAAATTTTTAACTAGTAATGGGGATTAGGCAGAATGTCAGGCAGTCGAGTGCTAAAGTCACGATAAACACCCACAGTGGCACGCTTTGGCAAATCTGAAACAAGCAAAATGAGTAATAATTATGTAATAATCAAATTCTTTGACTTTTCGAATGGAAGAGAAAGATCTTTGGGGTTAATTGGCTTGTGTCCTGATGAAATCTAATGTCTCGCGTGTGTGTGTATATTTATCTGTGTTTTGTTTATTTTATTTAATGTGTATGTTTCTTGTATGTGGATTTTATATCTGGTAAATAAAAATTTCATTTCATTTTTCATTTCATTTTCATTTCATTAGTCCGGTAGTAAGATTTTCAAAAAATATTTAACACGTATTTTATTTTGTCACGTAGACCAAAATTGACGAACATACGACGCTTTTCAAATTCTCAATACGTCACGCCGTGGCATAATTTTTAGTGCGTTGTGACGTCACGAGCCCCCACTCCCGAGTTTTGATGCATCCTAACTTTGTCAATATTCATTGATTTACAAAAACAAAAAATATGTGTCCATTATTTTCCAATACTCTAACTGACGGACTAAATAGATTTGCTTTTTTTGATACTGTCGTCATGCCTATTGCAAGGGTCTTAAAACATGACTGGCGAAATGTACGGTCGAACAAGCTATTTGGTTTACACTTTACAATGTAATTTGAAGGTAAAACTGTAAACCAAATAGCTTGTTGGACCGTACTATCAGGTACACCTCGGCCTAAACATTCGAAGATTACTGGCCTGATGTAATATAATTATGTCGTCTACCAGAAACCAATTTAAAACTTCATCATTTTCCTTCATAACTAGTCCTACGTACAATTGCTCCAGCTGACGTTTATGGTAGGGTCCACTTTGGTCGCAAAAAGCCAAGTACGCTTACGTGACTTGAAAACTTAATTTATAGTGGTATCCTAGTACATAGGACGACACATACACCTATCTTAACCAGTTTAACCTGACCTCGTTTTGTTTAGGCTTTCCGTGCAATGTGAGGTCTTCTTTTACTGGAATATGTAACTTGACATAAAGTCATTGAGCGTACCTTATGTTCGTGACACATCTAGACTATTCTTGATGACCCCAATTTAGTTTTATGATAACATTATTTTGATGGGTTTAAATTATAATTATGACTACCTTGAGTCTCTTGACTTGAGAAGGAAATTAACGAGAGGTATAAGGTTAGTTAAGTTATTATCATTTTGTGTCGTCTTTTATGTTTTAAATACCTATTTTCATAAATGAAATAGGGTAGTAGAATTGTATTTAAAGCAGTCTTTTGCTATCAATATTAATTTCATTAATAATAATTCTTGATATTTGAATTTTAATTCCCGTATAGTTGACGTGCTGTTCCAAAAATATACGACGTTAAAATTAAACACGGCAGATGTGTCAATTATTTATTCCAAATATTTAAAATCACTCAAGAGAGTATAAATTGTTTCCGGCTTATTCGTCGTACGACGTATTTTACGTCAGATTTACAAGGGTGACCTTGTGCGAGTTGGCGACAACAAAAACAAAAAACCGAATGTGCCAACTCGCGAGTTTCACAGTCGCCAGTTGACGAATAAGCCATAGATCTCTCGTGCAAACCATTAGTTCTTTATTTTGTTATTTATATTATTTGCCTTTTTTTTCTATCCGTTATTATTTTTAACCTTAAACTGATTGTCTCTTTGTGATCTTTTTGGTAACATGAATGATCTTAAACAAGATCGTCTGTAAACCTTTTACGATATTGTATTGCTGTGGGGGGGGGGGAGGGCTGATAGACCTGAAAAATGAAAATAAATGAATTGAAATTGAATAGATCAATTAAATGTATAGTTTCAAGCTAACTTGAAAAGAAACAAAGAAATCATTGCTACTTGGCCATTTATTCATTTTTGTCACTTGGTAAGCACTTAGTTAATTCTATCTTTAAATTAATTCAACCAGGGTAAGCCTTCATTAAATTATTAATCCCTCTGGCTTACTAAACAATTTACAGCATTGTTTGGTCTCATAAATATCCAAATCGTACAGTAAGGCGGTAAATGAAATGGAAAAAAAACATGCAGTCTTGGGGACGGAACGGAATATAACAGTTTTTTAAAAAAACCCGCATCAAAGCTTAATGAGAAATAGGGAAACGCTTATTCTCAAATAGTGTACTGGTTGAAAGTGAAAATACAAATCTCAGTTATAAGAGCAGTTTCAATGAGAGTAAGAGGCACGCGAAAACATGTCAGGGCCTTTCAATGTGAAGATGGAGCAGGAATACTTTAGTGACAGCTTGATCTCGTAAAACAAAATTACCTACATGTGTTTTTATATATGTGTGTGCAATGTAAAAAAAAAAAATATATACTTATAAAAACATGCAGTCTTGGGGACTTGCACCACACGCCGTAGCGTATCGGCTACGAGTGCTACAATATAATTTATATATTTGTATGATGTATATTTCCCTATTTGAATCGGATTTGATTAACAATTTCAAGGGTTTTCGTTTTTGCACGGAAACTTGATCATTTTTCTGAAATCTGCCAGTAAAAGTCTTGTGAAAATTGGTCCAGCCGTTTTGGAGATTAGCCAAAGCAAACAAAATAAGTTTTTGTTTTAATTATCGTATAAACTTTCGTATGCATTCAGTAAAAAGCTGTTATTTCTTTTTAAAGACGTTGTCAAAGAGTGTTTGTCTTTTTACGTTATCATGAACCTGATATGTTCCACTGCATGGCAAAAGCCTTTCCTTTCTTCCTTCCATTTTTCTCTATCTTTGGCATTTATGATGACTGCCAAAGTCTTATTGCATTGTTAGAATTTCAACTCTCTGGCGCTGAGTCCAGCGATAAAAATCCACCAGTCAGCATTCATTCAAGTATCTCGTAGTGATAATAAAAATGGATATAAAAGTAATTCTTGATCCTCCTTGGCGTTCCGTTTTTTTTAATTAACAACTGTCGATAGAAATGTCTTCACAATAAAATAAGACAATGAAATAAAAAACTCGAATGAAATCTCACTCAACAAGACAAAAGAATTGTCTACCTACCTACCTATCGAAAGCTGTGGAGAATCCGAAATGAGAGGAATAGGGCAAAATGAAAATTTTTCTCCAGGTGTAGCGGCCGATATTAAAATTCATTCATTGCCGCTTTGAGCGAACCCGGCTGAATTTCAAAATGAGATCTACCCAACAGCTTACCCACGTGAAATCCTGTTACTTACACCAATTTAAAATTGTAAAACAGTGCCGAAGGTTTAAAATATGTACATTTTTTCAAGGTTAGTACTCTGTAGGTACTGTGTTTTATTTATTTATTTGCTTACATGTAAAACACTGGTTATTAGGCATGCATTAAAATTTCATGACACAGTATAATGACATGCACCCTGTAAGGGCACTGCAAAATTTTATATGTATAAGAAATTGTTAAGTTACATAATATAATATTGATTCTAAATTTTAACATTATATATCATAAAAATTGTTTACTTTTCAAATATTGCATTAATTATACAAAATATTTATCAATAATTTTAAAATTAATCATTATTATCAGTTCAATTAATCATTTTTAGGGTTCCGTAGCCAAATGGCAAAAACGGAACCCTTATAGATTCGTCATGTCTGTCTGTCTGTCTGTCCGTCCGTCCGTATGTCACAGCCACTTTTTTCCGAAACTATAAGAACTATGCTGTTGAAACTTGGTCAGTAGATGTATTCTGTGAACCGCATTAAGATTTTCACACAAAAATAGAAAAAAAAACAATAAATTTTGGGGGTTCCCCATACTTAGAACTGAAACTCAAAAATTTTTATCATCAAACCCATACGTGTAGGGTATCTATGGATAGGTCTTCAAAAATGATATTGAGGTTTCTAACATCATTTTTTTCTGGTTTGAACAAGATCTAGTAAGTAGTTTTTTTTTAATACGTCATAAATCGTAAACAGCAATTTACCTTTCATTAAATCTGATACGGAACCCTTCATGGGCGAGTCTGACTCGCACTTGTTGTCATATGTAAGTAAGTATACGTAGTGTCGCATTTATTATTCTTTTACATTTAAGTCAAGTTAATATTATTACAGGATCGATCGATTTACAATTTGTCAGTTCTAAATTCCTCAACGATATAGTAGCCTTTCTTTATAAACAATTTTTTTAACTGTTTACAGAAAATTGAGTCATTTGGTAGGGATTTAAATTTTTCAGGTAGCCTAATTAAATATCTTAGCTAGTCTTGAGTATGGGCTTTTCCCGATAACTTTTAAGTTTGTAATGGGTAGTATTAATCTATTCCTGTTCCGGTGTTATTAACCGTCTTCTAAAATAAGAGGTTTTCAATTCGGCTGTTTACCTCATAACTCTGTGAATAGTGGTCCAATTTATACGATTTTGTAAAGAAAAGAAAGAAAGAAAATTTGTCTTGCACAGAACAAAACCAAATGATAATTTGATAGAAGAAGCTTGATGTTGTTCCCATTGCTTGGATAGTTTCTGAGTTATTTTATGACTTAATTTTCGTTTTCGTATTTGTCGTTTTGATTGATCATGGAAATGTGTTAGTTTTCTTTAACCGAAGCGTTAGACCAGCGAGGCCGTTATGCTATCTTTGTGACATCTTACAGTGCCATCGTGTGCCACTGTGGCCACTTACTGGGCCTAATCATCGTCATCATCTGCCTAGCCTTTTCCCAACTGTCGGTGTCTTTTTTTTTTTTTTTGTTTTTTATAATTAGTTTTCTACCGCAGACGTGGGGGTCCGCGTTCTTATTTACATTTTATTAATTCTTTGATTGATTTAAAAAGAAAAAATTAAAACTACGATCGTGCTCCATCATTGGACACGTTACATTAAACTAAGCTTATTATTAGTAATTTAAGATCTACGTGAGTCCATCCAATTTTTTTTTTTTTTTTTTTTAGGCTTTACAGTTGTTGATGTTTCCTTAACCACTAATTAAAATTACTAAAACTGTCGGTGTCTAGTCTAATCGAGTGCAACTGAATACTAGTATTTTACATTGAGTGACTGCGAATCTGACCTACAAAGCCCAGTTATTACTGGGTAATACAATACCTACCTATTTGTAAGACTGACTGGTTGCCAGACTTTCGGGCAACTGACTACTTGTAACGACTGTCTAAGATTTACACTTGGCAATCGGGAACAACGGCTTTCAGGGGCTTAATTCTGCTATTTTAATAAATTCGTCACTCCAACACGATTCCATTCTCTTCCCATTGTCATTTTGCTTAAAGTTCGTAATCTGCTAAATTCACAATGGTCGATCATTGGTCGGTCAATGGTCTCGTAATAAAATTGTGTTTTAATGGCATTGTCGTATTGTCATTATTATAAAACCCTTAGTACAAATGGTTTTTGAAATGCGAACATTTATTCATGCCAGATTTCATGTACGAGATTATCATTCTTTGACATTTCTTTCACTGGAGTGTCAGTGGTTGACCACTGAAATCATAATGGCGCCATTATGATAGTAGAATTAACAAACTTGTCAAAATTTGACAGAACTTGACCATTATGAAATCAATGATCGACTACTCTGACACTATTGTAATAGCAGAATCGAGGCCCTAGACGCGCGCGCCATAATGAAACGAATTTAAAGATGATGTCTATCATTTTCAAAGCAATTCCTTTAATATAACATAAACTTATAGAGATATTCATAAATAATGGTGCAAGTAAGTCAAGCAGCGGTCACTTTTAGGGCTAAGACCACCCCTCATTCATCTAAAAGATAATAAGCTACTAAAATATTACCCACTTGAGGATTTAAAGAAAAAAGAATTATCTTTTGGGACAGCTTTATATCTTTCGTCAGTCCCTTTTGAGTAATGGTCGAGTCCATAATTTATTTTGAAAGAATTTTATACCTTTTTGTAGAGCAAGCTTTTTTTGGGGTTCTTTTGCCAAAAACCAGCAGATGCTTCTGGATGTTTGCTTATTCAAATCTTACCTATACAAATTTTCTACAAAATAATACTATTGCCATGATATTTCAATTCTATTTGTAAAACCAAACCATTTTAAAAGAAGTAACCATGGAGTTTCTTGCCGGCTCTTCTCCACAGGAAGCGACTAACCCGAACCGTGTACCTTTTTCTTGACGAATGTGAAATAAAGTACTCGTATTTTGATTTTGTTTGATTCAATGGTATAGAAGGAAAATTGTATAAAATGGCAATTGAATGTCGCAAATCTATCCTACAAAAACTATCTTGGTGTCCATGACACAAGCCTCGTTGCTTGGTGTCCATGACACAAGCCTCGTTGCTTAGTGTGGCACTAGATGGCGCTGTGTGCAATGTTCAGCAATATTTATTTATTTATCTTGTTTGTTGTAGCGATAGTAAGAAACCTCTAAACTCTGCCTTGTATACTTGTGTACTCGTGGAATACCATGAGTATTGTCAAATTGAATAGTTTTGAGAATATGAGTGTTTCACGCCATTACCCCGCTTTATTACGCGGCTTTGTGTATCCAACTCCCCCTTGATTTCCTTTCAAGACTGTAATTCTATACGTCCATTTACCAATTTAGAGCAATTGATTGTGAGTATCCTTTTCTGTTGATCGCTCTTATGTTTCAGGATGGACTTAGATAAGACAGATATCTGATAGATTTAATAATAGGTTGTGTTTTCAGCACGACGTAGTAAATTTCATATTTTCATGAGAGCCTACTGAGCAATCCCGCACATTTGCTAAAAAAAATATGGATTAGAAAATCTAGAACGCCGAACCAGTCGCTTCATGTAAAATAGTGGTATTCAGCTATCCAGTTAGACGAAATGGAAGCTGACCCCAACATAGTTGGGAAAAGGTCAAACAGATGATGATGATGTCTCAATTTGTACCATAACTCACTGTTTTCATTTATTTTGATCTCGATACACTAACACCCGTCAGTAACAATACCACCCTACACACATATAACAAAACGTATCAGACTCACTGGTGCAGACACTCAGACAGGCTGCAGTAAAGTAAACATTTGCCTTCTTAGGCTTCGCACATCGACATTCTAAGATTAGATGTCACTCACATCGGTAGGTGGAGGTATTGGTGGAGGTAAGACAGCGAGCGGTTAGCGAGAAATAATAGATTATATGGCACGTTTAAGTCTATCACAATGGTGCGATGGTAAAAATAATCTTTACGATATTTTTTGCTTAAAAAGGTCAATAAACATGACTTATTATTCAGTCATAACTTTTTACTGACAGCATAATTTTGGTTGCGGTCTAAAGAAAATGTCTCAGTATTTTGAAGACTATTTCATAACATAGGTCTCGTTAGTGGTGGATATTTGGACCAAGTTCCATACACTTTTGTTCATTCTCTTTTGTTTCTTAGTTGCGTTTTTCATCAATGTTGTGAATTAATACTAACTAGGTTGCGTAGGTTTGATAAGCAGTCGCGCCATGTAAAATACTGGTATTCAGCTGACCCCAACATAGATAGGAGAAGGCTAGGCATAATTATGATGATTTTGAATCGACGTTTATGTAATAAAAATAAGGAAACGCTTCTTAAAAAATATAAATGTGTCCGTATATTTGTACAGTTAATTAACTGGTAGAGTACTCAACTCAGTTTAATTTCTTTAATAAATTCTACTTCAATCATGCTCCTTTATTGCGACCAAATTGACAGTTACTACGAGGTAGTTCCGAAAGAACTTGCCAGCACTAACAAAAGACAGGATTTTGTGAAAAAAAAAAGATGGAGACTTTTGCCCAGCAGTGACACAACGCAGGCTACTTCTGTCACATTAGATACCTAATTAATTTGCTAGATTTTTTGCTAGTATTTTCGACTATTTGGCCTGGGCGACGGAGTCAGCACAACACTTTTGTTCTCATTTTGAAAACCTCACACATCGCCACCAACGAGACCTAGCCTCACACGTTGCATGTTAGTAAATACGACTGAACATTCCGCTGAACATTGTTTTGCACCCTGAAAGTGATACCTCACCTGACTTGTCACAACTCCTACAGTTATATAGGGTGTAAACAACGTCATCACGAAGCCGTCAACCAATTGGCATTCTATACATCAAACTAAGTAACTTTACGCAAAAATATTGCTGAGAAACGACTTCATGTTTTGTTTTAGAACTCAATGTAACGCTTTCAAAACATTATGCTGATGGATGGATTGAATAGTACGGGGGTCGTGTAGGTGTTTAACATAAAAATCTTACAATTAAAACTTGTATTTAAAATACTGGTCAAAAAGTTGGAACTTTGACCCCCAATTTAACGTACTTAGAAGGTTCCCATGAATGGTGTAGAAAAAAAAAATCGCAATGACCGGGAGAATAAGTGCCTTTTGGCTTTGTTTTTGCACCCTTTATATTGCAAGTTGCCTTTCATCAGACACTGATCATGTTTCAGGAATAAAAGGGTTAATTGCTTGCACTGGTTCATATCCAATTAAAACCTGCCAACAGCTAAATGAACAAACAGCGTGACTTTTAATTAGAAATGAAAGAACCATCACTGCTTTTCAAATAATTGCCTACCTAAATGATATGTTTTTTCTTTTCTTTCTCTTTAAAAAGAAAAACGTTGCCAAACCTCGGAATTTCTCCCGTATGAAAAAAAAATGTTTTGCCAAGTTTTTCTTAGAATCTAGTGATTGGAGTTTCATTTTCACTCTTCCAGAACATATTAACAAACTTGTTTTTTTTTTTCATACAGGAGAAATTCCGAGGTATGGCAAAGTTTTTCTTTGTATCCTGGGTGCGTTTAAAACCTATAAACTCACATGTACATACAGCACCATTGATAACACGATTACATAACATTACGACTGTAATCCCTGAATGGTTAGGCAGAGGTTCATTACGCCAGTTATGTTTAGTCCCTTGTAAAAAGAGAGAACTTCCTGATGAAAAAACCCTATAGCAATTTGCCCGACTCTGTAACGTTACATTTTCCTGGTCAGGACAATATAAGGTCGCATTGGATAAGGTTGAAAGAAAAATGGCAAGAGATGAAATGATGAAGTTTGTTTATTAAGACTAGGGAAGCCGATACGAAGCTGGTATGATAGTGATCCAGGTCCAATGCTTGCGGATTGTAGCGAAGCCGCTCGCCGATGTGTCAGGCTCGCTTGCAGACGCCAATCTTGGAGGGTTTGAGCGTCGAGGGTCACCCGCTGTCCGTGTCCAGGTTCTCAGTAATAGTAGTAAATGCCTTTTCAAGGCCGTCAGCTTCCAGGCTCACAGTAGTAGTAGCAGCAGCAGTAGTAGTAGCAGCAGCAGTAGTAGTAGTAGTAGCTTTTCAAGGATGTCAGATCTTCAACATGACGCCAGGGCTAGATCTTTATGACTTAGCGACCACATCAAATAGTTCAGAGCAATTTCAAGGTTCTTGCCGGCTCGAGGACCAAAAGCAGAATTTTCAGGTTCGGCTTCCCGTCATCATGCAATTATGAATTTTTATAATGTTCTAGAACATGAAGAATAAAATGGTTACAAAGAAGGTCTAACATCAAATGTATACAACCTACAACCTAGTTACAGCAATAAATTAAAAAGAAAACTTGTTTGTCATTATCAATATCTGACATCACAAAAGTAAACAAAGATTTAAAAGACTTGTCAAGTCGAGGACTCTGCATACGCACCCGTATGCAGAGTCCTCGACTTGACTCAAAACCGTCTTGACACACCTACTTTCCACCCCATTCGAGATATTGACAGCTAAAGTTTGTTTATAATTTGACATATCCGCCCACTTTTCTGTCAAATTCAACGTACAGTAGTACAAGAATCTTTTGACACTTGAATGAAGCCAACAGGGGGGCGCTGATGGTTAACCTTTTGTTAATTTTTTTGTAAGAAATATTTAGAAAAGAAAGAGATGGCTGCATTAGTTTTGATGTTTGCCCCGCGCCAGAAGATTCTTGAAATCGAGAAACTTACGTTGTGGGTGATATATGTACCTACTGAAATTCAAGTTTGACGTGTGTATAATTATTTTCTTGAGATTGTCTAGAAATGGCGAAAGTAAGATGAATTTTGAGGAGTATGTCGATTATGCGAACGATACGTCATATAATTATTTATCGCGACGATATTTACGCGATGCCGATAACCCATTTGACTTTTACAACAACGAACAGTTCCAAAGACGATTTCGGTTTCAGAAGGAAACCGTGCAGAATTTTTTTTTACCCTTGGTATTTGAAAGTGCTAGCGTAGTTCTGATCGTGGACTATCAATTCCGACAACAATCCAGCTACTGCATACTGATCGGGGACAGCGGCTATGCCCAAACATCGTATATGTTCACGCCTATGCTTCATCCACAGACTCCAGCTGAGTTACAATACAATAGGGCTCACATAAAAACAAGAAACGTAATTGAGCGATTCAAAGGGGTCTGGAAAAGGCGATTTGCATGTCTCAGTAGAAAATTACAAAACAAATTACCAAACACCTTGAATATCATTAGTGCCTGTGCCATACTCCACAATATTTCTATCATGGTAAATGGAGACATGCGGACGCCAGAACCCAGAGTAGTCCAACATAATTCTGCTGCCGCTATCCGAATGCCATTAGGCTCGGCGCAGTATGTTTCCATTTTTTTTATCCTATTTCTTTTGACAGAGTACATCCATCGTTTCTTTGGTCTTCCCCTACTCTTATGATAAATATTCGTAATCAAATCTTTCTTCACAACATGTTCCTCATTCAGCTGCATCACGAACTCATACCATTACAACCATAGACTTACCACAACTTTTCAGACGTCTTCCTCTTTGTATTACTTTGTTATTCCATCCATTCACATGACACTACACATCCCCCATTCATCTGAGCATTTTCATATAAAATTGCCTTTCATTTTGTTTTGTAGCCAAACATTGTGATCCGATGACCTGGTAAAGGTTACGGGAATCCGTTGGATGCGAGTCGCGCGGCACCGGTCAATGTGGCAACACTTGGGGGAGGCCTATGTCCGGCGGTGGACGTCTTTCCTTTCGGCTGGAATGATGATGATGATTTTGATCCGTACAAGACAGCAGGTCTTACCATTTATTTGCCTAACCGTGGTGCCTTGATTTTCTTTGAAATCGTTCTCTTCACACTATGGAAAACTTTAAAAATCACATTATTTTCGTATGCAGAAACTGTTCGAAAGATTAATAATGTCTATGGGTACTGTCATAACGGATTGGTCGAAGAAAGCAATGTTTAACAAAATTGGAAAGCCATGGGAGAGGCCTTTGCCCAGCTGTGGGACATAGCGGGCTGATATAAAGTAAAGTAAATAAATAAATAACCAACCCGTCTTGAGCAAGTTTGGTGATCAATGCTCGTGCCTTCTCAGTATGAGAAGAGGCTATTGCCCAGCAGTGGGACAGTAATAGGCTGGTATTATTTTTGTAAAAGAAAACACGGTTCATTTTTGGTTCCAACGTTCTCGTTCTGAAAACTTTTACCTGCAGCCTGTGCAATGGACGGCCGGAGACCATAGTTAATACCTATTTTCCGTCGCGTTTAATTTCAAAGCTACCTAGTATGTAGGAGGAATTAGTAATTCATGATTATTACTAAGAATTGCAAGCACTTGCTCCGTGGTAAATATATATTGAGCACAGTTTCTTTCCCAAATCGGTGGGTATTTGGAAATGTTCATTGTCGTGGAATTGTATGAGCTATTTATCAAGATCGCATAAATAATATAGTCGTGACAAGTAATCATAATATGGAGTATCGTACACATAAAAGATGAATACAAGCTTAATTCATTTGGTATTTCTAAAGCATGAGAATGAAAACATCGTGAGGAAACCGGCATGTCCTAGAACCAAAAATTCGAACACATGGGAGCATTAATAGGTTGATGATGATGATGGTGATGAAAATGTTAACGCAGAATTTTGAATCTCAGAGAACAAGAGCGAGCTTGCATAGGTAGCTCGTGAATTCGTGATGTTTGGGAACTAATATTGGTTTATTTTTGAAATTTAGCAAGTTGTATGAGAAACCAATGCGGTACATAAGTTGCTTACCGAACATCATTTAAATAGTTTTTGGCTAAGGTTGTTTTGTTTTTTTATTTAGCCCCCAACCTACATCTTTAGTATATTTGTGTTGCGGTATTATACATATACTCGTAACTCGTTAATATAGTACATTCCATGAGTTTAAGAAACTTTTTTAATCTACTGAACGGATTTTGATGAAATTTTGCACACAGATACTTTAAAACCTGGATTAAAACATAGGATACTTTTATCCCGGTAGTAAAATCTCATGGGACAATAATCAAACTTCACGCGGGCGAAGCCGCAGGCAGAAGCTAGTAATAATATAATCAGATCGAATACTTCTAAGCTGCTCGGTTCATCGTTCATCGTCGAAGCCAGTTATGGCAAGAGAGGTTCCCACCACCTTACAAATTGCAGCCCCAAGAACACAACCTGGCTACGGACAGACATTTTTTTTTGTTTCGCATGGGAAATCAAAGAAAACCCATCCCTGTTCCTTCCTCGCCCTTTACCTACAGTGACCTGCAGTGGCCTATTTGGAAAGCTCTGAATCGATTGCGTACACAAGTAGGCCGCTGCAAAACATATTTGGCAAAATGGAGTATTATTGGTTCCTCCAATACCGAGTGCAAGTGCGGCGGTCCGAACCAAACTATGCCGGGGCTATCTGCTGAAGTGTCCAAGGTGTTCGTTTACCTGCACTTGTTACGACCTGAATAGCGCCTCTGCCACTGCAATAAACGTGGCCACCTACTGGGGCCAAACTATGTGCGTGTGGATTGAGGGCCACTTTGTTAAAATTCTTTGAAAAAGTGCTTAAGATTTAGAAACATTCCCAAAGAATTGTGAAAGTTGGAATGCCATTTTGTGAAAGTCAATTAAGGGTGTTATGGACTGCAAAGTTAGTATAGAAGTACATCGATACGACAAGCAGAAGAAGGTTCATCTTCCGACTGAATTCTTTGCTCAACTCTGGACGACCGGAACTTGCTAATAGAGCAAACTGGCGAAGAAAAGCTCAGAAGCTGTGAGCTCATAAAGCACAGCTGGGTTGGAGAGACCACCATGAAGCCGCGACGGATTGGAGGCAGCAGGGTACAATTTATTAAAAATTGCGGTTTCAAGGGTGCAAAAATGCAAAATCTGGCACTTCCTTGGATTTTACCCCTATTTTTCTAAATAAGTATGTATGTATGCTCCAGTTTTTTATGTTGATAATTGTGTGATGTTTATATTTATATTTTTGCTGTCTCGTAGGTCCACTAGTCATAAACTGCACAGTGTGAGGTTATGGGTTCGATTCCCAGGCCATGCAGTGTTGTTGGGTTTTACTAACCCATAGACTGGATCTAATGTTACGTAGGACTAAATGAAAATGAAAAATCATTTTCTTTGTTTTTCTATGTCTTTAAATGTGTTAAGTATGTAGATATTTTACTTATTTGTTATACATACGTGATACTACTTTTATAATAAAAATCAATTGGCTTGCATAATGTGTAATAATTTATTTTTAATTTTTTTCGGCGTCCTCCCTTGCAGCCTCACTGAATTGAAGCAACTGCGCGGCACTTAAACGGTCCAGCTTTGCATTTTAGTAGGCTTCCTCTGCTGCCTTTAATAGCCACTTCCTCTCCTGCATTTTCATCTGGCGCAGTTCTTCCTCTCTTTCTTGAATCCGCTTTAAGTTTTTCGCTTTTAGCAAATGTGATTCTTGATCTCGTTCCTCATTCCCTTTTAAATTTTTTGGCCGTGCCTAAAACTCCATGCCCTCGGACTCACAGCCTACATGTTATTTGGTACTTACGCGGTACTTGCGCGTATTATTTATGGAGTTATATTCTTGGGTCAGGCGAACCCAAGCATTTTTTTTGCTGATGGGCTGCCCGTCCACGCCGTACATAAATGGAGCTTGTACTTGCGCACAAGTTCCAGTAAGCAGGATTTTTCTCCGGAGGTAAAGCAAACCTTGAGGCCATTTTAAATTCTTGAGAATGATTCTTGAATGATGAAAAAATATTTATTTGAAAGTTAATCCGTTTTATGCGGTTTTATGATTTTGTTCTTTGACAGATGATGTCAACCAAGAGCATTGGATCGAACATCAATTTATGACATCTCTAGCATTGTGACGTATTCTATTAAAACATTTTTAGCATATAAAGCAGCTTGCAACCTTCATGCAACATACTTATTTTGAGTTTGATATGGGCAGCATGTTTTGCAGGTAGATTAAGGTGAGTACTCATATGAGCATTTCAACGTATTGTAATGTTTTTACGAAAGCTTGGCACGGTGTTAAACGTATTTACTTGTAACATTCCTTTGGTTTCCGTCAAGAATGTGTGATGTAACATTGGTTGATAATTTTAGGAATAATGATAAAACTACAAGTTTGCGATTGAAAAGATGTAAAAGGACAATAAAATAAAAGAATATGTTTAGATGGTTTAGACATCTTGATAGAACGAGTAAAAGGCGACTAAAAAAAACCGAAAGAGAACGTAGGAGGATATACTTTATTGGTACCTAAAGGTTTCTTAAAAAAAGTCAGGTGGCAGTGCTCGAGTCCTGCGTGCGTGTCGCCGCGTGTTCCCAGATATATGAACGTGAATGAAGCAAAAGTAGTACCTAAATCAAGTTTTAACAAAGTGTTAAGCAGCTTGGTGTCTTCATGACTTGTTGAAAATACATGTTTTAGCTAGTCTGTACTCACCCTATGAACATAATTTTGTAGGCGTGTCGGAGGCGGTGGCCTGCAGTGGTTTCCTTGTTACCATGGCAACAAAGACCGTTTCAAGCAAAAAAATGGTCTTAAGCAAGTTTTTGGAATACGGGTGTAATATACATAAAGCATTAAATAATACGAATTAAAAGGCGAAAAGGCATGCTAAACCTCCGCATACAGGCAATGCAGTTATTCGGAAAGAACGTATAATAAAATTTTGGATTACAATAGTCAAAAACTTAAGTACAAAAACAAACATTACAACTCGGGAATGTAATCTCAGGCTCAGCAATCGAGATTACGACCACTTGACCAACGAGGCAGTCAAATTCGCTATCACATTATACATGTTTTGCCTGTTATTCTTTTTACCACAGCTTTAAGCTTCTTCTTATACTTTATCGTGTGGCTAGTGCCTAACCTGGTGTCAGAGTTTTCATGCCGCCACTGGGGCCTCTGACTTGGGTTAACATGCCGTCGATATTTATATGTTTTAGGCATGCTGGTTTCCTTACGTTTTTTTCCTGCACCGAAACAAGTGATAATTATACAATACGCACATGCATCCAAAAAAAGGCGCGTGCCTTGGGTTCGTGCTCGAGACCTTGGCAGCTTTGAGCTGACATTTTCATAGAAAAAATTACCAAAACATGAAACAAAAACTTTCCCTACAAAACAGCACAAAGATCGCTCCTCGTAGCATCATTACACTTATGCATTGAAGTCATAAAACCTATTAACTATCCCGTAACGAGCAGTCATTACGCTATACCTATTAAAAGTTTAACAGTTCATTAGTCTACAAGACTGCAGAGTGTCATAGTGACGTGGATGGTATACCTGCAGTGTACTGAAACGGTTTGGTACTCGTAATACATTTATGTCCGTAATGGGTTGAGAAGGTCATTTAAAGATGCAGACGGGTAGGAAATGCTCATGTGATACCGTTGTTGCAGAATTTAACTACTGATGGCACTTGTTTTTCCAACTTTTAACATGGATACTTGCATAGTTCAGGAGCTCGTGGTTCAATAATAACAGCCGCTCCGGTTGCCCTTTAGGTTAAGCCGCGCTTGCCTAGGATAGGCCATGGATGGGTGAACACCGATTACTTACAGAGTTTCCAACAACCGAACCCTGACGTTTTCCTCATCTGTCATATTGCGAACCTGGTATTTTGCTAGTCTGTCTTTTCGCTAACCTGAAATTTTGCGTTTTTGACGTTCTTCGCTCAAACCATGCTCGGGATACGCGTAAAGCCGTTGGTCTCAGCTGTCATTTGTAGTCATTTGCCAGTCGTTACAGGCAGTGACCCGAAAGTCTGACAACCAGTCTTACCTCGTATTACCCAGTACTAACTGGGTTGTGGAGGTCAGATAGGTAGTTTCTCCATGTAGTATTTTTGTGGTAGTAACCTGCAACCGGGAAAGACTGGAAGCTGAACCCTATAAAGTTAGGAAAAAGCTAGAGAGATGATGATGTAGGATGTATGAGAGCAGAGGATACTTGATTGTAATAGTAATTCCAGATCACACAATGATCGCTGTTGATCACAACGATCACAATCTGTGGATGGATTGATGCCTTTTGATGTTCCAAATTGTTTAATTGTATTTTATTTAAGATAGTTAACTAATCTCTCAAGTGCCATAAACGTCATCCAAAACAGATACAATAGAAATGTATTTAACTTACCTATGTTTAATATTATATTGGACAGCAAAAGCCTTAATTCAATAGACTGAACTTATTGCTATAGAAATATAATAACATTGATTACATACTACCAGCACATAATGCTTTCAGGAAGATATCAGGGCTTCCTATTTCTGGTTCTTGTTAAGAATCGGGAAGAAGCTTGTTATTATGGAGTAAAAAGGTATTTTGAATTGTAATTGTAATATGATTACATAAATGTTACATCACGCCTGTTATCTCTGAAGAGTTTGGCAGAGGTGTACCTAATAGGGGCGAGTCTATAGCCAGAAACTCATGATGGAAAAACCCAATAACACTTAGCCCGACCCAGAATCGAACCCAGGGCATATTCAGCAGTTTACATCTTATAAGAACACTACAACAACAACATAAGATGAATAAAGGTAACAATGAAGTAGTTTGTATGGCATCGCCAATTATAATCTGAAATACGGTGCCAAAAATAATTCAGAACACAATTTTAACTCTTACAATAAGTTCACCTCTTTACAAAACATGCATGAAACTTATAAATAATTTACAATCACATTACGTGACGAAACAAAACTGTATGAAAGTACATCAGCTTTGTTCACTCCTTCAGGGAATTTTACAACAGCCGTCACGTTTCACATATACAGATGACAACGCTGTCCTCCATCACTTATTCAGAATATTTTCAAAACCATTGTCTCACTAGGGACTTGCTGTATAAACATGATTTCAGGCGAACCATATGGTGGTAAAAGGACCCTTGTAATGCTGTTAAAATAAGGGTATCTACGGAAGGTTTGAAACGCTTTAAAATATTAAATTATGAAGCTCATTTTGTCCGCCATGTTGGTAACAGGTGTTATTTTTGGTGGCTATTTTTAGTTTAGTGTGTCATTAGGGTTTTACCCTTGCTAAGTGGGTCTTAATACGCATGTTTGCCAAATTATGTAAAAGCGTGAAGTTTCAAGGCTTTACTAGTTTTTTGAATTTTGCTGAAAATTAAAAGTAATGATTTGTTTTAGCTCTAGCATCTTACTTCTTTAGTATAAGTTAAAACTCACCCACTGTTGCTCACAAAACTGAAAACTTGTTCTCTTTGCAGATAGAAAACAAGTTACAATAAATTAAAAATTTAAAAATCCCCGACACGTAGGGTCATAATTTCAAGGTATTCCCGATTTTTGGTATTGGCCCTTTCCTTTGATACTCATTTTGAGGGAGTTGTGAAAAATATATGTAATTCACTATTTTTTGGTGGCGGCCATCTTGGATTTGTAATTTATTATAGCACTAGCTGACCCGCGCTACTTCGTCTGCGAGTGAGGGTTAGAGAAAGTGTGAGTCAACCTTCAAAAATGGACATATGCTATCGCGGACTTTTTTTTTAATGCTTAAGAGGAACAATTCCTTCGTACGTGCAACGGAAGCCAAGAAAAAGGAATAAATCTTTGTTTTTGGGAATTTTTTCATTGATGCTCCGCTCCTATTGGTGATGTTGGCCTTCCTTGATGAACGGGCTGTCCAACACTAAAATATGTTTTTAACTCGAACCACCATTTCCTGAAATTAGCGCGTTCAACCAAACAAACAAACTCTTCAGCTTTATAATATTTGTGTAGATTCAAGTAGGTAACAATTAAATTTCTCGGAAATCTTTGCATTAATCGCTCATACTTATGGTTTTCCAAATAAGGGCTTCCCTCGAAAGCTGGCCCATGCTGGCTCACTGCAGGCGGCTGCACACATAGGTGTCAAATTTTTCAATTTTTTTACTCTACGTCCCATGAGGCCGTGTCTTAATAGTGCATAACCTCTAAAGCTTTGAAACCTTCAAATATAATACGGTGACTTTCGAGACATTCCAATTTTAGAGTATTAGCACCAAGTTTTTAATTTGAACCAGTAGTTCCTGAGATTAGCGCTTTCAACCAAACAAACAAACTCTTCTGCTTTATAACATTAGTATATCTGTGTGCCAAATTTCGTCCAAATCCGTTCAGTAGTTTTTGCGTGAAAGAGTAACAAACATCCATCTATACATACTAACAAACTTTCGCATTTATAATATTAGTAGGAAGTAGGATCTTCGGGAAACGACATACTTTTGGAGTGGTAAAGTTTAAATTTATTTGTGGAATACTGTATCAACATATTTTAAGCCCCACGGCATTTCGTCAAGTGATATTAAATCCGTTTTGCGTCCCAAAAATCAAATTCCGAATTTATAACCCAAAAATATTTGATTAACAAAATCACCGCTGCGCAAATAACTTGGTTATTCAATTAACGAATATTCAGTTAATTTATATAAAAAACTTTAGCGTGCCAATTAGTTGGTACTTACTACTTACTGTTAGTAAGTAGGTACTAGCGAACACTCAACAGTTTAATACTTCCGGTCGCCTGTCAAAGCCTTCTGTAATGTACTTGAACATTTCAGTAATTGGAAATGTTATGTTAAATTATTGAATTGGGGTTTATTTTGCGTTTAGTAATTAAAGTTAGGTTTGGTGTACTAGTGTGGCTGAATTTTTCTGGTGGTTAATGGTGTAAATATTTTTTTTTGTCAAAATTACTATCCTTTTTTTTTCTCTTTTGTTTTATGTAACATATATATAAAAAATCATCAATCATTAGCCGAAGGCATGCTAAAAATTATTGCCACTGATGAAGTTCGTCACCTTTTTAGTGAGGAAAACGTTGCAGGGTCATCCAAAATAGCCAAGTTAACGTCGGATTCCAAGACTGTCATATTATTTTGATCGTTTTTTGAAAGTGAAAACTTCTTAAGGCACGTTGAGCACTTTTTGAGTGAACAAAATCATGGAACTCGCGTGACCGTCACCTAACGCTTCAAAGCACTCGTAGCCGATTCGCTACGAGTTTTCACTTCTATCGGCAGGCCCTGCCTTTTTGCACAAAAATAAAACAACAGTATTTTGCTGCATTCAAATCAAATTCTTCCTTTTCTTCCTTGTATCGTCGACATTATAATCTTTTGGAACTCTTTTCTCTTTCTTTTTCAACCCTTGGTCACCCAAAGCTGAGTGTAGGTTACTTCCAAATCTCTCGTTTTGGCGGTTTTGGGTCACGACGTTTTTGGAACAAAACTTTTCAAATATTAACATCATTACAAAAAAAAAACCCTGAAATTTATTCGCAGTATAATATCTAGTAAATAACGTCACCAAAAACGAATAAGAAAAGTGGGCACTTTTGTTTGATTTTGCGCCAATTGATTGTTGGGGCTATCCCACCAAAAAAACACAAACCATTCATCATTTTAATGGAAATTCAAAACAATTTTTCAATTCAATTCATAGCCGCCGAAACTGGAGCTACTCCCACAAAACAAATCTACGAGTACACAATTGAATTTTCATGACAAAAACAATTTGGTTAAAACCAGAGAAAACAAACAACCGTTCTTCGATTGGAGCTTCAAGATTGCGTCTTCCGTATTTTAAGGCAGTTTGATTAATGTTTGCTGAAATTTCTGTTTATTTATAAAGGTTCTTGTTGTATCTAAACGTCATTATCTTGGACATCTAAATACAATTGGTGAAAGGAAATTCATAAGCTTGGATTTTTTGGGCCAACACTACATTCTGATTCTGTTTTCTAAAAATGTCCATGGAGTTTGATGCCCAATCTTCTTTCTACATAGAGATTTTTGGGTTCAAGCACTTTACTTCAACTTTTTATCTGGCCTGCTTGACAATTTTAAAATTCCTGTAAAATAACATAAAAAAGTTAAAATAATAAATTTAAAAATTTTGAGCAATTTTAATAAAAGGCCTACCCCGAAGTTTACTTATCAGATTTTATCACACCGACTCTGCATGCTGTAATAACTTTTCGGTAATTTTCTTAACAGATAATTACACTTAATAATAACAGCCTAGGTTGATCTATCGATCGGAAAGCTACTCACCAAGTTTCCTCCGTGCCTCGAAAAGCACGTAAACCAGTTCCTGTTGCTCCCGGTAGTCATTTGTAGACCTTTGAGAGTTATAGTCGTATCTATCTATCTTACAGGTAGTCAGTCATGGCCCGAACATCTGACAACCAGTCTTACTAAAAATACCCATTACAAACTGGGTTGTGGAGGTCAGATAGGAAGTCACTTTAAGTAAAATATAGCTACTAGTATTCAGCTGAATCCAGTCGTACTGCAAGCCGGCCCAAACATAGTTATGAATAGGCTAGGCAGATGAAGAACAAAAAACTACAATATTTCTATGTTCTTAGAGAAAAGTGAAATTAACAGTACTTGGTTTACTTACTTAGCGTACTTCCAGCAGTTTGTAAACCATCCGTCGTATTAAGTAAGCGAACGAGCAGCGCCTATTGCTATTAGACCGAGTAATTGCAATCCTGAGCTTAAAATGCTCTCATTTATAGCTTTCATCTCGTTCTGGCATGCTCGTGCTCTCTCTTACTTACATAACTTAATAATAGGCGATTGAAATAGAATAGGATGAATTCGTCCCTTGAGAGCAGAGTTCTTATGCAAATCTGTAAACAAAACATTGCTAAAAAGTAATGCAAATATTTACTGCACTCACGTTTTTCATTCTTTGTAGGCATTTGTAATTAATCATTTGTTAGGGCACATAATTAAGTTTTATAGTATAAATTAGTATGGATCATAAATACAATGATTACATTTATCATCACGTCTAGTTTCCCTAGCGGTGGAAGCAGTGAATGGTTCTTAAACCAAAGGATTTTCCGAACCTTTTCCTCGAGAACCAAAAACAATATTCACCTGAAACATTATCATACAAAAATCTTAATATCTCCTCGTAGGAGGCTCTAATTAGTGCTGGTCTCATTAAACTCGCATGGACCGTGTAGTAATTAACCGCGAGCTACTAAGCGGGGTAAAAATGTCTTTTGTGACTCGTCCGCAATGTGGCTTGGAATTCTGGAGCAGTTTAGGGTTGGTCCTTTTGATTTACTTTCAGGATTTTTGAAATTGAATACTGCTTACTGATTTTTTTTGAAGAAAGTTCATTTTGATTATTGATTAATACAGACGACATTTCTTTTGATAAGTTGTAAACTACATTGAATGCTATTCATTCATTAATACGAAATGAGATTTGTCACACGATTTTGAGCTCTAATATCTGCCGATATTCTTTTGTTAAACTACAACAAAACGATACTTTAACTGAAGCACATCAGTCTATACGTACACACCCGTAATGAAAACTATAAGTTACAAAATACCTGTTACCACAAAAGACCCGGTTTACTCGTAAAATACTCGGGCCACAAATAAAAGCAGTCGACAATTTTCCGAACGTCCTTTCTGAGCCATCGATGACACAAGAACTGAACGAAATTTCGTAATGAAATTCCGAGTAGATTCATAAACCCGTTCTAGGGGACCCTCAGCTTTCATCTTGAGGGTTGAGAGACGCAAGAAATTTCATTCTCTTGTGAGAAATAAAAATGTCTTATTTCATTGTTTTTGTTTTTCGTTTTTTGAGTCGTCATTTTTTTTTTGTTTTTCTGATAGGCTGACTTTGAATGTAAAGTATTTTCTTGGTTTAGGTTGAGATTCTTTTATTTTTTATTTGAAAAACATCTTTTAGTTATTATAAGATGGTGATATTCACATGATTCATGTATTTAACTTCGATATTTTTATGAAAAACTGGTTTTTATTTCTTAAGTTTTTCTCGGCTATAATATACTCTAGTTGTCCAAATAAATACATTTAAAACCAAGATACGTTTCTGAGAAAGTCACTTGTGACCGACGAATAAACACCTAAGTTTAGTGTTTGTATTAGTAGTTCTTTTTACACCAAATAATTTTATCACAAGATGCTAAAACATGGTTTGCTACAAAATACGCTCATGAACGTAATGTAACTAAACGGCTAACTTGATTGAACTAATTGGCCCACTATGCAAATGAGCCCCGTAGGCAGTGGACTAAGAATTGTTACCACTAAAAGCATCGTTACAATATTGAGACAGACTTCTTCGTATTTACAATGTTTTGAATCTTCAACCTAATTTATTTAATGTTCCCACTGCTGGGACACGGCCTCCTTTCTATGAGAGGGAATGGGATATAATCCACGACGCGGGCCCGGTTCGGATTGGTAGATGTCACATGTCATCGAATGTTTGGTTCTAGAGGATACCAGTTTCCTCACGATGTTTTCCTTCGCCGTTTTGAGAGCAGTGGTGATGAAATAAATTATACAAAGTAATGCGCCTGTCTGAGTTCGAACCTACGACTAACTGTTCGTAAGTCGGGGCCGCCATTACTTGGCCATCGCTGCTCAACTTTAATAAAAATTACTAGCGTGTAAATAATACTAACACCTTTAAATAAACAAATTGCGCACTGTCATTCATCATCTCCCTGTCCTTGTCCTATTCTATTTAGGGTCGCCCTAATACGTTTTCTTGTTCCACTCTCCCCAGACAGTCAGACGTCACAGCATCATTTACTCCTTTCTCTTTCAAATAATAGTGTAGACGATAAAAACTAAAAAATAGTTAGATAGATTATCAACAAAAATTTGACCCGTAGTTTTTCTTCTGTAACATTAACCAAAATTGCCGAAGATACGAAATACGTCACGCCTTTATTTTTTAACGAGTTCTGACGTTACGAGCCCTCACTCCCGAGTTTTCTCAATATCAATCTTTGTCAATAATCATTGATTTACAAAAAAAAAACGTGTCTATTATTTTCCAATACTCTGACCGACTAAATAGATTTGCAATTTTCTGATACTGTCGTTATGTCTATTCCTCACACAATCCATGAATTGTATCTTTGGCCTACCTACCCTGCATACTGCCATTGAACGTATAAAAACCATTTAAAAATTATTTTAAAAGTAAGTCTAAAATCTCAATGTTGATTTTCCTCTCGTTCATCTTGTCTCGTTCGTCATTTACGAGTTTAAAAGTGTCAACCGCAGGCGTGTCGAATTGCTCTGAAATATCATTGCACTTTAAATTAAAATACGGCCGAGGTAGAATAATTCGTAATTCATTAACTTATGTTTAGGGCCATTGAGTTTTTAATAAGCTTGCTTAATTAATTTTGGGACACACGACTTTTGAAGTTGTTTGAAGTTATTTTGTTCGAGTGTCAGAGTGTATATTGGATTTATTTCATTTAAAGTTAGGTGGACATTGAGATTCGACTTTCTTAAACTTTTTGTTTTCTTTTTTAACTTGAACGTGTACTGTGATCATGTTTTATGTTCTCATCCATAGGTACGTAAATCTCAAGGTTGCCAACGTGCGATGGAGCGCAGTATCTTAGGCGTTAAACTAACTGACCATAAACGCAACACCACACTGCGCTCCAACCCACAAATCAGTGATGTTGCCTAAAAAGCTGCTAAGCTGGAGTAGGACTGCGTTGGTCAAGTCTAAATAACCACGTTGTGGAGCCCTGACACAGCCAGAAAGTGACGCAATAGACATCGCAGGAGATGGCGTGACGAGCTGGATAAAACCAACGACCACATTGGCCCTGGATCGAAAGATTTGGAGGTCATGGGGGGAAGCCATTGCCCAGCAGTAGAACGCCTGATAAATGTTTGTAAACGCTTCCACGATGCAGCAGAAACTCCAAGTGTCCCCACACTTGGAGTTTCTGCTGCATCATGTCATCAAAGTTAAAAAAAATACAAAGTTCCTTTATGTCAGAAACCTTAGGTAAATAACTCATTCTGCGTGTATTTCTATTTTACAGTCGCTGTTACTTTTGAATGCACCATGGCTCACAAAAGTAATGTTGGTAGCAATTGGATAAAATAATAGCAATGAAAACCCAACACCATCAGAATTACTGACAATCGTGTTAATTAAACTCGATCCTTTAATACCAATTAAATCCAGGCATATCAACCCAACTGTTTACACCGTAGTTATTGTTTCATGACGTCACATAGAATACTGCAGAGCATTATACGTACTGCTGCATTATGAACTTGTGCCAAAAGTGAGCCTAGTTTAAATTGGCAGAAATGTTGAATCAGTTTGTTACTCAAATGTTGTTTTGGGCTTTGAATTATTTGATATTGAAATGATAAACATCTAGTCTCCTAAAACCCGTCATTTTAATTTATTAATATCAAAAAAGCGGTCACGCATTAAACTGGCATCGATACAAATAAGTTTTGATCGAAACACTATTGTTGTTTGAATTAATGACAGATTAAACGAATTAAGGACATAGAACCGAAGAGTCATGAACTCATGACATGAAGATTTTTCGCGCGACTATAATCTGTGGTCAAATATTGTTTGTTTTATCTACACTAATATTATAAAGAGGAAAACTTTGTTTGTTTGTTTGTTTGGTTGTAATGAATAGGCTTAAAAACTACTGGACCGTTTTTAAAAATTCTTTCACCATTCGAAAGCTACATTATCCACGAGTAACATAGGATATATTTTATCCCCGTACTCCCACGGGAACGGGAACTATGCGGGTGAAACCGCGGGACGTCCGCTAGTTATCACATAAATTACAGTTTCATCGCGAACCATGACAACGGGGTGCCTACGCCATAGACAAAAATCCCCCTTTTTATGGTCTTTTACGTTTTCCTAAATCTCTTCCAGTATGAATAGTACCTTATAAAAGATTGCGTCATTCTCCGGTTTGAAAACGTTTAAGTAATTGCATTAGGTGAATGAGTGCGCGCCCGATGCAATCGCTTAATTGCCTATTACCTATTGTGTTTAATTGCTAGCACATCAAGCCGTGGTCGTGTAAGATTATAACCTATATAAAATAAATAATTGTAGGGGTGGTGCTGTTTGACGTCAGTAGTGTAGTACTGCGAAACTAAATGGTGTTACGTAGGTTTCATAGATTTACAAATTGGTCGTATTGCAGTATGTTTACTCAACTAAATTGGGATGGACTCCGTCATCTATACTTACTTAACAATTTCTAAATAAATCACCGCCAATTTAAAATTTTACTAGTTAGTTAAAGATGAACTGTATCTTTAATTAATGAAGTAGGTATCAATTTAGTTTAACGTGGTTATTATCACCTAACCCATTTTCCAATTATCCACTGAGCACTTTTTCCTTGTCCAGCTTAATAAAATAAAGCCATTGCATATAAAGTAAAGCTTGTAATTGCTTCATAATTATAATATACATATTTTCAATTTCAGCAAGCGCTGGGTTCGTTTTCCAGATCGGGTAAAATATTACTAGGCTTTCCCGTAACCAATTTTACAGCAACCGTGTCTGGATTTGCGCCCGGTTGATGGCAATACGTTTGCGGCCTGTTTCTACCATGTAAATGGGACTTAAACATTTCTGGCGAAAGGTGAATTGAAATTTAAATTTGAAATGAACTATTGGGTATTTCATCGGAGCGGCCCAAACCGAATGAACCGCGGGCCCTTCGAAAAGTACACCTCTGCCTGATCCATCGGGGATTACAAAATTGATGTTATATTTTGTTCATTTATGAACGCCTTTGAATTCAAACTATACCGTCCGTGTTTTAAAGAACTTCTGCCACAAACAGAAAACAAAATCTAAAACTTATCACAGTCGTTTTCCCTTAACAAACTGAAACAAAACTTAAAATGTTACTTACGGGATATCTTCCGTAATTTCCATCCACCCGCCAGCGTCGAAATATCGGGAGCTCAATATCAAAAACAATCACGGAAGATATCCCGTAAGTGATATTTTAAGTTTAGTTGTGAACTGTGATAGCTTAAAACAGTGTTCAACCTAGAACAGTTCACAATCCCATTCAACTAAACCGGACAAAGCCAACTAAACTTCTTTCTAATTTTATCTCCCTCTGAAATCGAACTAGAAGCTCAAAGCTTCAGTCGAGGGTCTGCCCAATTAGTCGAGTTGTTCCAGTCTTTGCTAATGATGCAGGCAGGCTGGAGTGTGCTTTAGTCATTCGCTGACGGCACGTATGTTTGTGGAAACTCACCCGACGGGCGCGGCTGGTTGCCTTTTGACCCATTGTGCAGGAAAAATGTTGAGCTAGTTTTAGGCAGCGGAGGCAGTTTCGTTTTCAAAAATTTTGTGAGGTTGTGAGGTAAATTGTTTTAATAATATTATAATAGAAGTTAAGACTTCTTTAGGCGCGTTGAGCACTTTTTGGGGTGAACAAATATCACGAAACTCGTGTGACCGTCATCTAACGCTTCGTAGCACTCGTAGCCGATCCACTACGGCGTAGCATACCTTGGCGTGCGCGGGGCACAACCCGTAGCAGATATAGATTATAAAGCCTTAAGAAAATATATCAGAAAACGTGACAAACTACCTATAATTCTGTTAATGTATGTAATTTGAGTAAGGCCACATAAGTATTCAAAATGGCATTTTGCGTACTTAGGTAACACGCTCGAATTTGGTGAAAATTATTATTATAATGAAATCATTTTTAGCGCCACGAAAAGATAAAAATAACCTTGAAACTTGTATTGGAGGCACTAAGGTTTTCGTGTTTTTTAGTAGTAGTTTTCGGTAATGGTCAATAATATCATCGGTACTGGATACTCCTATTTCATTTCACTAGCTTTGCTTGTGTCTATTTTCAGCCGAGTTTAGTAAATGTTTATTTTTTTAGGACACCCCTCTCGTATATTTGCGAAAGAAAATGGCGTCGAAACGGTTCACAAATAAATCAAGTGTCTCTGTTGTGGAAAGTAATTTTCAAAGCTCAAAGTGAGAAGAAATGTTGCGATTTACAGATTTGTGGTAGCATTGTTGAAGGACTTGATTTTTGCACTATTATTTTAAATTGAATTATTATTACACCCGTATGTAAAGGGTTTAAATAGACCCTTGACAAACCCGAAAGGCAAGTGTTCTGTCCGTCAATGCAATAATTTTTTTTTTTTTCTAGAAATGTCATTTTAACTGTTTGAAATTAGAACTCTCAAAAGGTTCTAACTTCGTTTAAATTCTCGTCTATCACATACAAATGTTTGCACAGGTTATTACTTAAAAACTCAAGTAATTTCTCTAAATTGACTGTAGATACAGTTGTTCGAAACTTCTTATGTTTTTACTTGGTTATTTGCCCTTCCGTCAGTCTTAAGAGGCCTGCGGAGCATGCGTAGTTCATACAAACGTAATACCAAAATAATTTGTAAATCAAACATATTCCTAAGGTAGTGTGTATTTATTTCGATTAGATTACAGAATATCTAGGTTCCCAAGAAAATGTTTTGATTAAATACTGATTTTAACAAAAGTTATGAGAAAAATAAGTTTTGTATAGAAATTTTAAATTCCTCATATCTCGTCTTTTTATCATTGTTGTTTCAAAATATATATTTGGAAACATAGATATTCTGTAATCCAATCGAAATAAATACACACCACCTTAAGAATATGTTCCATTTACAAATTATTTTGGTATTACGTTTGTATGAAATACGCAGGCTCCGCCGGCCCCTTAAGCTATTTGGTTAACAGTTTAACCCACAAATCACATTGTATAATGTAAAAAAAATAGCTTGTTCGACTGTACAAGCGCATTTTTCATAGAATAATCCAAGCTCTTTGTGTAACCACTAACTACTGACAAAGACAAACTCACAAGCATACACAACACATTGAAGCATATTCTAATCCGTACAAAAAAAATGGGCGGTAACGTGTGGTCCCCTAAAAAAGTGAACCGTTGAGAGGTCCGTGGCGAACCTAATTCGTGCAAAAAATAAGGAGGAAACAAAGCTGCCTCACTGTCCCCTCCTTAAGGAAACTTCAAATAACGGGAAAGATAAATGTTTTTTTAGACAAGTTCACTTGAATGAATCTCGCACGTAGGTCGCCATTACAGATATATGTTAGAATCACTATGTGAGCAGGTTTTGGTCACCGTTATTGACATATTTGTTTAATAGGTAGCTCGTAGCTAATTTATAACAACCACCCAGATCGATCGGTTGAGCCGCTCTTGCACGGGTTGGTCCGTCGATGGGTGACCATCGACTATATATCGAGTTTCCTACGTGTCTCGAAAAGCACGCTAAGCCTTTGGTATCGAGTATCATTTGTAAATCTTCTACAGTCAGTACAGGTCAGTGGCCCGAAAGTCTGGCAACTAGTCTTACCGAAGGGGATCTTTTTACCCAGTACTAATTGGGAGGTCAGATAGGCAGTCGCTCCATGTAAAATACTGATATTCAGCTGCATCCGGTGAGACTGGAAGCCAACCCCAAAATAGTTGGGAAAAGGCTAGGCAGATTGATGATTACATTTAGGTGGTTGTTTAGGTTTAGGTTAGGAAGTAAAATAAGTATGTACAAGGATCGTAGTAAGGGGCCATGGCGGTCTATACTCGTAGTTTTTGCATACCCCTTATGATCTTAAGTCGTGATTTGTATGCTGAAAACGTTGAACATACAAAAAATAATTACAAAGCGTAATTCTATGCCAACTGCCCAGTTCAGCTTTTTCTACCGCTTTTCGTATTTATACCTATGTAGCAGCACTTACGATCCCCGAGAAATTCAACGTATTTCAAAAGAAAATAAAAATCATTTACCCCAATAACATTTCTCATTTGGAGCCATTTTCTTTACTTCTCCCAAATTGGTCCTTACGGTAAGGACCAAAATGTTTCCTTACACTTTTAACATAGAAAAAAAAACATTACTAAAAGACCAATTTTATTATTATGTTTCATTTTCCTTAAAAAACGTTGCGAGTGGTTCCTTGGGATCAAACTAGTTACCTGTTTTTGGTAGCTTCTTAAGAGGACGGCAAACTAAGCTGAGCGTGATCAAACAATACATGGTGTAAAGAGCCTCATCACGAAGCCGTCAACCAAGCATTGTGTACTCGTACATAAAACTAAGTAACATTACGCAAAAAAATATTGCTGGGAAACGATTTTTTTAGGGGTGAAAGATCATGATTTATAATAATAATATAATAATTATAATAAGGATTCCGAAGAGGAAACACTGCTGTTGGCTTTTTTACTTCGAAGACGCCGGAGACGAAAGCGAAAGCATTGAAGAATTTGGGAAGATCCATTATCAATCAATCGAATGGAAGAGAGCGACTACTTTGTGTTGTTTTGCAAACGAATAAAGAATAATCCACAACAATTTCGATCGTACCTACGAATGTCAAGCCCTACATTTTATGAGTTGTTGTATCTGATACAAATTGGCCTAAGTCGCGAACACACACATTTGAGAATATCAGTGTCACCTGAAGAAAGGCTCGTAATTTCTATAAGGTTGAAAAATTTGAATTGAAAAATTTGTTTATAAAAGTAAATATTAGTTTTAAATAATCATGTTTACCTATGATATTGAATTTATAAGCACAATTTGAATATTTGCTTAAATTTGCCTAAAATGAATGTTCTTCGAACTTTTGACTGGCGAGTGGCGTTTGTACAAGACAGTACAAATGGAGTCCACACTGCTATTCGCGACGAATCCGTTGCGCATCCGCGGCGAATTCGCTGCGCCACCGCTCCGCTTTGAATCCGCTGACAATCCGCTAGTGTGATAAGGCCCTAAAAGGTACCCTAGTAGCAATTGCCGTTGGCTTCCTTATGCCAACAGTTGGGAATGTATTGGCAGACGGTTAGTTGTTCCGCCAACCTAAACTTAAAATAGGCCCATTGTCATAAACATGCACTATTTGCCCAACGAATAGCCAACAAAGGGCCTTCTGTTACTATTCCTGCTGTTGGGTGATTTTTGCAGGGATTTCAGTTATTATAACAACATTGGGCCAACTAACGACGGGCCTGCTGCATCTATTCCTACTGTTGGGAGATTTTTGTAGGGATTTAAATTACTAAAACAACATTGGGCCAACTAACGACGGGTCTGCTGCTTCTATTCCTACTGTTGGGAGTTTTTTGTAGGGATTTAAGTTATGATAACAACTTACATCGGTCCAACTTAAACCTTTCAATGGGCCTGTTAGGGATGATACGTATATATACTGGTACAGGTATAATTACCCAATATGAGCTTACTAGTACTCTCTTAACTCTTGGATTTACGAAACATATTTTTTATATTTTTGTTTATATTTGAGATTTATGGTTTATACTGTAAACAAAGTGCAAAATTGAAAATTAAGGATAATTTAAGAAGGACATTCCGTCACTAAATGTCCTTGGTGGGCGGTATGTTCATGCCGAAACCGTAATGATAATATCGTAAAGGTTTAAAAGTTGTACCCCAACCTCGATAGATGGCGTTGTAGTCCAATTAGAAGTCGCTATCGTTGTGTTACCACGATTTGGTTGGGTTCGAGTGAATTTTAGTAAATATGTTACCAACTTGGGCGCGGGACCAACGCGAGTGGCGTATGGTGTATGGCGGTGGCGTGGGTGCGCGGGAGGGCGAGTAAGTGGCGCCACTACCTCGCCCCCCGCGCACCCGCACACGCGCCCGTGCCACCGCCATACGCCACTTCTTGTATATGACCCGCACCTTAGATCAGAAAGCAATTTGGTTTTATTTCAAACCTATCAGTGTTCACACAAGGTTGTTAGTTCAACACTAACAGCTCGGTAGTAAACATTAGTTGAAGGCCCAAGTACTTACTTGGGCCTTCGTAGGCAAATCCGCGTTGGCCCCATCGCAAGTTGGGCCTTCGTAGGTAAATCCACGTAGGCCATCAGTTTTGGGCCCAACCCGCAAACTGCCCGCCAATTGTATGCATTTGCCAACTAACCAGAGATATGTGGCCCAACTAAATGCCAACAAAAAATGCTACTAGGGTATGGTGTGGAACAAAACACTGATCGCAATGACGGAGAGAACAAGTGCCTATCGACTTTGTTAAGAGGTTTCTTACAACTTTTCATCATCTGCCTATGCATCAACAGCAACGCACAGCCGAGGCACGAAGGAAACTCAGTATGTAAGGGTGGTCACCCATCCACAGACCAACCTAGGCAAGCACGGCTTAACCTAAAGATCGACCCGAGCGGCTGTTATTATTTAGCCACGAGGTTTTGTTATACCCTTTATAGTATGTAAAAAAAAAAGCTTTATTTTGCTTTATAACAATATGAGACCTTCATTTTGTAGTCTTGTCAGTAATTATTCTTCTTCTTCTTTTCATTAAAAAGAAGAAGATCAACTACTGTCAATGCAAAAAGAACACCCAAACCACTGTAACTCCTGAAAGCCAGAATCAACAATGGCGACCACCAGAAAAGCGCCGAGACAATGAAGCTCGACGAAGTCTTAGAGAATGAATTGGATCCCGCAACGAAATTTAAAAAAAAAATATCGCAGAGAAGTAGGAGAGTAAAAAAATAAATAAATATCGCTTGACATTATACACAGCGCCATCTAGTGCCACACTAAGCAAGGCTTGTGTGGTGGACACCAAATAGTTGATATACTACATATCGATACATTTTATTTGTGAATATATACTTATTACACATATAAACATCCATGACTCGGAAACAAATGTCCCTGCTCATCACACAAACATTTCTCCTACCGGGATTCGAACCCAGGACCCTAAGGGTATGCGCGCACTACGAAAATAATTCGTTGCAAAGAAAATTCGTCAATCTGTGAACAATAGAAATGTACTACGCGGAAAAAATCGCAAGCGCAGCGGTCCGTCGACTTGTGATCTTTGACGACGTCAGACAGATAATAAATCGTAGTGCGCATAGGAATTATTGTCGTTTGCGACTTAATTCCGCAGTTTAAGGGACTAAAACAACGATTTTGTTCGCGACGCGTACGCGCGCGTTCAGCGGGTTCAGCGCGTACGCGTCTCATACAAAATCGTTTTTTTCTATGAGCATAAGCTGAATAGAGCTGAATAAGTGTGCGTAGTCCCTAAAAGTCGCAACGATTTATTTGCGTAGTGCGCACATACCCTAAGAACGTAAGGCCTCACTACCGCTACGTCATTCGGGTCGTCTTTCTACTTCCCTCCATATCTGCAGGAGACAGAGCGAAACAAGGCCAATAGGCACAAAGGGACGTTTACAACTGGGATAGACCCAGTTGCTTAGTACCACGGAAGAATTTAATGTCTAAGAATCGCGGTAACTCGAGTCCCGTTGGTCTGGGCTGCTGCTGCATGGGCTTCTGGGTTTCGTTTTCGGGTCAGGCAAAAAGTACTGTTGGGTTTATCCATTAAGAATTCATCACTAGCACGGGGTTTGGAAGTTGGCGGTTCGATATCCCCTTGCCTTGAGAACTCGTGAATCACTCCAGCTTCAGATCGTGTGTCCAATCTTGTGCTATTACCGTCCCACCGGACTAAAGAAACAAAAAGTGCTCCTGTGCCAGCGCACACATTTGTGCACTATAATAACTCCAGCGCCGATAGTCCTCTGAGATTGGTCACCGTCCCCGAAAACGATCAGGAGGACTATGTATGTGTGTTAATAATAAAATAGACCGACTGAATTAAAAGGAGTATTTATGTTACGTTATTTTTACAGGTGGCGGTCTATACTCCCTAACCCCTGAAAAAGGCGTTTATGTATAGTTTTTATATTACGAGTATATACTTCCATACGACCGATTTGAAAAATTCTTCAGCAATGCGTAGCTAGACTATCAGCGAGTAACATAGGCTATATTTTATTCCCGTACTTCCACGGGAACGAGAATTAGGTGAAACCGCGTGACGTCTGCTGGATGTTTATAAACCAGTTGTTCAGGTATTTCAGAAATGTAAAAGGTTAACATGTCTGCCAACAAGACAAAAAAGAATCATTTAACCTCATTAATTTTATGAAACTCTCTTTAGTGACGAATATTAAACAAAAAGTGTGTATCTACCGTGACCAAATATTACGCTTCTCAAACATGATACCTTTTAAGTACTTCATAATTGACTTGTCCCTGTTTTAGGCCTCACGTTACCTCAAAAACATTCAAAATAAATAGGTTACTCAAGGAGCTTTTATAAGCCGATTTTACCTTTACATTTACACACAAAAAGTTCAACGTTGTGGTTAAGTTAAAGCCATGAACTCCTCTTCATCGCTCTTTAAATACGGGCAAATCCGCGAGTCAATACCATTTAAAGTTAAACACAAACAAAGAGTAGGTAGCTAACCCTCAAATCGCCTCCAGCAAATAACTTAACCCGCTTGTTAGCTACCAGGGATGATCACATTAAAAAGAAAGAATTAATAACTGCGGGGAACATAAATAGCCTGAAGGGAAACATGTATCTATTTTGGGCTTGTGTTTTTGTTTCTTTTTTTTTGGTCCTAACAGTCGGCGGCTCGTAGGTATAAAGAACCTTGAGGACTAGATTTTGTGTTTATAACTTTAAATAATTTTGTAACTTTTTCAAAATCATTATGATGCACGTAAGTATATAGTTTCGATGGTAGAATTATTTTTCGTACGTGGTTTCGTACAAAGAAAAATAATTCCTTCATCGAAACTACGGTTTCGTGGACGGCCGAAGGGGATTGTTCTTATTGCACAATTGTGAAACACGGTAACTTTTTCCCTTTTCTCTGTTTATTCTACGTCACTACAGTATCTCTTTTTCTTTAATTTTCTCTATGAATCCCAATTTCCGTATGAGTCCCAATTTTCGTCATCCTTTCTAGCCTTAACATCTTTCACAAGGCCTATCCAACTTGCCTTTGGTCTTCTCTTTCTCATATTATCTATCTTCATAATATCTTCCGTATTCCGCACTGCCTAATATCGCGATGAAAGGGCTTGGAACATTTTTGTACGAAGCGAGGCCGGATTTTTTTCCGCCATTTTGTTTTCTTTTTTTTTTTCAAAGTAGCGGCCACGCATAATACCTATATTCATCAAAAGCTGGTATCAGTACAAACAAGTTTTGTTTGAGCCAAAATGTTATAAAGTGTCACGTTCCCGAGATATGAGCTAATTGATGGAATCTTCAGCACAACTTTGATCAGACACGCATAAAACGTGTATCAATCGATAACTGGCATCTATACAAATAAGTTTTGTCTGAAACAAAATGTTCTTAAGTGTCACGTTTCCGAGATATGAGCTATCAAGCTATCGGTTAATTAGGTATTGTGGCCGCTACTTTGAAAAAAAAATCTGGCGCGAGAAAATCCGGCGAAAAAATTCAAACCCCCCCTAGTAGCAATTGCCGTTGGCTTCCATACGCCAACAGTTGGGAATGTATTGGCAGACGGTTAGTTGTTCCGCCAACCTAAACTTAAAATAGGCCCATTGTCATAAACATGCACTATTTGCCCAACGAATAGCCAACAAAGGGCCTTCTGTTACTATTCCTACTGTTGGGTGATTTTGCAGGGATTTCAGTTATTATAACAACATTGGGCCAACTAACGATGGGCATGCTGCATCTATTCCTACTGTTGGGAGATTTTTGTAGGGATTTAAATTACTAAAACAACATTGGGCCAACTAACGACGGGCCTGCTGCTTCTATTCCTACTGTTGGGAGTTTTTTGTAGGGATTTAAGTTATAATAACAACTTACATCGGTCCAACTTAATGCGGCATTGGTTGTAGTCCAATTAGAAGTCGCTATTTTTATTTATTTATTTATTTTTATTGGTTCACCAACAATTGTTTACACAAGTTGTATGCTAAGGTAACATGCAAAAATATAAATGCAACAGTGCAACAATCACTTAAAGGTAAACTCCGCATGCATAAAGAAGTTGTACAATTTATAATATTAATCTAATTTTAAAAATAACAATAATAATAATAATCTAAAGGTCTAACTAATTAACATAACATTTTTAGGAAATTTATATTTTACATAAATATACTCTAACGGGACGAAAAGTTAAACTATTTAGCAAGATGCTTAAAAAAATTGGCTTTCAATTTGCCCAAACTATCAAAGTGCAAATCAATTTGATCACTGCAGCTATTTACAACCTTGCATAATCTCGCATAGGGGGAGTTGGCGCCTAGAACCGTTCTTCTCTGCGGCGGGCAGAGTGGTGTAATTGCACTGCGAGGGATTCTTGACGGGGCTCGGAAATTAAAGGTGTGCAATATTTGTGGGCAGTCAATTTTATGGTGCATTACTTTGCACACAAACATTGCATCATTAATGCGTCGGCGATTGTCTAGCGAAACCATTTTAAAATGTAAAAGTCTGTTACTGTACGAACGTACTTTTTTAGTTATTCCGCTAGAAAACGCCAGGTGCCATAGAAAACGCTTTTGAACGCGTTCTAGACGCAACGAGTGTGTGGCATAATGTGGACGCCAGATCACGCTACAATATTCTAACATACTTCGTACTAAGCAATTGTAAAGCACAATTTTAGTTTTACCGCACCTAAACTGTTTGGAATTCCTCATGACAAATCCTAGCATCTTGGAGGACTTTTTTATGATATTGTCTATCTGGGGAATAAAAGTTAATTTACGGTCGAAAATAACACCAAGGTCTCTTATTGTGTCCAGTTCCACAATCTTAACTCTATTAATATAATAGTCTTGGTCTATAAGATTATGTTTACGCGCAAATTTAACGTGGTAACATTTATTTGAATTTAGATGCATCTTGTTGGCTTCACACCATTGCACAAGCCTGTCTAAATCACTCTGTAGTGCAGACGCATCATCTTTACATTTAATAATTTTAACAAATTTTAAGTCGTCTGCATACATAAAAATAGTAGAATTAAGAAAACAATTGGGAATATCATTAATAAAGAAATTAAATAAAACAGGCCCCAGATGAGATGCCTGTGGCACGCCAGACAAGATGTTCGGTAGACTGAAAACCGTTGATGACCACGTAGAAAGATCTACCCACGAGATATGAACACAACCATGAGAATAAAGACCCGGTGATGCCATATGCGCGTAATTTGCTTATCAATATTTCATGTGACACCTTATCGAAAGCTTTACTGAAGTCAGTATAAATCACATTCGCTTGAAAACCCGAGTCTATGGCCTTCGTTAACAATTCAGTAAACAGTATTAGGTTGGTAGCTGTGGATCTAGACTCCACAAAGCCATGTTGCTCCTCACTTAGGTACAGCTTTAAGTGATTCTGAATGTGGGGGCAGATCAGAGACTCAAATATTTTAGCAAAGGTGGATAAAATAGATATGGGTCTATAATTAGAAACCATGTCGTCGTTATTTGACTTGTGAATGGGAACCACTTTTGCTATCTTCCATTTAGAGGGAAAAACTCCAGAAGCCAAAGACTTATTAAAAATAAGTGACAATGGTATAACCAACTCGGCCGCACACTCGTGAATAAAAATAGGCGGTATACCATCAGGCCCTGCGCCCTTATTACAGTCCAGGTTTTTTAACTTTTCGTACAAAGCCTCACAATCAATAAACGGATTTGATAAACTTGAACTGTAATTTTGAAGGTTATTTAAGTAAGCATTATTATTGAAATTGTCACCGTCCTGAGCAGGGCTGTAAACAGAGGAAAAGTGGGTTGCAAAGAACTCGCATATTTTTGTGCCATCAGATGACGTAGTAGTACCATCTGTCATCGACGTAGGGTATACACTAGACCCCCCCCGTTTAGCTTTTATGTAACTCCAGAACAATTTAGGGTTTTTTGTGAGATCGTCTTCCAAGTTCTTCAAGTAGTTATTGTAGCAAACAGTTGCGAGGTCATCACAGCGTTTACTAATTATTTTTAATTCAATTTTATCTAACGGGTTCTTATAGACATTGTAGCGTTTTCGGATCTTGTTTTTAGAGTTTAGCATTTTAACAAGACTTCGGTTAAACCATGGTGGGTATTTACCATTCTTGGGTACTTTAGTAGAAATATACCTTTTTATAGCCGCATCAATAATGTCATAAAACACCTGTACCATCGCATTGACGTCATGGAGACCCTCAAATAATTCCTCCCAGTTAAGTTCTTTTAAGTATTTACGAATCGGTATATAATTTGATTTACGAAAGTTAGGCATTCCTTTGGCATTATTATACGGAAGTTTTGCTTCTTTATTTAAAGAGATGATAATATCTAGTGGTGGATGGTGCTGATCTATATTACACAAGTTACAAATACTTTGGCTTACGTTACACACTGGATTATTGCACAATACAAGGTCAAGTATTCGACCTGAGGTATTATTAATGTTGTTAAATTGGTTGAGCTTATTAACATGGGTAAAATCCAGCAAAGCTGCGCAAGTATTAGTAAGCTTGGGACTGTTATTTGAATTACTGACTTAACCCCAGTCAATATTACCCAAATTGAAATCACCTATGATGCATACGCATGAATCGTTAAAATGTTCAAAAGCCGTATTACACTTGTCCAAAAAGTTTTCCAAGCAGGATATGCGCACAGGTGGTGGCAGGTATACTGCACAGAGAGCCATTCGACGAAAAGACTTAGCTACATGAAGATCAAGGGTGACCCAAAGGTCCTCACAACTACTTTCGAAATGTACAACGCGTTTAGAGCTGATTTTTTTATGAACAGCTATTAATACGCCCCCACCCTCTTTACCACTATGCAGACAAGAACTTTCTCTATCTCTTCTGTAAACCACGTATCTGTCGTCGAATAGCTCACTGCTCCGGACGGAACTATTAAGCCACGTCTCCGAGAGAATGATAATATCGTAGTTATTACAACAAACATTGCGATAAACCTCAAGCGTTTTTGTTCGCAAACCTCTACAGTTCTGATATAATATTTGCAAACTGTTGAATTTTGAAAAGGTATACTAATTACAATAACGTGTATTTTTAGTATACGAAAAAAAAAGCTAATAAATAAGGCCTACCTATTAAAATTAAATCAACTTATTTAAAGAGTCCAAGTTTTTTATCAAAATGTAATCGGCTTCAGCGGTCTTCCTGACAAATATTCTGCCATTTCTTACCCAGACAAATTTGTACCCCTTATCCTTTGCTCTTAGTCTAGTGGCAGCATGGAGCGCTTTATTAGAGGGAGATAAATGTTCGAGCACATATACCGGCTTTTTGTCACCAGCCATCCCAAGGTCAGCACTATTGAGTTTCTCGGCATTCGTTCTCTTCCGTTATCGTTGTGTTACCACGATTTGGTTGGGTTCGAGTGAATTTTAGTAAATATATTGCCAGCTTAGGCAGGCGCGGGACGATCACCACGAGTGGCGTATGGCGTATGGCGGTGGCGCGTTACTTGGGCCTTCGTAGGCAAATCCACGTTGGCCCCATCGCAAGTTGGGCCTTCGTAGGCAAATCCACGTAGGCCATCAGTTTTGGGCCCAACCCGCAAACTGCCCGCCAATTGTATGCAATTGCCAACTAACCAGAGGTATGTGGCCCAACTAAATGCCAACAAAAAATGCTACTAGCTTTACGTAAAATATCTATGCAGTAGTCAGAAACCGAATGCGGTGGAGTCTAGGAATATTCCTTTTTCATTTCACGTATTGTCTGCACCATTTATAATACGAGATATTAGATTCGTAGATAAAAATACAACAAAAACTAATAAAAACTTATTGGTATAAAAATTATTTGATAATGTTGTTTCGTCCATTAATTTGTTAAAACCAATGAAATGCCTTGCTTAGAAAATCGCGTAGGGCATGGTATGGTTTAAGATGGCTTTACACAACGCTCTGCGAGACTGCGACTCGGCACAACGGCTTGCATCAACGACACGCGCGTTTTACGCTTATTTCTTTCGCGTGAGTCGGTTGGTTCCGACAGAACGGAAAAATCCTGGTGCAATTGAAAATAGGACCGTATTATCATTATCTAAAGTAGACATTTGTATGAATATCGATGCGGTCGTCAAGCGTTGTCCTCGTCACTCTATGATACTTAATTTTTCGTTGGTTGGGAGTAAAATGCCTGTGATATACCTACGAACGGACAGACAGACAGGCAGACAGGACAAATACGGGTTCCGTTTTTTTCCATTTGGCTACGGAACCTTAAAAATGTACTATTTTGCCCGCTGGTCAGCCTACATGAAACCCTCTAAACTTTTATAACCGCACTACAAACAAAGGCTTTCTAAAACTGAATAGAGCATACATGAAAATGTAAATACCTCCACAAAGCTACCTGTATAATGAACTGTAAATGTATATTTTAATATCCTTTGTAATTTTATTACAAAAGGTGTAAATCTGGAGTAACAAGGATATTGCGATCTTGTTAAAATTGTTGTTAGAGACGAAAAGAGGGTAGTTTTAAGAGGTCTTTGAAATAATTTGGGGTTTTGTTTTTTATTAATGTTATTTTCTTTGTGTTATTGACTGCGTCGTTGGACATGCGTTAATAAAGCATGACTACTAAATAATATCCCAAGATGAGACAAAGATAAAAATGGCAATTCAACTTTTGCCATAAATAGCTGGTAGGTTTTTTTTTTCGCCAGAGATTAAACCTTAGCATAACATAAGCCTCCCCTAATTGACCGGTCCCGTAAAATTCGCATTCAGCGGATTCCCGCAGCCTTCACCAGGTCATCTGTCCACCTGTGGAAGGCCTTCCAACGCAACGGAAGACTACAATATAATATGTTTCGAAAATTTCTAGTCTCCGTTCAGATTATCCGCCGTAACTGAAATTCAGTCCAGACGATGTTATTATTATTTGACGATATTATTCCTTTATTCAAATTTTTGCAAACTTTTTACATTTTTAAATATTAACTTAAGAAAATATATAAAAAACATTTAAAAATATAAAAAATTGTAGCCCACCGGTATCGGGAACAGGGTCCAAGCTACCGGCGGTCAGGGCTCCAGAGAGAGGAACCTCCTAACAATACGAGCCGTGTCAAGGAGTACCGCTTTCTGAATCAATCCCTTGATCCAGCTGCCTAACGAGAGCCTCCTCAGGTATTGGTCGAGGCTCTTGGCAATTAAGCCATGACGATATTATTATTATTAGCCTATTGGATTTTCAAGTAAAGACGTGGCTGACATTGTAAAAAATATGAAAAGAGGGAAGTCACCAGGTCATGAGGGCCTCAATGTCGAGCACCTGCAGCATGGGGAGTGCACCTGTATAGAGTGTTAGCCATGTTCTACACGTTTTGTTTAAGTCACTCATATCTTCCATCTAATCTTATGAGAACAGTGGTTGTGCCAATAGTGAAAAATGTCACTGTTGATATCTCTGATAAAAGTAACTATAGGCCGATTTCTTTAGCTACTATAATCACAAAAGTTCTTGATGGGTTATTGGATAGGAAATTGGATAGTTTTGTGAAATTACAGGATAGTTCACAGTTCGGTTTCAGAGAGGGGTTGTCAACTGAAAGTGCAATACCATATCTGAAACACACTGTAAATTATTATGTGAAAAGACAAACGCCAGTATACGCATGCTTCTTGGATTTGTCCAAAGGTTTTTATTTGGTATCATATAATAAGCTTTGGACGAAATTAAAAGTGCAGGTGTACCATCTGGTGAATATCCTCGCCTACTGGTATAGTGAGCAGCTAAATGTAGTCAGGTGGGGAAATGTATACTTAAATGAATATTGTTTGGAGTGTGGCGTCAGGCAGGGCGGGCTGCCCTCCCCAAGACTCTTTAATATCTATGTTAACCATCTGATTGAAGAGCTCAGCAGCATGCATGTTGGATGTCATATTGATGACATTATATGTGTCAATAATTTGAGTAATGCTGATGATATGGTGCTGCTGAGCCCGTAAAGACGGCTGTTAAAGGTGTGTGAGGTTTATGCTGTGGAACATGGCTCACCTGTACTTGTACCTCAGTACAACGAAAGTAAAAGTCATGTTATTTAAATGTCTTTATACCATCTATATTATTTAACGGTGTACCTCTAAGTCTTGTTGCACAGTTTAAACATCTTGGTCACATTGTAACTGAGAATTTGAGTGACGAACTGGATATTGAGGGAGCGCAGGGCATTGTCGGTGCGTGGTAATATCTTGGCACACAGGTTCGCTCGGTGTACTGCTCCTGTTAAAATAACGATGTTCAAGGCATTCTGCCAGGCGTTCTACACTAAGCGGCCTGTGGGCGAACTTTAAACAGAAAGCCTTCAATGCCTTGCGCGTCCAGTACAATAATGTGTTTAGGGCTCTGTTTCGGCTCCCTCGATATTGCAGTGCATGTTTGCTGACGCCAGCGTAGGTGAATTCTATGCAATTATGCGTAAAAAAGTTGCGTCAGTGGTGCGCCGAGTACGGGCCCGAATAGCGTCCTCAGGATGATTGGCGAGAGAACCGATACTGTTCTGCTCAGTAGTTTCACTGAACTCCATGTGTTGCGCGACCAGTGAGCCTACTGTGCAGGGGTAGACGGTGTGTCTAGTTTTGTTGTTGTTACTTTTTAATTACTAATATTAGATAAAAGCAAAATTCTTGTTACTGACAACCTTGCCTTGCCTATGGACTTTTTTGTCTGAAATAAAATATTTTTATTATTCATTATTGTAGTGCTCGCAAGCGTGACTGAGCAATGAGCATAAAGGCTACAGGGGCCTTAGTCTGCTATTTTGTATAAATTCGTCATTCCAACACGATCCCATTCTCATCCCATTGTCATTTTGCTTTAAGTTCGTAATCTGCTAAATTCATTATGGTCGATCATTGGTCGGTCAATGGTCTCGTAATAGAATTCTGTTTTAATGACATTATCGTATTGCTTTATTATAAAACCCGCCAGATTTAATTTATATGTATTTTACACATTTCTGAGCAATCTGAAGTAGTTAGAAGTTCGTCAATATCACCAATCATTCATTTGTCATAATGTACGACTTTACCATCCTATGCCATCTCTTTCAATGGAGTGTCAGTGGTTGACCACTGGAAAGTCACAATGACGCCATTATGTTAGTAGATTGCCAAACTTAACAAAACTTGACAGAACTTGACAATTATGCAATCAATGATCGACTATTCTGACTATTGTAATAGCAGTCAAGTCTGCTGCTGGCAGTAGCAACCCGAAGTCTTTATTGGTGCCACGTTACTTCTTATTGGTTCACCCACTATTGTACGGGGCTATACATTTGTGCCTAATTGATTACCCCTTGTGATGTGAGGTCTGCCCAACAATAGCTGCTCTTCTTTTCTATCATTCGTCATCAAAAGTGGAAAGCGTGAGACGTTCGAATTTATTCAGTCATATTATACATTGTTGTAAGCAGCTTAGCTCTAGCTAGAAATTATGCAAGGGAATGTACTACTGGGATAATAGGATCCTATTGCCGTATCCAGGGCACGGTCTACCTGTATGCCAAATTGTTCCGACTTAACTGATTTTGATGTAAGAAAAGATATCAATCAGACGAGGCTTACATTACACACCTCCATACTGATATAGGGCGGAAGGGTCATTAACGCACAAACGGTTTCCTGTAGGTAGTCAGTACATCATTTGAAGTACCCTCCACATTTCCTACAAAAATAACTATACGGCTAAAGCTGTGTATACCCTCTCCGAATCTGTATCATACAGCATGTAACAGAAAGGGTCTAGGCATATGAAAGGGTGGGCTACAGACCATTAAACTGAACCACTTTCTCCATGGGACCACCATCGTAATCGCGAAAAAATAATCAGCTGTCTCATTTGGTCGAGTAGGTATTGGAATTTTGTATGGGGCGTTGATAATTTTTTTCGTGATTACAATGGTGATCCCATAGAGAAAGTTATTCAGTATAATGGTTTATGGCACACCCTTTCATATACCCTTTCTGTTACACGTATTAATGTGGAACTTATATTTTTAAACTGCAAAGTAATGTTTGTTGAACTTTATTTTGGAGTAGTAATAAAATGTTATCCTCCAACTAATTACCCAACGGGAAAGGAAATCTGTGTGCATAACTCTTTAAAAATACTGGGATTTTAAAAAGAATTAAAAACAGTTGAGGAGTGAAAATATTTTGCAGTTTTAAAGTGATGGTTAGCGACACAATTTGCTCAAGCGCTGGTGTTGGCGACTCGTTTCCGTGAAACTCGTGAAATTAAATAGAGTTTCGTTTGAATTTAATCAGAACACGGTACTTTTGTATGTAGTCAGGTTGAATACCTCGGAACCATTGACTAAGGTCCATGTATACCAACAATAAGATGACGGTATAATTATCTAAAAACACCTGTTTAAAACACTTAGGTCCATGTTCACCGAGAAGATAACAGTCTGATTATCTAAAAACGGCTGTCAATGTGACATGTTTCCATACAAAAATGTGTTTTAAACAGCTGTTTTTAGATAATCGTCTGTCATCTTTTTGGTGAACATGAACCTTATTTATGGGAACATGTCACAGTGACAGCTGTTTTTAGACAATCAGACCGTTATCTTTTCGGTGAAAATGGACCTAAGTAGGTATATTGGATTTCTATAAACAGGGTTGAAACTTTCAGGGCAGTAAGGGGTACTCCAACTTGGATTGGTCGCATAGAAATTTATGATCAGTAAGGATCGATTGGCATCAGTTGTTTTATGGAAAATGGCTATTTTCTTGCTAACTGTATTCTTTAAATCTGTAAATGGGGATACAAATTTCAAAAAAAATTATGGGTAGTCTTTTAAGTCCATTTTCGTGTAGCTGCATTAGTTAAGATAGTTCCCCTTACTGCCCATGCTCTGCTGAAAGTTTCGTCTCTGTATAATTTACGAAAACCTTTGTCAAACAACCTTACAACAGCCTGTGTTAAAATATGATAACGACAATCATAATTGTAGTCTATGGGTGGGTCTAGAAAAACTAAAAATACCATTATCTATTGCCTTAAAATTCTCTCAAAGTTATGGCTCAACGGCGGCAGCAGCGATGTAACAAAGAAACGTCTCTTGTTGCTTTATTGCGTCACTTCATGTTTTAGTAAAGCCTTTTAAGGGGCCGGCGGAGCGTGCGTCGTTCATACAAACGTAATACCAAAATAATTCGTAAACTAAACATATTCTTAAGAAAGTGTGTATTTATTTCGATTGGATTACATAATATCTAGGTTCTCAAAAACATATTTTTAAAAGGACATTTATATTTGGACGAGATATGAGGAATTTAAAATGTCTATAGAAAACTTATTTTTCTCATAACTCTTGTTTAAATCAATGTCCATTACGTTTGTATGAACGACGCACGCTCCGCATTGAACGATGTACATTAAGTTTTGTAACTTTACAAAACTTAATGTACAATTAAATCAACAGTTTTGCTACATTAAGTTACAAAATTGAATTGCCTAATAAACTGCCCCTTTAGTATAGTGGTCACAAGTGCGACTTCTGAGCGTGAGGTCCTGGGTTCGAGTCTAGATTTGTGCCCGGTTGATGGTAATAGGCTCGCGGCTCGCCCCAATTACATGGGACTTAAACATAACTGGTGAATTGCGGGTGTACTATTAGGTAAACCTCTGCAAATCCTTCGCGGATTACAAGCGTGATGTTATATAATTATATTTTCATTTCGAACTATCACTAAACTAAATCCTTTCTTTTGTTGCAGGTACGTTTAAATCTTCTACTCCATTTTGGTGCGAACATAAAGCCCAAATCCCGGTTGACTCCCAAGAGAGACTTGCCAACATTCTCTTGAGCCGTTGTATGTCATTCTACAAGGTTTGTACCTACAAGTGAAATGCTACCTCAGGTGGATGAAATATCCTCACATGTATTCTCTAGCTAATACTGTGTACAGTCGAACAAAGGGATTAGTGAACAGGTAGCAAATTGCAACTACTTAAAAAGAAATGCGGGGCAGTCTTTGGGGACTACTACAGGAGTAGAAGTGAAAACTCGTATTGCAACGAAGCGTTAGGTGACGGTCACGTGCGTTCCATGATGGTTGTTCACTCAAAAAGTGCTCAACGCGCCTAAAGAAGTATTCAGTTCAATAATTTTGTGTATAGGACTAAGTAGTTCTGTTTTTTACATCACTGTGTCAATGTTGACTCACAGTTGGGCAAAATCTTCCCCATATTCTTTCTATCCTCTCTCTGTGTCTCCTTTTCCGATCAATCCGACAGAAACCAATTACTTGAGAAAATCAGTCTTCTTCTGCCATACTTCACTATTATTCGTCATCTCAGCAGTAATCTCCTTTCTAGGCATATCACATTTTACCCGACCAATCCACAGTTTATTGGTGTCCCTCTTCTCTTATAGCCATCTGCATTCATCCATAAAAATTGCCTAATATTTTCCTAACAATAACTCACACAATTCAAATTAAGGTATTTTTTTGCATGCTTACCAAACTATTTGTTCAACTGTACAATGTACATCTGTCAAGTTTTAGTGCAGTGCCGTTACAAAGTAAAGATACTAGGCCAACTTAAGTGCTTCAGAGGAAACAAGGTGTGCATAAGTAATTTTTAATCTGCTTACCTGCGAAAGTGGTGGTAGCCGTTTACAAAGTGGGGTTAAAGGACAATGCAGATGTAGATGGGTTGTAAAAATCTAGGTCTTTCATAAAGGACAATGGGCAATTACGTAACAAATCTGGGCGCAAGACCAAAATCACATGAAATACATATTTTTATTGATAGTTGAATGGGGACTTCACTTTATGCTTAACCACCAAGTGCCCGAGCCGCTAGGGGAAAAAATAGAGCCACCACTAATATTTTGTGTTTACGTATTAACACAGATTTGACCGAATATTCAAATGAGTAAAAAACCTAGTTCAACAAGAGGTTTGGTTACACACAATTAACGGTGCTTAGTTAGTATTGTGCTTGGCTTGAGCAAAATGTTTTGAAAAAGATCTACATTAAAAACAAATAACTGTTTTATTCAAATCTTGGACAAAATGCAGGTAATTCCATCATTTCCAATTAACCGTCGCTCCCGTCTTCGGAAACTTTGGTACCTAGGGCATGGCGACCTTCTTTGGGTTGATAAGGAACGGAGTGCATTTACTAATACTCATGAGGAGGCATGGTTCAAAATTGTACTTTTTGTGAAGCTGTTAAATGGCAAAAAGAAACAAAAGGTGTGTGTTGCTCAGCTGGGAAAGTACATATTGAAATATTACAAAATCCTCCAGAAATATTAAGATTGCTAATCGGTCAGTCAAAACATTTCTTGGACAACATTTGTTCGTACAATAATGCCTTTCAAATGGCATCTTTTGGTGCGAAACAGATTTCAGAAGGCCCATTTATGCCAATATTCAAAGTACAAGGCTAAGTTTAGCACCTTATTGGTTCAATATTGCCAGAAAATGACCCCAAGTTTTTCCAATTATATTTCGTATCCAATTATCAAGATCGGGCAAATATTAGAAACCAAAACTTTCCGCAATTGAACAATTGTCTGATTTCACTGCTTCAAAATATGTTGCATGAAAAAAACCCTACGTACACAGTTTTAAATCTGCATTAGAATCTATCCCCTCTGGACAAAGCAACAGTTATAAATTTGTGGTTGATGCTGATAAACGACCCGCTACTAAGCATCGTGGCAGATACAATGCTTCAGTAACAAATGAAGTTGCAGTGGTTTTGGCTGATGAAGAATGTGAGCGGCATGACATAGTGTTACGCACACAAGATAATCGCCTGCAACGCATTTATGAAACACATCGATCTTACGATGCATTGTCTCTAATTTATTGCCAAGGAGATAATGGTTATAACTTTGCAATACATCAAGTTCAACCTGCCACAAGAGAAATTTTAAATAAAAAAGTTTCAGCTCAACAATTTTATTCTTATCTTCTACAAATCAGACTCAATCGTTTCATTTATCTACAAAAGGTTTCTTGGTCTATTTAGCCAGTTTATTGTTGACATGTACGCTAAAATTGAAGGGAATTGGTATATATATGCACAAACCAGGGGCGTTTACGAGCTGAAGAATACGTGCATTTGCGGGACGCTATGCAGAAGGATACAGAAATAGAAAACTTAGGCCGTTTAGTTATTCTGCCCTCCAGTTTCACCGGTGATCCCCGCTATGTGCACGAGCGTACTCAAGACGCTTTCTGCTACGTCCGGAAATATGGCCGACCAGATCTTTTTATAACGTTCACGACAAATCCAAAATGGGATGAAATTACTCGAGAACTATGTGCAGGACAAGTGTCGTTCGATCGACATGATTTGATAGCAAGTTTGCCATTTAAAATTGAAATTAATGATGGACCTGTTACATGTACAGCGTAGAGTGGCAGAAACGTGGTTTGTTTGGTTGCTTGAAAAGTGCGTCCCAACGACATCGACAAGTTTATAAGTGCAGACTTTCAAATCCAGATGAAGATCCTCCTGTCTGCTATTGTTAAAACACACATGGTGCATGGCCCCTGCGGCACTATAAACAGGGACTCTCCATGCATGCAAGGTAATCGTTGTGCGAAGAAATATCCCCGTGCAATAATAGAACAAACAGTGACAGGTGAAAATGGATGTCCATTATATCGACGACGTTCACCACAACAGGGTGGATTCTCTGCGGAAGTCAGGGTACGTGGGCAACAGATTTCTGTGAATAATAGTTGGGCCGTCCCCTATTTACTAATTTTGTCAAAAATATTTAGTGCACACATAAATATGGATTTATTTGCAATAGTGTAGAATCCATAAAATATATCTGTAAGTATGTTAACAAAGGGAGTGACCAAGCTGCATTTGCTTTACAGGGAATGGACCGAGATGAAGTAACCAGTTACCATTCCGGTCGATACATAAGTACTTCTGAAGGTATTTGGCTAATATTGGGATTTCCTATCCATGAACGCCATCCTACGGTCATGCATCTAGACGTCCACTTGGAAAATGGCCAGCGCATATATTTTGATCCCAGCAATGTTAGAGACCGCATAGAAAATCCACGTCATACGACACTATTGGCAATTTTCAATTTATGTCAAGAAGACGACTTTGCAAAAACTTTGACCTATGACCAGGTGCCATTTTATTATACCTACGGTAAACAGAGAGGTACTTTCAATCAACGTCTACGTGGTCAACCAGTTGATGGATTTCCAGGGATTTTCAAAGACGCTGCTCTGGGCAGAGTGTACACAGTGCATCCTAACTATGGAGAATGTTATTACTTGCGCCTGTTGCTGCATATTGTTCATAGACCAACTTCTTTTTCAATTTAAAAGACTGTTGATGGTGTAGAGCATCTTTCGTTTCAAGCAACTTGCAGGGCACTTAATCTCCTTGACGATGCTGAACACTGGGACAACACCCTCGAGGAAGCCTGTGTCAGCGACAGCCCAAGTAGTTTACGAAATTTGTATGCCTATGCGTATTTTGTGCTCTCTCGGACCCTTTGAGATTGTGGGAAAAGTACAAGACACTTTTCTCTGAAGACTTTTTACGCATTCTAAGGTGCAATGCGGAAGACACTATTAGTCCAACAGATGACAGAGTGTTGAATAGTTCCCTTTGTTCTACACAAGATACTGTTCATTCAATTGGAGGCAACTCTCTTAGCACTTCGGCCTACCTGCTCCCCAAGCAGAACCCAATCAGCCACGCACTAATCGAGAGCATGTTGCTGAAACAAGATACTGTTCTACCGAGTTAGCCGCCGTAGTTAATGACAGCAGGTCAAATTTCACAACAGAACAGAGGGGAATATTTAAAACAGTGGTCCAAAGTGTCTTAAACAACGAAGGGAAGCTGTTTTATTTAGATACTCCAGGAGGCACCGGAAAAACTTACCTGATGAGAGCAATCCTTGCTGAAATTGAACGGCAAAATAAGATCGCTCTTGCCGTAGCATCATCAGGTATTGCTGCCACATTACTTCCAGGCGGAAAGGCGGCACATACAATGTTTAAAATCCCAATCGATTTAGACAGATCTGAAACACCAACCTGCTGCGACATTCGTCGAGATGACAGGCCAATGGGTAACGTAACTCTTTTGTTTTCGGGAGATGTTTGACAAACCCTTCCAGTCATAAGCCTGAGAACTAGGGCAGTTGAGATTAATGCCTCATAAAACTAAATTCACATCTATGGCCTCAAATACAGAAGCTGAAATTATCCATAAATATGAGAGCCCAGCTTGGTGGTAATTCACACGCCCAAGAGTTTTCGGGAGTATTATTGAAAGTTGGGGAAGGTCTCCTTCCTGAAGAGAATGGTCTGTTGAATGTTCCTGAAATACTTGGGAAAATTGTTGCCTCTGAAGAGGAACTGATACGATCGGTATTTGGGAACATTCAGAGTATACCAAACCAAGAAAATTCATGGCTATGCGAACGCGCCATATTGACCCCAAAAAATGATCAAGCTGCAAAAATTAATCAAAAGATTTTGGCGGATATTGTAGGGGGTTTACACTTCTTTCGACAGTGTTGTCGATCAGGACGACGCTACTAATTACCCAGTTGAGTTTCTCAATTCGCTTACAGCGAGTGGTCTCCCTGCTCATTAAACAAGACTTAAAGTCGGTGTTCCCATAATGCTGATGCGAAATTTAATTCCGCGAAAACTGTGCAACGGAACCCGCCTTATTGTCAACGCTTTACAACGTCATATAATTGTTGCTACAATCCTCACTGGGTGTGGTGCCGGTGAGACTGTGTTCATACCGCGCATACCACTCATCCCCAACAATTTCCCCTTTCAATTTAAGCGCACACAGTTCCCTGTGACTACATGGTTTGCCATGACAATAAACAAGTCACAAGGGCAGACGGGGTTCCCTTGCGTGATCGAATCAGAAATGAAGACATCCGCAAGAGAACCAAGGTCACCGACGTAGCCCGAAGAATTGCTAAACTTAAGTGGCAGTGGGCAGGGCACATTGCTCGCAGAACGGATGGCCGATGGGGCAGAAAAAGGAGTGGCGACCGCGAACCGGAAGACGATGCGTTGGAAGACCTCCCACTAGGTGGACCGATGACCTGGTGAAGGTTGCGGGAATCCGGTGGATGCGAGTCGCAAGGGACCGGTCAATGTGGCGACACTTGGGGGAGGCCTATGTCCAGCAGTGGACGTCTTTCGGCTGAGATGATGATGATGATGATGAAGGGCAGACGCTTAAAGCCGCTGGTGTTGACCTGACAACCGGCTGTTTTTCTCATGGCCAACTTTATGTTGCTTTTTCAAGGGGCAGCAACGCTTCCGGTTTTTTATTTATTAGCTCCTGAAGGAAAAACCCCAAATATAGTTTATAAAACAATTTTTTTTAAAGTTATTTACAATATTATTGTTAATTCGGTGTACCCTTGGGATCTGCTGGGGAATTACGGGACGAAATGTTTTTTTTTTGTTGTATAGGTATTAAGTCTGGGCAACATATAGGCTATAATTTATTTTGGAAAATGGAACACCTGATGCAGATTCGCAACAGACCAGCTAAAGTATAAGAGAATTATAAAAATGGTGCCATAGCAAAAATTATTCCACGTGAAGAGCATTTTCTGTTGTGAGAATAAATTTGAAGATCTGGCACACCTGTTGTGGAACTCCAAAGCCCAGCGACACTTTAGCATAAATATAGGAATGACGTCTTAGACAAAGTTGTTTAGTCTGATGGGCATTGCCTGTTGACTTAGAAAAATGGAAGATCTGGAACCTCTCGAATCGACTCGCGCATCCCGTAATTTTCCCGTCCTCGGGCTCTTAGAATTCGACATCAAACGTTTTAGATCTTCGATTTTGACGACCCCGTTGTCGCTGGCATATGCAAAAGGATCCGCGTACGAAATCGCGGGCAGAAGCTAGTGGTAAAATAATATTTAAAGTCGGTCGAGTAGTTTTAGAGTTAATTGTAACTAACACACAAATAAACAAAAACTCAAACCTTTCCTCTTTATAATAATATTAAAGTATTGATAGTACCTAACTGTTCAACCCACACTTCAGATTTGCAGATCTTAAAAATCAAAACCTGTCTAATTTTTATTATGACAATCAAATTAGAATACTCCGTTCCGTGAATCAGAGGAAGTTCAATTTCCTTCAATTGAACTATAAACTTGAAGAAAGTTCCTAAGAGCAATTTAGTTATAAAAGTTTCGTGTTCAAACATTGTCTAAAGTAAGCTTAAAAGTTGTTTAATTTAATAGCCATTTTGCCTATTATAAGATAAACTTTTTCAATGTCAGTCTTAACAATTGAGGCCGGTATTATGGATGGGCCTTTAAATAGCTGAATTTCTTGGATCTGTAGAAATCATTTATTATAGTTGAAGAAAGTTATATAGTTGTACTAGATTCTACCTGCGGTTTCGCCTGCTAAAGTATTTGTCTTTTTAATGATAGCCTTTATTTTATTCAGGTGTAAAGCCGACGTTAGGTACCGTAAAGTTCGAGACGGAATGGGAAGCCGTCACCTCCTTCTGCGAAGCAGTCATGCTAGCGAAGGAGGTGGCGGAACGAGAACGAGAGGGAGAGAGCCTCCCTCCCCGGCCACCGCGGGAGACGCACCGGGCGTCGGGGTGGCCACGTGGTGGCTACCGGCCACCGTAGATGCGGGCCTGTGGACGGTTAGCTATGGGCTAGCTAGCCGTCCGTCCGTCTAACGACGACAGGCCGTGTCGACGGCGCGTTCGTGTTCCACGCGCGCCTCAAAGAGATGTCAGCATAGAGGGAGGGGCCCGCAAGGGCCGAAGCCTGCCGGGGTCGCGGGACTGTTCGAAAGAGATACCGCGGCCCCGGAACGTAACGGGCGAGGAAGGAACATGGATGGGTTTTAGTCAGTAAGAGTCTGACACTCCCTCCTGCTCCGCCCAGAGTGGGAGAAGTCATTTGATGATTTCCCATCCTAAAAAAAAATAAAAAAAAGGTACCGTAAAGTTTCATCAAAATCCATTTAGTAATTTTTGCTTGAAAGAGTAGCAAACATCTACAAATCTCACAAACCTATGTATAATATGTAACAGTCGTAAGTGAGAAGATAAGACTATCACCTACTTCTTGAAGATCTATCATGGATTAGTGATCAATTCGATGAACAATGTGGATTCAACACAATGCAAATGAAAGTTTCAGTTTTGACGTATCAAAAACACAAAAGAGTTTTGAGGATTTCAATTGAATAAGCATTGGATACAAAAAGATATTATTTTTTTTGCAAAAAATAAAACCGAACTTATGTTGTCACTTACGGGATATCTTCCGTGATTATTTATTGTTTTGAGCTCCCGATATTTCGACGCTGTTGCAAGCGCCATGATATTCACGGAAGATATCCCGTAAGTGACAATATGAGTTTAAATAAAACCGACGTCAAAAAACACACAAAAAAGAAAAATAACTTTAGCTTCAGAAGTCGGTGACCTTTGTTTGATTGATTTAGTTTTTTTGTAACCGACCCGGGCCATTTTCGAGCCAATGTAATCGGGGAACATTGAATTGAGAACCTCCTCCTTTTTGAAGTCGGTTAATATCGTTGTCAAAAAGGAGGAGGTTGGAGGAGGATATTGTTATGGGGTAGCTGACTCAAATATCCGGATAGCCTGTAAAAGATCGGCCGAGTATAATTTGCTCCTAAGATTTGAGGAGTTCCGTTACTTTGTGATGGATCCCATGATCAGAACCTAACCAAACACTCATCAAACTACCCCTTAAGTACCTACATTCTTTCCAATAAAAAAAAATCAATACACGTCACTTGATGTCACGGTAGTAGGCTTATACCCAATAAATGGAACTTAACACACCTAACTGTCGAAATCTGGGAGTATTGTACACATCTGTGTACCCCCTCAGAGCATACAGGCGTGATAATTACGTCATGATGTTGTATAAACAATAAACATCCAAGCGATTGCAGCAATCACTGCAGATTTGCCGTCGTTTGAAGAAACCACACGGGAAGCACCAGCTTTTAAATAAAAAAGAATCATCAAAATCGGTTCACCCAGTCGAAAGTTCTGAGAGGTAATAAACACAAAAAAAAACCGTCGAATTGAGAACCTCTTCTTTTTGGAAGTCGGTTGAAAACACAACTCAATATTGCGATACAGAATATGTGATCATTTAAACTGGAATTTACTCTCAGCGTGTTATGATGATCACTAACACCACACTTGCAACCTCTACAGCTGTCATACGAGGATAATTTTCAGGACAAGAGCTAGTCAAGTGAGTGAGGTACTCATGGCAACTCGGTGCTATTACCGCATGTCTGCGTGAACTATGTACCTACGGCCATCTAACTTGCCGCCGGATGTACGACACGGAGCTAGGTGCGGAAGTCACTCTAGAAGTGATACCTATAAAAGGTTATCGACAGTCTTTTCGCAGTTACACTGCCTCTGATATCAAGTTTTTGGGTACCAAAACAAAGCTTATTGTAAGTTTGACTGAATTGCAAAGAAAAAAAAAGGAAAAATACTGTGACATAAGTTCGCCCTGAATTACTTATATTTTAAAAACGGGTTGTTGTTGAAGTATACATGTGTTTATATTATAATGACAACCCCTTTTTAGGGTTCCGTAGCCAAATGGCAAAAAACGGAACCCTTATAGTTTCGCCATGTCTGTCTGTCTGTCTGTCTGTCTGTCTGTCCGCGGATAATCTCAGTGACCGTTAGCACCAGAAAGCTGAAATTTGGTACCAATATGTATATCAATCATGCCGACAAAGTGCAAAAATAAAAATTTAAAAAAACATTTTTATTAGGGTACCTCCCCCAGACGTAAAGTGGGGAGCGATTTTTTTTTTAATTTTGACCCTGACGTGTGATATATTGTTGGATAGGTATTTAAAAATGAATAGGGGTTTTCTAAAATCATTTTTTGATAATATTAATATTTTAGGAAATAATCGCTCCGAAAGTCAAAAACAATGTGTCCCCCCCCCCTCTAACTTTTGAACCATAAGTTTAAAAAATATGAAAAAAATCACAGAAGTAGACCTTTATATGAACTTTCTAGGAAAATTATTTTCAACTTGATGAGTTGAATAGTTTTTGAGTTATATAGCACTTTTTCAAAAAAACGCAAATGATAACTTTGTTTTTCATACAAATACTATGAAAAACAAAGTTATTTTTGCTGACGAAAAATGTTGGTATTTTTAATGGTCTGGGAAGCTACGGAACCCTACAGTGAGCGTGGCCCGACACGCTCTTGGCCGGTTTTTTGTTTTCTGCTCTGGGCGGAGCGGGAGTGTCAGACTTTTACTGAATAAAACCCATTCATGTTCCTTCCTCGCCCTTTATGTTCCGGTGCCACGGTATCTATTTCGAACAGTCCCGCAGCCCCGGCAGGCTTCGGCCCTTGCGGGCCCCATGACATTACCCCTAATTCACGCTTCATACTGTTGCTTTAACTGTTAGCCTATGTCATCCCACTACTGGGGAAAGGCCTCTCCCCATGACTTCCAGGGCCAATGTGGACGACATTTCATTACGGGGCACACATTCCGACTCCAGTTGCTATAGAGAATTTATGAGCTAGGAAAACTAGTTTTTCTTTTTTATATGCCTATTAAATTCGTTAAACATAGCGCTGACTGTGACACGATAGAGAGTTTAATGATTATGTTTCTGGCTAATTAATTTCTTTGAAACCCTTGGCGCCTTGTCAACGCTTCATCATTTTTTGTAAACATTTCACAGAGCTTTTTGTGAGTACTTACATGATAAAAAATCTTGTGTTACGCTGTGAAAATGTAATTAAATTAAATAAATAAATAACTATAAATATCGCTGGATATTACACACAGCGCCATCTAGTGCCACACTAAGCAACGAGACTTGTGTCGTGGATACCAGATAGTTGAGATACCACATAGATACTTTTTGTTTGTAATTACATACTTATTATACACATAAACATCCATGAGTCGGAAATAAGTGTCCATGATCATCACACAAACATTTGCTCCTACCGGGATTCGAACCCGGGGCCCTTAGAACGTAAGGCAGCCTTATTAACGCTGCGCTATTCGGGTCGTAAACTTAAATACCTACCTCTTGCAATTTCTAAAAACAGTCCTCCAAAATGTCCACATCCTGGTGTTTCAGCTGAGAAGATGAAGTAGCAGACTCCCCAGCAAGATCTTGTAGCCATATTTAGATCTACGTGCATGTCAGCGACATAACGGCCTAATGACTGAGCGCTCAACTATCGTGTGATCTAAGTTATGGCGGACCTGTTAGCCGTAATACGTTCACTTCAATAGTTGAGCTGTGGTGTTTATTTAGCACTGGGCTAGGTTTAGCCTGTGGATTTACTCGCTTTCAAAAATAACTAGTTAGTTAGTATATCCAGACAAAAAGAATCAAACAGTCGTTGCAGTCAGGGGTTTAAAATGGTCGCTCCAGGAGAACATAGTAAGAATATAATTAATAAGAAGCATTTTAAAATTCGTATAATGGTCGCAGAGGCAGTTAATATTATGAATTGTCACTTTATGACCATTTTATGCATTGATACGTAATAGGTTAACTGTAAAAATCAAATTAGTCCGTCACTTAGATTATCAAAAAATATTTCACCCGTGTTTTTTCTTTTGTTACATAAACCAAAATTGACGAAGATACGAAGCTTTTAAAATTCTCAATACGTCACTGTTTGATATCATTTTTAGTGAGTACTGATGTCACGAGCCCCCACTCCCGAGTTTTGATCGTTTTATCTTTGCCAATATTCGTTGATTTACAAAAACAAAAAATACGTATCCATTATTTTCCAATACTCTAACTCATGGACTAAATAGATTTGCAATTTATTGATGATGGAAACTAGCCTATTATTATTTATTCATATTATTTTTCTACGAAAGGGGCCATTCTACAATGTATAACCGTTCATGTGTCATAGAGTTAGGGAACCAACTGTCTCTGACTGTTGACTGTGTGTGAAGGACGAATTGCATGTTACTACAAGAGTAATGAATATCAATGTTGATGGATGGGGGGGGGAGGAAGATCAAGGAAATGATGGACGGATCGTGTAAGGAATCACATGAAATAACAATTAACATTAAATTAAAAAACCCGCAACATAATAATATAGGGTCATAACTTTATGGTATTGTTTTTGGAACGAAGTTTCTTAACGCGGCTTACGGGTGTCACGCCCTTTCATTTGATACCCATATTGAGGAAGTTGTGAAAAAAATGTAATTCACCATTTTGTGGTGGCATGGTATTCTACTAGTCAAGCCCTTTCATTTGATACCCATATTGAGGGAGTTGTTGAATAAATATGTAATCTGCCATTTTGTGGCGGCGGCTATCTTGGACTGATTTTTATAAAACATAGCTAAGAACACTCCCGACTAATTCACCTTTTAAACAAAAAAAAAACAAAATCAAAATCGGTTCATCCGTGCGGCTGCTACGATGCCACAGACAAACATACACACACACACACAAACACGTCAAACTTATAACACCCCGTTGTTTTTGCGACGCGGGGGTTAAAAAAATGTATTGCGCCGACCCCAACTAAAATGGGACAGGGGCAGGAAGATGAAGAGGGTTAGAAACATGTCAAAAATTAAATTAATAGTAGAATTTCTTATCATCCAAGTGTTGACAACGTAATTATGAACCATTTAGCCAAAAGTGAAGCTCACATTATTACCGATTTTTCCACGAAATACCTCGAAAAACGAGCCTGGGTATCGCATTACACTTGACCCATTTTTCCCTGTCTTCGCCTGGTCATCAATCTTTGGCGCTTTTAAGAATGCGAGCTCTCTTCACATTAACAATTGAAGTCCAATCAGCTTCATCCCTCAAGGGAACTTGTCCTTTTCTGATGTCCAATTGTTATTTATTTCCAATTTTTTCAGCTGTAGCATGAGATATATTTGAGCAATCGTTTCTAAACTGTTGGATACTTTCATTTTGTAATAGGAAAAAGAAGAGTTTTTTTCATATTACAGACAGAAAATATTCGCAGTTGTGCTAATCTTACTAGGATGTTATTTGTTGAGGCAAGTTGAATTATGGCCATTTTGGGTGTCTCGATATTATTGCAAAAAAAAACATACGGGGCAGCCTTTGGAGACTGTGAGTGAGTGCTACGAAGCGTTAGGTTGCGCGAATTCCATGATTTTTGTTCACCTAAAAAGTGCTCAATACGCCTAAAGAAGTTTTCACTTCAAAAATCGGTTAATTAGTAAACTATATTGATATTATTGACTAGTTTTCTCATTCGTATTATTTTGAAAAAATATTTGAATTAGCTCTCAATTCAAAATAAAATTTATGGAAAACCGTTTGAACATGACGTCAGTAGGGGTGAATGCCCCCACAATTTTCTACGTTGACATGAAAATTAAAGAAAGCAAACGGAAAATTGGTATCCTTCCCTAAGGGCATAAAATATTCAAATGTTCGTGTTCTTTCAATCGTGAGTTAATAAAGCTATTACCGTTTATCTATTTATTAATAGGGATATCTTAAACCTGCTTAGCATAATCAATTAATTGGCTTTAATGTTCACATTCCACCTAGCTCATCCCACAGCTGGGACACAATTGAATTGCTGCAAAAACATTTGCTACTGCAAAAATTACATTCATACAATTTTGTTCTTATATGGAATAGTATACGTTACTCGTATGTCTAATAAATAATCAAGAAGACTTCTGTACCTAAAACCATAAAGCGAAATGTATATTTTTAATACATTATTTAATAGGGTAGACCACAAAAAAAATGTAACTAGTCCGTCATGTCGATTATTCTAAAATGACCCGTATGTTTTCTTTTGTTACGTAAATCAAAATTGACGAAGATACGACAAATCAAATCAAATCAAATCAATTTATTTGTGAAACATAGGTTATTATGATAGATGGATCTTAAGAACTAAATATAGTACGCTATGTCTTGTCAATTTTGACATACAAATATTTTTAAAGTAAACATGCACTTAAAGTCAGTTGTCAATTATACATAATATCAGTTATAAATTATATTATATTAATTACTAGCGGACGTCCCGCGGTTTCACCCGCATAGTTCCCGTTCCCGTGGGAGTACGGGGATAAAATATATCCTATGTTACTCGTGGATAATGTAGCTTTCGAATGGTGAAAGAATTTTTAAAAACGGTCCAGTAGTTTTTAAGCCTATTCATTACAACCAAACAAACAAACAAACAAAGTTTTCCTCTTTATAATATTAGTGTAGAAAACTATCATTTAAGAAGTCTTCAATCTTATAATAACATTTGTCAATTAACTATGATGCGAGAGTTTTTTTAAACTTGACTAGAGTCATTTTTTTAATATTTTCTGGTATTTTATTGTAGATATTGAGCACGTATTTCTTTTTGAGTCAGACATTTTTGCGAATAAGTGGGGTTTACTTTTTACAAATACAGCAGATTCCAAAATATACATTGCTGGTAGTGTTAGTATTTTCAGTGATTTAAAGGATGGTACACAGCTATCAGTAGTACGACGCTTTTAAAATTCTCAATACGTCACGCCTAGGTATAATTTTTAGCGAGTTATGACGTCACGAGCCCCCACTCCCGAGTTTTGATGCGTTTTATGTTTGTCAATATTCATTGATTTACAAAAACAAAAAATACGTGCTCATTCTTTTGTAAATTTAATCTAACTGACGGACTTAATAGATTTTCAATTTTTTGATACTGTCGTCATGTTTATTGGTATAATTATGTCACATTATCACATGACTTCGGATTGTTGTTGTCGATTATTTTCCCATACTGTTTTGAAAGCGATGAAATAGATTACCTAAAGCAGCTTACTCAAAGTTACAGTAAATGGAAAAAGTAAATGGAATGATCTCTCTGACTTTATTGTATCGTCTCCGAAATATCAAAGGCCGGTATCGAACTCTGGGTTTCGTAAAAGGTAACTAAAGGATTTGGAATGTCAAAGGAGATTGCTATCAAAATAGTATTATTTTGCCGTGTCTATCGACAAACCCAATTTATTTAGCTGAATATTTTAAACGGATAAAAAAGTTTGTAGTAGACTTGATTTTCTTAAAAATTCACTACTACAACAATTGTAATGAATTAAGATTTTTTCCTTTTTCATTGGGTTTTTCCATCACGAATCTTTTAGTAGCAGCCAGGGAGTCGGGATTTGCACTCGGTTGATGGCATTAGGCTTACCCCAATCATAAGCAGACTTAACTACTAGGTTTTCTCGGAAATCCACTACTGCATTTTTTTGTATGAATGTTAATGCCCGGTCGCATTTCTATGTCCTATGTCCATAGTACTACAAAGTACAAATAGGTAATTCATTAGGAAGTTAAAGTACTCACTAAATTGTTAATGATGCTCTGGGTAACCACTGCTCTTGAAATGACCACAGCACACAGAATTTCTAATAGCTTCAGATAGCATCGCTCACTGATTGTTTTTCTGGCTGGTGATAGTTTTGTGCCCTGTTTTCGATAACCAAGCTTTCATTAACTTCTATGTGGATTTAGTTGGTTCTGTTCTAGTAAAAAAATCTGTGTTAGGCCGTGAGTAAAGAATACCGTATACCTCATAATTTTAATATCACGCTTGCAATGCTTGAAGGGTAAGGCAGGTCGACAGCGCGTTCGTGTCCCACGCGCGCCTCAAAGAGATGTCAGCATAAAGGGAGGGGCCCGCAAGAGCCGAAGCCTGCCGGGGTTGCGGGACTGTTCGAAAGAGATACCGCGACCCCGGAACGTAAAGAGCGAGGAAGGAACATGGATGGTCTTTAGTCAGTCGAAGTCTGACACTCCCTCCCGCTCCGCCCAGAGTGGGAGGGAGTCATTTGGTGATTTCCCACTCGAAAAAAAAGGGTGTACCTATTAAAACCCTTATTTATTTTTTTGCACCCACGTTTGGCAAGTTATGTCTAAATCCTATGTAACAGGGGGCTTGATGCCATTAATCGGAGAAAATCCAGACTCCGTGGCTGCTACTGAGAAATTCCTGATGGAAAACCCAATAACACTTTGCCCGGCGTGGGAATCGAACCCAGGACCTCATGCTCAGCAGTCGCGCTTGTCACCAATGAGGCAGTCCGTACCGTAAAACCTAAATGTTTAACCACTAGGAAATAACTCCGAGGTGACAAAACTGGCTACTGTCTACTTGTATTACAGAAAAAAACTTATTTAGATTGACCCATAGTATTGTTGATGCACACAGAATTTGTCCTCTATATCTTCCCCAAACAAAGGTATAGGTGTTTTAATTAAAGTGTGAACGTTACCACGCAATGTTGACGGTCACAGTTTGAGTAACGAGTCTCAGAGGCCCCCTGAACGAACCTCATCGGATTTTAAAAGCCCAGTTCAATAAACGAAACCATTACTAAATGCCCCCGGGCAACATAGCCCCAGTCTTCAGTACCCATGAAGTTTTCAGTTTTTCTAACATTTGTAGTGTGCAATGTTCGAGTATCTTTAATTTTTTTTTGTTCCTTTTCAAGCGGTTATATCATCGGAAATCCAATTTATTTTCGATTTACATGCAATGATACGGATTTTTCAGGCTTATTTTATGTCAGAGTGGAATACATGAAAATCTCTGTGAAGGCTACCGTTCTACTGCCAACGATTAGCGAGAAGCGAGTAGAAATACCTACAACAATAAAGAAGTTACTTGTTCATCTCATTATCTTAATGAATACAGATTTTTCGTCGAAAGTGTGAAAAGACAGCGATCTAGAACTACACGGGACTTACATCTATAATACGTTTCTCGAGCAAGAAAATGGCCAACACCATTTTTTTTTGTCTAGATGGCTGCACTTTTTCCAACCACTTTCACTCTTGTAGGACACAAACAACATTGGTGACCACCAGCGCCAAGGCAAATATATGTAGCTCGATATTCCCGGAAAAACAATTGAAACATGGATCCCAAAATGAAAATCAATCACAAAAGAACAGAGGATGATAATAAGAAAACATTTTTTCCATTTTACTATTAAGAAATAGAAGAGAGACGCTTTCTCTTCAGCTGTGGAACACCCCTTTTCCATGAACTAACGGTCGTGAGACTAGGGGTTACCTGGCCTGTCGCCGCGGGCTCTAGTTGTCAAGATGTCATGTCTGTAAGCTTCCGGACCGGCCCATGCGCCTTTAGTTTGTGCTCGGAATACTCGTATTATCGGATGCTCGGAGCAGACACGCTAAGCCGGATTTATTCCAGCGATGTCGTGTCAGTGTATAAACCCCTTTAGAACTTGGTTTGCTCCAATGTTTGTAAGCGATTACCAGAACTGCATTATCATATCACTGACGAATCTTAATATTAATATCACTGAATGGGGAACTATTTAATTATTGTGCTGAACATTTTTTTTGCGCTTTTAGTAATCTATCAACACAGTCCTATTAGTAAATAATAAACAGTAAAATAGTAGAGAAAGATCAATATTAAAATAAATTATCGATGGGGAATGATTAATAATAGTTTATAAAAAAATGTATTGGTCCTTTAATTCCTTTCTGCCTTTTTACCCGACTGCGCGACGCAAAGGAGGGTAATGTGTTTATCAGTCTATGTATGTATGTATGTATGTATGTATGTTTGTTTCTATGTGGCGTTCTAGAGACCAAATGCGTAGGCCGATTTTGATAATTCTTACGTCAATCGATTCGTCTTAACCTTGCGAGTGTCACTAAAGACATGACAGTAATCAAAATTCACCACAGCGACAACCAGACGCCATATTATCGTCAAAATGAAAAAAAAAAAAGTCGATGAACTATGTCAAGTGGGGTGTCGTTGAATAGGTATTTTAAAATCATCTTTAGGTTGCTTTTATCATTTTTCATTTTAAATAACAGTTTAGGATATATAAAGATTTAAAGTTGTTTAACAAAACAATCATTTTCGCTAATTTTCTTACTTATTGATTTAAGTTTTTATTCGTAACTAAAAAGTATAAAATAAAATAAAATAATTTAAAGAAAAACAAAAAACCCGACTGCGTAAAAACTAATTTTAAAAAATACGTGAAAAAATTAACTTAAATAAAAACTAAAAAGAAAGAAACAAGCCCAGTAGTTTAGAATTCTCACAGAAATACTCACAGTCGGGGCCCATTCAAATTTTACCAATCAAATCTTCCCAAGGGGCCCCCGACTGTGAGTCGTTCTGTTCTGCATTAGAATTTATGATTTGTTACAGAATTCTAAACTACTGGGCTTGTTTCTTTCTTTTTAGTTTTTATTTAAGTTAATTTTTTGACGTATTTTTTAAAATTAGTTTTTACGCAGTCGGGTTTTTTGTTTTTCTTTAAATTATTTTATTTTATTTAATTTATTTATCTAATAGGGTATACCAATAGTACTATATACTGATAATTAATGTGGAACAATAAAAATAACATTGAAGTACTGGTATAAATACCTTTTAGTCCGAACTCGGAACCATTTTTTATGAATGTATTTAGTAAATAGATGTTACATCCAAGGTCTACGACCAGACATGAATCCAGAAATGGACTGATTGCTGTGCCTTTGGTAGAAAACGAGGAAACCCTTTTAGCATCATCATCATCATCGGCCTATTAATGTTCCCACTGCTGGGACAGGCCTCCTCTCCATGAGAGGGAATGAGCTATATAATCCACCACGCGGGCCTAGTGCGGATTGGTAGATGTCACATGTCTTCGAATTTATGGTTCTAGGACATGCCGGTTTCCTCACGATGTTTTCCTTCACCGTTTTGAGAGCAGCGGTGATGTAATATATTACACAAAGTAATTCGCCTGCCTGGGTTCGAACCCACGACTTACTGAACGTAAGTCGGGGCCGCCACCACTGGGCCACCGCTGCTCTCTGATTACCCTTTAAGCACTTTCTTTGAAAGTTAAAAATTATTATTTAAATCACATTAAAGCACAGTTTATCATTATCCAAAAAAATAAAAGAAGCACCAAAATAAAACTAACTGCAATACCTAACACCCATCTTGTCAAAGCTCTCCAAAACGACCTCGCGTTCCCTTTAGCACCAATTGGAGAGCAATATCCGACATGATGCATACGAGCACCTCCGGAACCACCCGATGTATCCCGAAGGCTATAAGAAGATTGTCGTGTAGTATAATGGGGAATATTGGCGTATATGAGGTTACGTGTTGCCTACCTGTTTGAATGTGTGTTTATTTATGGTTGCATGACATGTACATGTGACAAAAGTGTAACCTAGAATAGGTTGTAAAGATATATAAGTTAAAACAGGTTTTATACCTGTTTTTCGTCGCATGCATTTCACAATATTACCTACGGTTTCACTTCGATAAATTACAATCTACCGAAAAATAATGCGTTATATTTAAGCAATATGTTCAGTTGACAATATTTCGAGAGTTTACAATCTCGCTAGAGAGATTACAATCTAACGTGTTTGACAATTTTACGGTGACATATAAAGTGATACAACAGTAGACAGCCTAATCTAACTTATTTCTTCTGCCATCAGTACTATGAGCCTGCCAAGAGTAATAAGACGAAGTTTATTGATATTGCTGGGAGCTACAAGTATCGGGTAACATCTTAATCAATAGGCTACGGACTGATTTAACCGCCGACACAACTGTTTGGTTACGTCGGTGCCACAGAACTTATTATTGGGTAATATGTTAGTTTATGAGGATACTAGCATATGGAACTGCTTTCTGTTAGCTAAATTTCATCCAAATCTATATAGTAGTTTTAGCGTGAAAGAGTAATGAACATCCATCCTTCCATTAATCCTTACAAACTTTTGCATTTATAATTTTAGTAAGAAAAGATGTATCGCTCGTGCTACTCTAGAATCCCTTGCTACGCTCGGGATTTTATTCTAGAATCCTGAGCGGAACGAGGGATCCAACTTAGTCTCTCGGAATTCAATTCTCTTTTTTCTCTTGTTGTATAATCTACTATTGTTGTGTATACAGCAGTGTTATTAGTAGTTTAATGGGACCGTTTTTGCTAACTAATAATGCGGTGTACTGCAATTCAGGATGCATCATCTGCCTAGCCTTTTCCCAACTATGTTAGGGTTAGCTTCCAGTCTCAACGAATGCAGCTGAATACCAGTATTTTACACAGAGCGAATGTCTATCTGACCTCCACAACCCAGTTAGTACTGGGAAATACGATACCCCTTGATATGACTGGTTATCAGGCAGAATTTCGGGCCACTGACTTCTTGACCAACGCGAACCGTGCACCTTTTTCCAAGTTTGTGCCCATCTAGGCTTATATGAAATAAAATATTTTGGTTTTGATTTGATTTACAATCTTGTAACAACTGTCCAATGGTTTAACGCGTGCTTTCCGAGGCACAGAAGCCCTTCTTACCAACAAACTTATTCCTAATTTTATAGTTGTAACCACATAAACGCGAACGTTTTGTTATTCCTTGACCAGAACAGTTAGTCAGAGTTTGATTTCCTTTTGAAAGATTGATTATGTGGATCCTGAATGGTAAATTAATGACAATGGTGTTTATTTGAGCACTTTTTATTATCGTTTTAACTGATGGTAATGTACTGCCGCGCTCACTGACGGTGACCTACGCTACTTTTGACATATATGCATTTAGATATAAGGTTGAAAAGTGGTCAATCGTCTGTAGTACCTTAATAAGTAAGTAGCTACCATAATCTCAAGCAAGTGTCAATCTTGAGTTCTGGCTCCATAAATTCAGAAGGGCCTTATTTATCAATCGCGTACGACATAGACTCTTATCTAATGTCTTATTAGTACTAAAGATACGATCGGAAATTGCGTGCGAAAAATAGCAGCTGACTTTTCTTTTTTTGCGTAACCGAATCTAGCATCCTTCGTTTATTCTATAAATAATCTTAGTAAACTTAGTAGTACTTAAAGTTAGCTTTCTGTAATATGAGTGGAAAAGTAGTTCGGAGGTTAGATAAGTACTTACAATTCGCTGAAATAGTGTATATTTTTCCGAGTCAAGTAATGTTTGTATTGACATACAACCTATTTGTAATTCGACCTACCAAAGCAGAGAAAAAGTAATCAATCAAGTTCGCCTCAGATGGACAGGCGTTACTCAAGTTTCGATGTTACGCAAAATCAATAACGAGAGTTTATTAGCAACTTGTAAACAAACCGTTATTGGCTTCGCAATAAAGGTGAAATTTCAAAACCGCTGCGGCAAAGGCAAAAGCAGACCGCAGCGACACGACTTTTTTTTTAAACCAGCCAGCCTAGTAACTAAGCCAGGAAACATTTTCGATGATGACATTATTGTCTATGGCATACCACTACCTGCAGTTGGTGGCTGTCTATAATTCAGCGACAAGACTTTTTTTTTTAATACAAGCTTTTATTTTGTTTTTGTTTGCTTGTAGTTTGTTCAGGTAAACCTTGTCACTGAATTTCTAACCAGTTCCCCTTAACCGATTGAGCTCAATTTTTGCACACACTTTTTGTTCTGGTGACTATACAATTTTATGATAGACATCAGCCAGGATCTTCTCCTCAAGCGAGAACTCCTTAACGGTTAATGCACGGACACGAAACTTTCTATACGCGTTCAAAGTTGATAGGTTAATTTTCTTCTTTTCTTTTTAATAGAAGCTTGTTTGTTATTAATTTAAAAAAATGGTTTAACAAATGACAAGCGCGAAAATGAAAAAGAGAAATGCTACCTGCTGACGAAGTTGTGATGTTGCATTCGTATTTAAAAACAGTAGCATTGTCCATTGTACCCGTAGTTAGTGTCAACTGCAACGTCGCTACTGTTTGTGGTCTGTTGTTGCCCTACGAATTGCACCTTAAGGCTACATTTTCATTGGCTTCTGCCTAAAGCTACTTGAGGCAATCACTCCTTAGAAAAGCAGGACTCAAAATACAAACAATTTGTTGTAGTGGAAGCCTTGGGTTATCTATTGTTAGAACAAACTACAAAGCTATTGTTTTTTATCTGTAACACTGCAAAGTTCATTAAGTGAGGGCGAAATAGGGCGTAAAATCGATGAAAGCCTCAGGGCCCGTGCGGCCGGTAAATCAATTTGTGAATATATCTGATACATCAGATGGGTACCGGCTCCTGCGCTACAAACTCGGTTGCAGAATAGCCCCAAGTGTATGTTTCTATGCGTTGACAGTTTGACACATGTTAGCGGAATTGCCCGCGGGTTGTAAGCGTAAAGTTTAAAACATGCAACTGTATCGTTGTAACTGTATTTGACTGCATGGAAACTCATAACATAAACTGAAATATTAATTCCTGAGTTGATCTTGGACGTCACTGACATGGTTGAAGAGAAATGTTGTGAGGAAACCGAGACTTTTTCTGTATGAGACAATACAGCCTGATATTATTATCAACTGCAGTTTATAGCATTTTAGGGTAACAACTATCTAACACTTAAATGCTGTTCTGAGAATGAAAAATGTAACAATAATTCACGAAACAATAGTTTCGATTCATCATCATCATCATCAGCCTATTAATTTCCCCACTGCTGGGACACAGGCCTCCTCTCTATGAGAGGGAATGGGCTATAATCTACCACGCGGGCCCAGTGCGGATTGGTAGATGTCACATGTCTTCGAATTTTTTGGTTCTATGACATGCCGGTTTCCCCTCAATGTTTTCCTTCACCGTTTTGAGAGCAGTGGTAAAGAAATTACACAAAGTAATGCGCTTGTCTGGGTTCGAACCAACGACTTATTGTTCGTAAGTCAAGGCCACCACCACTGGGCCACCGCTGCCCTCAAAGTCGCTGTTTCGATTAACTGAAGGGAATGGATATTTTTATTCCAGTTATGAGAGAACCTAAATTGTTCGGGGTGCACGGTAGTGTTAAAGTACAGTTTTGATTTGGTTTTTAGGAGTTTATTAAATGCTCTTAAAGTTTATTTTTAAAATGACTTAAAGTAAAATGTTATTTTAAATGTTTTGAACCCACCCGTGCACTCGGTCCGTTTGATGTCTCACATAATGCACTGATGTTGAATTGAAGTATTTATAAAATTGTCACTTAGCGACATGATTGTTGTAAACTGCTACATTAGCAAGTGTTCGTTTGCTTAGACTAAACATAAATATTAGGTTTTACTCGGAATAGGTTTTCTGAAGACCAAACAGTCAGTGTTAGTTTCATATTCTTCTTTCTAAGCAGAATTTAATATTCATGGTAACATAATAGAATTGGAAATCTGAAAATGTCAACTGCCAAAACTTGCGGAAACAAGTTGTGAAGGACTTGTTTTGTTTTCGTATTAATAGATACTGTTTATATGTCCTCATTCCTCTTACTGAAAAAATCATCAAACGGAGGAGCTCGTGGCTAACAGCCGCTCGGTGCAGGTTGGTCTGTGGATGGGTGACCACCCTTACATACCGTGTTTCCTCCGTGCCTCGGAAAGAACGTTAAGCTGTTGGTCCCGACTGTCATTTGTACATCTTTGACAGTCGGTACAGGCAGTCAGTGGTCAAAAAGTCTGACGACCAGTTTTGCCAAGAGATACCGTATTACCCAGTACTAACTGGGTTGTGGAGGTCAGAGAGGCAGGCGCTCCATGTAAAATACTGGTATTCAGCTGCATCCGGTAAAACTGGAAGCCGACCTCAACATAGTTGCGATAAAGCTAGGCAGATGAAACTTGTATTACGTAAATGCTAAGTTAGTTTGGTTTCCCTAACAATTCTCTAGAAAAACTGAATCGTCGTTCAAAGAGATAGTATTTCAGATAATGTTCCTATTATACTTAAAAAGATAGCTTTAATGAGGTTAAAGAGAGGCACAATCTTGAGTTTATTACCTCATTATAATAAAATATTAATTTGTTTAAAAAATACAGTGATATCCACAACATAAATACGAGGAACAAACACAAATTTGTTGTTCCTGCAACGAGACTCAAAAAAATAGGGGGTACGTTCAGATGCCAATGTATACGTTTTTACAATAAACTTCCGAGCCATATTCAAGCACTAAGCCTGAATAAATTCAAATCGTTTATTAAACGAAAGCTATGCCTGAAAGCTTTCTATCATGTCAATCACTATCTCGAAGATAAAAAGGCTTGGGATTAAACTGCTCCAATGAAATTTGCTCTGTGAATGTTGAAATTTCGGACTTCGCTTGTTTATTGTTGATTCCTTTATTTTATACACTGTGACATTGAATGATTTGACATGAATACTTAGTTCAGTATTTTATTATTTTTTTACGTTTTATTATTATTATTATTATTTTTTTTTTGTGTGTGTATTTGACATGAATATTTACTTGTGACTGTCATGACATTTAATGATTTGACATGAATACTTAGTTCAGTATTTTATTATTTTTTACTTTATTTTCGTTTATTTTATGTGTGTGTTTTTGACATATCGTATTTTTATTGACATTTGAATTTGAATTGTAAATTATTATTTATTATATTTAATTATTGTGAATGTGAGGACCTTGTGGGTCACTTTTTGTTGTTTTTTTTCCCACGACTGTCTGGCAGCTTGAGTGCTTTATGCGACCTACCCAAATGTCCTTTCTTTGGTATTGTTCGTCGTTTCGTTGAGCTCCTTGAGTTATAAGTCGAGCTACACGATAACTGACAAATGCTTGCACTGACTGGACAGGTCCACTCAAATCTGTGTGGTTCTTTCTTCAAAAGACCATCTCAGACACTAATCTGCATAGTCCTCATGTGAATTAAGCAAGATTGTCTGGACTTCAAAAGAGACTATGACCTCTGAGTTTGTTTCGGCTGTTTCTTCTCAGAGTAGTCAGGTACGAAACACCGGCCTCATCTAGTTTTAAAAAAAAATGACGTGTAAAAGTGTTTGAGAAAACCTACTTGCTGAATAAATATCATTTATCATTTCACCTTATTATGTCTTCCCTTTATATTATTTTGAAGCAAAAAAGCTTCGTTTATTGGAGGTATTTTGTTCGATCGTTCGTGTTTTTGTTTGTAAAGGATTTTTAACTGACGACTAACTGACGGTGGTAATGTGATGGAGAGCTGGAGAACACAGTCTACCTAGTTCACTGACTATCGACCATTTTTAACCTTATGACTTTGGGCATAAGGGTGAAAACGGGAGACCGTCAGTGAACGCCGTAGTACAAAACTGCTTTTGAGCTTTCTATCAGTCAGCTGTCTGAATTGTTTCTAAGAGTATTCTCAATAGGTTTTCATAAATGACTAGCACAGAAATTTAAATCTTTTGCAAAACTGCTAAAGCTTTGTCTGCGTTGCATCTAGAACTGTTATTTCAGTTCATACGATCGCAGTTTTACAGTTTCCCAAATTGGATATTCTCATCCAGTCAAATCTAGCGGCTATGCTCATAAAATGCCATCTGCTTGATAAATGCCATTTCATATTAAAATATCTACAAGCAAATTATTATTTTATACCTACTAAAATCACCGTTCACCTCTCACAACAAAGCTTGGTTTTTTTTTAGATATTTATTTCAATCCGCTTTTATTTGACTGTACTTTATAACGACTTGACGACAAAAAAATAAAATAAAATTGGAAGGTGCCAACTCGCGAGCACTCGCGAGATTAACAGTCGCCAGTTGACGAATAAGCCAGGTTTTCCCAGCTTGCATGGGCTTCTAGTCTAACCGGATGCAGCTAAATACCAAGATATCACCTCCTCAACTCAGGTAGACACTGTTGAACACCATCGCAAAAATGCCTACATTAACACAAACCTATACGTTATGCCTACTAACCTAAAACCCATTTTTCAGTTCACCATCGAACCAGAACACCAAGCACCTCAAACCATTACCCAATTGCACGATCGCGATTTTTTCGTACATTTTGCTATAAATCGATGCCTCTGTTCGACTATATCGCGCCGTAGTTTTATTATTCAGCTCAATGAATTGTAAAACTGATCGCAGATTCATTTTCCCTCTATATTTTTTCCGTTGAAAAATTGGCACGGTAGATGTTAACTAATTTCTGTCGGGCGCAGGTGCGTTCCAATATTTGCAATCAAAGCTTTTTTTAGCTTGGTCCTTTACTGTTTTGGACTATTTTTTTCGTTTATGTAAAGTAAGTGAAACATCATGGGTCGGGCTTTTAATTATTTTCGTGTCAGTTGCAAAAGGCTAAGGAAATTATTTTGTAAGTAACGGTTTTTTTTTGTGTGGTAAATTCAATTTACGAGCTTGCTTTGTTACATAAAATCGCGCCTGTAATATCGTATGGGTTCGGCAGAGGTGTACGAAATAGGGTTCCATTTCGACAATAAGGTACTTAATGTAGACGACAAAAAAAAAATAGTCTTTCAGTTAGATTATCAACAAATATTTGACCTGTATTTTTTCTTTTGTTACATACACCAAAATTGACAAAGATACGACGACGCTTTAAAAATTCTCAATATGTCACGACTTGGTATAATTTTTAGCGAGTTCTGACGTCATCACGAGTTTTGATGCGTTTTATCTTTGTCAATATTCATTGATTTACAAAAACAAAAAATACGTGTCCATTTTTTGCCAAGTCTAACTAAATTTGCAATTTTTTGATACTATTGTCATGCCTATGTTTAAGTCCCATTTAATAGGAGGTGAGCCTATTGCCAATAACTGGACATAACCCGGGCTCCGTGGCTGCTATTGAGAATTTCCTAATGGAAAACCCAAAAAAATTTTGCTACCGGGGAATCGAACCCAGGACCTCACGCTCAGCTCACTAGACCAACGAAGCAGGCTTGCTGTTATATTAATTAGGTATTTAAAAATGTATGAGATAAGGTTGTATTCCCCATTTATCTAACAGCCTCTATCCTCATATCTCTCCAGTGTAACACATTTCACAATTCAGGCAACTCGTTCGGCGTAACTCGTAATATTTCGAACAATTTCACGAATGTGCTTAGATAAATTAGCTTGTACATTGCGATGGGGAATGGTTCCGTGTATGAAGATAAACTGTCGTTTGGTTTTGTGGTTCGAATTATATCGGACCATATAGCTTCTAAAACCTTTGAATTTTGGGGATAGTAGTGCAAGTTTTCTTGATTCTGCTATATTTTTTTAAGCGTGATGATAGCGGCTGACTCAATTTATATAAATTGAGTCAGCCGAGATTGAATTTGAAACCAAGTCTAGGTCTTGAATGCAAAAAATTGAAACGGAAACCTTCCTCCAATTGAATCTAGTGTTCTAGAGACAGTCAACTTGCTTAGTCCGCATACTTTTCTGTGAAAACTCGAGAGGATGAACATGAGTGAGATAGAAATATCAAAATAATAAGAAGAAACACATCACAATTTACAATTACTCTTAAGCTTCACAGTGGCCCGCGAAATTCAAATATTACAAAATATAAAAAAATACAGTAGTTCAGTGTCAGGTTGTGTGTTTTAAAATTAACTGTAATTTTAACAGTACTTAATAAATGAATATTTCATGACAAATTCATTCAAAACAGTTAACACATGAACTTACAGGGTTCTAATGATGATTTAATTCTGCAACTACATACGTGTTACAGCTGCGAATCATATTTTAATCAACATATTAAGTACACAACTTGACCTTCAAATTACAAAAAAAAACCTAATTTAATTACGCGGACTACCGTAGAGCTTCCACCTTAAGTGATATGCGAATTTAAGCACAAAATATACATGCCCGTAGTTTGCATAAAAGTTGGTATACATACAAACATTCTTGTAAGTGCCTTTTACTTAAGCCACCCACAGCATGGACCGGTTAAGGACATGAATGCCTCACAGGTTGACCTGCAAGATGCTCAACACAAAATAAAATTAGCTTGCATGCTTGTGAAGTTCACCAATCCGAAGGGAAATTCTCGTATTTCATGTACAATCTCATTCAAATCTGTCTCAATCTGTCAAAAACACCTTTACTTGAACCACATTTTTGATGAGTTTTGACAATGATTTATCGCTTAGATGAGATTGCGACTGGAATTTTAAATAAGAGAAATTGGTCCTCAGATGTCTGTTCCAATGGCATAGAATAATCAGCCTATATTGCTCCCAATGCGGGGACACAGGCCTCTGCTCTACGAGAGGAAATGTGCTCTAATCCATTACGCGGGCCTAGTACATGTTGGTAGATGTCTCATGTCTTCTCATTTTTGGTTCTAGGACATGCCAGTTTCCTGTTATGGCATAGTAGCCTACAAACTACGGTTCATGGTTGCAAGTCAAAGACATTTAAATATTTGATTTTAAATTTTGAATTTCCGTCTTTATACGAGCAAATTACGTAAGATATCAGCTACCATCGACTTAGCTCACAGAATTCGGCTGTCAAAATCAATATGGAATTAAGATGCATTGGAGAAGTTCCAAGTTACTACCTACCGTTAACTTAACTCGACTTACAGAGATTTATTATTCACCGCTTGCTTAAGCATTCAACTTTTTTATTTCAACCTCGAACGCTGTTTAAAGAGTTTTTAAGTGTTTGTTTAAACATGATTTTATGATAACACTTCTTGTGGTTTTTACGAATCTGTATAAAATGTTTGAAGTTTCAACCGAATCAATGATAGTTGCTTCTTCCAAACTGAATGTCTGAAGTATCTGTGTATTATGTGATTTTTAGGGTTTTTGTGGGTAGGTGGAAGGGTAATTAACGGGACCCTAGTACTTAGCCTCCGTGTCCGTCCGTCTGTCCGTCTGTCAGCAGGCTGTATCCGTAATAGGTAGACAGTAGATAGTTCGAGCTATAAATCCACCTTGGGGGCCGAGTGGGACATGAAATTTCCCTTCACCGTTTTGAGAAACGATGATAATTTTCTGACAAAGAAACGTTGAAAACTAGACTTAAACGATTAATACTTCTTCAATATCACTTTATTACACATTGAAACTCACAGTAACTTTACCAAGCATATGGCACAAACTAGAACATAATAATACATATAACAGAACACACATAACTGTCTAATTTGATTAAAATAAACTCCGAATGTAACAGACTCTCGTCTCGACTGTTATGTTAAAACTTTGTGCGAATTCACAAAGTTCTGCTAAATATTTTGTCATATCAAAAGTTGGGTACTTAGGCAGGTGTGCGAGATAATTTTGAAATGGAAAGTTGAATGTTTGTAATAATTCGAAATTATGTGCTGAAATAACAAAGTTATAAATGAAATATTTCATATTTTTTTCTACTACCGAGAAAATTAAATGGCGGTGCAAAATAAGGATTTATAAATAACTAGCTGACCCGCGCAACTTCGTCTGCGACACAAGAGAAAGACAGAGTCACAGAGAGTCGGTCGTAAGCACCTATAATACAATTGTCAAAGAGCACATCACACACATCATTCCGCATAATGAAAAGCGCGCCCGGTACAGTCATGATCATTATTTTGCTGCGGAGTTGTTTAAAACGGTGTATCTCCAAAGATATTCATTGAAATCAAATAACGTACCCAAGGGCAATTATGTTCAATATTAAATACTTGTGATTAAGAACGTATTTATTTTGATAAGGATAAATTACCATGTTTACAAAAACAGTTTTAAGGGCTTCTCTCGACAGCCACATACTTCAGCCAGGTTTTAAGTTCTCATCAAGGAGCATGAAATGAGCCGCGACACGAAAGCTGCTGTAAACTGTTGCGGACCTCTTACAACTGCTTTCCATTTAAAATTTCGCATTCTACGTGCCTATGAGGCCGTGTCCTAAAGTGCGCAACCTCTATAAAGCTTGGAAACCTTCAAATGCGGTATTAAAAACCGCGGCGCGCGGACGGTGACTATCGAGACATTCCAATTTTAAAGAATAGTATTATATTACATAAATATATACTATATTTTACTTTTTTGAATAAAATCGGATTGAGTTTTCAAACATGTATCAAAATAACATGTAGTTTAAATCAAAAGCACGAAGGTCCATATTCACCAAAAAGATGACGGTCTGATTATCTAAAAACGGCTGTTTAAAACACATTTTTGCATGGGAACATGTCAAAGTGACAGCTGTTTTTAGATAATCAGACCATTTTCTTTTCGGTGAACATGGACCTAAGGAGTGTTGATATCAAATTCGAAACGAAACAAATCAACCTAACCACTCGATAAAGGAAGAAGAGTTACTATAAAATATACAACTGCGTCATTGAAGCTGTGTATGTTGAAAGTTGGCAACTTCACAAATAATAAGCTGTCAAAAATGTTGCTGTTTCGATTACTTAATTAATTGAAATTACATTGTGTTGCACAGGTCTTCACCTAACGCTTCTTAGCACTCGTAGCCGATCACGCGATTTCCACGATTTTTGTTCAACCAAAAAGTGATCAACGAGCTTAAAGAAGTTTTCACTTCAAAAATACTGGAAGTTATGACTTTAGATAATCTTGAAGAACCCTGCGAAGTTTCACTACCTTATTCACCACACGAAACGGATAAGAAACAAAAACATAAAAACAGTAGATAAAATAAAAGAAACAAAACAAATCTTTCAAAATATTAACCAAAGAGGCGTGAACCCATAACTGTCACTTTTAAAGTGCGTAAGCAAATCTTACAGAAAGGTGTCCGTTGGGTCGAGTTACACTCCAGTAATTCTTGACAAATAGTCGTCTTCCTGTTGTGCTGATAACCTGAATGAGCCTCTACCTGCTGAGTTATTAATAGAATCCCGTTTAGTTAATTTTCTTGAGGAAATTGGGCCCGGAAGACATCGCAGTGCATTGAAGCGGGGGAGGTCCTTTCTTGTTGGAAATTGTTTAGCGTAATGAGATCATAAATTGAAATGTATTTCGTACAGGTAAACTTAACAATATTATTATGTATAAAATGATCTTTTAATTGATCCTGCAACATGTGTATTCATATAAAGTACTTACGGGATTATATCCGTGATTTTCTTTTGTTTCTCTGAGCTCCCGATATTTCGACGCTCACGACGAATACGGGGAGCTCACAGAAACAAAACATAATCACGGATATAATCCCGTAAGTACTTTAAATGTAGTAAAAACCGTGAAAGTCTAAAACAGTGCATGTGTATTCATTTTATTATACATTCGTTTCTAAGTACAAATCCACACTCCGAGGCTGCATGGAGTGTGGGTTTGTGCCTGGTTGATGGCAATAGGCTAGGCTCGCTTCATTTAAGATGGGACTGAAACATAACGTGCAAAATTTGGGTTCAATATAATTTGAGTACACCTCTGCCTAACCCTTCATGGATTAAAAGCTTGATGTCATGTTATGTTATGTAATACATTAATTTAAAGTACTCAAAGAAGCAACACAATTTCAACGACAATTTTTAAAACACTCGTAAAATATTTATTTAAACACACGGAGGAGCTCGTGGCTAAATAATAACAGCCGCTCGGGTCGATCTTTAGGTTAAGCCGTGCCTGTCTAGGTTGGTCTGTGGATGGGTGACCACCCTTTCATATCGAGTTTCCTCCGTGCCTCGGAAAGCACGTTAAGCTGTTGGTCCCGGCTGTCATTAGTCCATCTTTGACAGTCGTTACAGTCAGTGGCCCAAAAAGTCTGACACCACTCTTACCAAATAGTATCGTATTTCTCAGTATTAACTGGGTTGTGGAGGTCAGATAGGCAGTCGCTCCATGTAAAATACTGGTATTCAGCTGCATCCGGCTTCACTGGAAGCCGACCCCAATATAGTTGGGAAAAGGCTAGGTAGATGATGATGAGGACAGTTTGAAAAGAAAACATAACTATCTTTATGTTTGAACTAGCGGACGTCCCGCGGTTTCACCCGCATAGTTCCCGTTCCCGTGGGAGTACGGGGATAAAATATATCCTATGTTACTCGTGGATAATGTAGCTTTCGAATGGTGAAAGAATTTTTAAAAACGGTCCAGTAGTTTTTAAGCCTATTCATTACAACCAAACAAACAAAGTTTTCCTCTTTATAATATTAGTGTAGATATTATTCTTTTGTTGAAATGCCATTTCGTGTCTCTTCTCAATTTGACTACAATCTTGCTTGATTTATTTGAATTGTCCAACTACCAAGGACTACCGAGGGTCCGTGTCCGAATCATTACTTTTACAGCCAATTCAGAAGTTAGTAGAACTAAAGTTATTACCATAGTACGTGACCCCCTTACATTTCATGCAGTAAGTTGAACCACTCGTACTTTGGCTTTCCTGATTTGTTGAGGGCGTTATAATACTCAGCTTGCCCTTACGCTTTGGCCACAACCTACAGGCCCGAGCGACATGTGTCTTGTGACAGCGACTGCGACACTGAATCAATTTCCAGCTCACAACGCGGCAGCCTCAATTTCTGAGCGGATGCAACGGGTGAGCGCGATCTGATAAGGCACCGTCACAACTAAAGAGTAAGTCGAGGTCGCAAGTTCCTTGATGCAAATCAGGTCGCAAGTCACATGACCCGAGATTGTGAGCGAAGTCTTATAAGAACACGTTATGTTCTAATATATCAGGAAAGTCTCACAAAGTTTTTTTACTTATTTTATTTTTAGCGGGCCGAGGAGGCAGCCTTGGGGTAAACTTCGTTTTAATTATTTCTTCGGAACGACCGTCCGTGTTTTTAAATCATTATTTTTCGATGCCTACAGGGGAATGAGCATACGTAATATGAAATGAGATGATAAAATGGGAAATCTTCTTGCAATGTACCTAAGATGAAATCCCACGAAGCCTTGGTTAACTTTCCCGTCACACTTTGAAAGTTACTCACTCACAAGTTGATCTAGAAATGAAAAAGTTGACAAAGAGAAGCTAGGGTTGTTCACCACTTTTATTCTAGAATTTAATTAAATCACGCATATATTTATAAAGGATGAAGAACTTTACGCCCTGTTCTGCATATACTAACTATAACACTATACTAAGTAGCATGGCGGAGGTTTTTAGTGAACCTTCAATTTACCTTATATTGTGAATTACTAATAGCAGGTGTCTGCATTGCTGAAAAACAAACATAGGTTTTAAGCTATCAAGGTTCACAACTAAACTTAAAATGTCACTTACGGGATGCTAAGAGTGTATTTTGCCGTGCTTAGAGCCTTATCACACTAGCCGCTAGTGTGATAAGGCTCCGCTTTGAATACTGCTAGAGCTGCTGCTAGCTATTAAAAGCAGTGTTTCCTCCTCGGAATCCATTTTGTTACCGAGTGTATTGTACGTTGTCAATTCGCGACGAATTCGCTGCGCCACCGCTCCGCTTTGAATCCGCTGGCAATCCGCTAGTGTGATAAGGCTCTAAGTGTTGAGTTCCAGTTGTGCGCGTAGCAAAAGACAAAGAAAGAGGGTAGACAGATTTGTCTGCTCCTAACAAATTTTTCCATCCACCCGCATTCTCCAGTCAACCCGAGATCATGGCGCTTGCAACAGCGTTGAAATATTGGGAGCTCAGTACAAACAATAATCACGGAAGATATCCTGAACACCGACTGTTAAAAACACTAACAACATAATGCCCAGTCTGAAAATCGAATCCAGGTTCCCGCGTTCCCGGGGCTCGTTCCCGGGGCTGCAGGACTAGTCGAAAGAGATACCGTGGCCCTGGAACATAAAAGGCGGGGAAGGAACATGGATGGGTTTTAGTCAGTAAAAGTCTGACACTCCCTCGCGATCCGCCCAGAGTGGGAGAAGTTATTCGATGATTTCCCAACCGAAGAAAAAAAAAGGTTCCCGCGATCAGCAGTTATTCTTGCTAAGACTATGCCCAAATGCCAACAAGACAGTCCTACTTCTATTATTGCATCACTAAAAATAAATAGATCAATGTCTAATATTCCTCCGTCCTTCACCATTTAAGATGAAGGAAGCCCAAACGATATTCGATAGCGAAACAAATGAACAATACAAAAGAGAGGAACTGATAACTATTTGCAGACTGACAAAGGAATTTATGTAATCTATGGACCTAGTTGTATAAGGGGGCTCTTTAGTTGTGACAAAAGCAATAAACTCAAGCAATGGAGCGTAAACTATCATTATGGAAGTTGTATTGGAAATTCTACTGCTATATATACTATACTATGTAAGTTGGAAAATCCTTTTGTAAATATAAATAGAACTACGGTCAGTGTAATCGGCTTAATAAGGACGTTGTAAAGTATATTAGTAAACTTTTCGATAATTATTAATGTGTTGGGTTGATTATTAAAGTTTTTGGACTTGTTTTGATAAAATAATTTAAACTGTTTGTTAAATAAGTATTCAGTGTCACAATTAATATTGCAACTCATCTAGACTAATATTATAAAGAGGAAAGATTTTTTGTTTGTTTGTTAGTACCGGATAAGCTCCGAAAGTACTAGACCGATTTTAACCATTTTTGCATCGATAGAAAGTTTAATTGTCAGGAAGTTACATAGGCTATAAGTTAAATTGATATCTTGAAAATTGGCCGAGCTATCACAATTTCTGCGGTCGAAGTCACGGCCAAGGTGCTAGTTATCATTATTTTAGTGCAACACAATGTAATTTCAATTAATTAGGTAATCGAAACAGCAACATTTTTGACAGCTTTGTATTTGTTAGCTAAAAGTTGCCGATTTTCAGAATATACAATTTTAATGACGAAGTGGTTTATTTTATAGTAGCTCCTTTGTGAAGTGGTTAGGTTGGTGGTGTAAGAGTTTTAATGCTGCACATGGGTTTCTGAATTGGCTTTACATGCCGCCGAGAAATATTTCTCAGGCATGTTGGTTTCCTCTCGATGTTTTCCATCACCGAAGCAAGTGATAATTGAATGGCGTAGTGGTAGTGAGGCTGCCTTACGTTCTTAGGGTCCTGGGTTCGAATCCCGGTAGGAGCAAATGTTTGTGTGATGAACATGGACATTTGTTTCCGAGTCATGGATGTTTATATGTATAATAAGTATGTATTTACAAACAAAAAAAGATATATGTAGTAAGTATATCAACTATATAGTGTCCACGACAAAAGCTTTGCTTAGTGTGGCACTAGGTGGCGCTGTGTGTTAATGTCCAGCGATATTTATTTATTTAATTATACAATACGCACATGAATACAACAGGCTGTGTCTTGGGTTCGAACTTGAGACCTTCGACTTGGTAGACCGACGGTCACACATCACACAACTACTCTTACTCTACTACCATACGACATTAATGGAAGTATATTGTAATAACATTTTTTATTCCACTTGTACAAACAGCTGCTTTGGACACACTGTATTTCGTGCGGAAGCATTATCGACTTTACAAATGTTAAGATAGAAACCAAAATTATTTGCCCATAATGTTACTGTGGAATCGTTATTTATTACCACATCAAGTAAAATCTATTACATTCCATGAGGTTCTTGTAGAAAAAGATTAGGGCCCTAAAGAAATATACGATTTATAGTGGAAAAACAATATTAAGATCGCGAGAACACGCGTTTTTCGCGTTTTATCGACAATTTTAGTGACTATTTTATTTTCACCATTTTTTTTCAATGTTTTCACATAACCAATTAAATAAAATCAGCAAAAAACATTTTAAGATTTTAATTAAAACTTTGAAGTAACATTTTTGTAGCTAGAGCAAAGAGCTTGAGCGAGATGGCTGTTTCATGATTTATCCGGAAACCTTTGAAATATTTAAGGAAACGAATGAAATATTTTATAGGGAACACCTGTGAACGTATATATTGTACTCACGAAAAATTGTGACGAAGCATCATCTGCTTAGCCAGTTTCCAGCCAGATGCAGCTGACAACCCGTATTTTAAATGGAGTGACTGCCTATCTGACCTCCACAACCCAGTCAGAACTGGGTAATACGATACTCTTTCACATAACTAACGTAAATTGTAAATAGATAAGCATTGTGCTAAATTGATACCACTTCATCGAAGTTTGACCATGCCATGATAAGTTTTTGAATAACGTGGTATCGAACTGTGGAGCGAATAGTTATACTTAGGTTTCTGCATGAAACTACAGCTGGGTCCAAAACTACTACGAAAGAAATATTTAAAAGTATCTACATAAAATAATAGAGACTGGAAAGCCAAAATAAATACTAACAGAAATGGAAACATAAAAGAAAATAAGCTGAATAAAACAATTTCAATAAACATGAGATTTAAATAACAAATTGCTTTCGTCCATCCACCGAAACAAATGAGATGGGGAGATTCATAGACTGCTTGTTTCGAGTTCCACCCAATATCCGGGATTTGTGTTAAGTTGAGACTGGCCCAAATATTGTAACATTCTTGTTATTAAAAACGTTCTAAATGTAGTCGCAGTCTCACGTCTAAAATAAAGGAAATGGACCAATTCTGCTCTAAATATACAAAAACTAGCGGACGTCACGCGGTTTTGGGAATAAAATGTAGCCTTTGTTACTCAGGGTGAATGTAGCTTTCCAATGGTAAAAGAATTTTTGAAATCGGCACAGTAGTTTTTGAGCCTTTCATTCATTACAAACATACAAAAATAAAAATATATTTATTTTTTATAACATTAATGTCGATAAAAGTATTACAAATAATTGAAGTAAATAAAAATAAGAATTTGAGAAACTGTTAAACGTACTTTAAAATAATTCATAATAAAAGTATTTTTATTGTTGATTTCACTCGAATACTCAAATTTACTCCTGAACTTATCGATGAATTACAATAAAATACATTACACGCGAATTATTGTTATTATTACATTATATGCGAATGGTGCATTCCTCTGCGATGTAATGGTTCAGATTCGCTTGTTTCTCGACAGCTCATCAATTTACTACTCCAAATGATTTTAACCCATAAAATGTTTATGGCCAAGTTCAAAATCGAATAAGAAAATTAAATAGGTTGTGGTAATTTGATGCGCTGACAACTGTACAAAATCGAATTTCAGATTGTTATAAAAACTAACTAAGCACATAAAAAAGAGACAGAAAAGCAAATTTCACATTGTTGTTATTATTATTATTACAGTCAAATGCTCTAATGTTTGGTGTTTTGTTGCGTGGTTCTTCCATATTTTTCCCCATTTTTTATTGCTTTCTTTCCCGTTAAAACTAACACTAGGTGACAGTTACTGTTAATTTTAACGGAATAAAAATTAAAAATACAAACAATAAGTGTTGTAATTTTAACAATCAGCTCAGACTACAACAACTACAACAACTGCAACTAGAGTATGAATTCATTTTGGTGTCGTTTCGTTTTAGAAAGCATCTGCCTCTGCCATCTAAGGCCAGTGCTGTTTCATAATGTCTTTTTTGTACATATCAGTCTGAAAACAAAGTAAAAATTTAGTTTAAATACAAAACACCCGCATGATTTTGACACCAGACCTTACCCTTTCTTTGTAACAGTTTTTATAAAGCCGCTCTGAAAGTGAAAAATAGTAGCAGTTATGCATAACTGCTACTATATACAAGGTTACTGGTAATTCGACGTATTCCTTGCAGGACGTCATAGTAGGGTTACAATGCAAGAAATTAAGCCACCAAATGTTCTACCGAAATTCAGTGGTTTTTGAGTTAGGTCGATTCTTAATCATTAAAAAAGGTCAGTACATTAAAATTCAGTACATTCGCGCTGTAAATCGTTTTTTAAATTGGCTTTAAATGATTTAATCTGGCATTTTTCATAAAAAACTAAAAATTGACCTAACTCAAAAACCACTGAATTTCGGTAGAACATTTGGTGGCTTAATTTCTTGTATTATAACCCTACTATGACGTCCTGCAAGGAATACGTCGAATTACCAGTAACCCTGTATATTCAAATATATTACACATGTAATAATTATTGAGTGATATGGATTATGGGGAGCTTGTGGCTTAATAATAATAGCCACTCGGATCGATCGTTAGGTTAAGCTTTCTTGCCTAGGTTGGTCTGTGGACGGGTGACCACCCTTACATAGCGAATTTCCTCCGTGCCTCGGAAAAAACGTTAAGCTGTTGGTCCCGGCTGTCATTTGTCCATCTTTGACAGTCGTTACAGATAGTCAGTGGCCCAAATGTCTGACAACCAGTCTTACCAAGTGGTATCGTATTACCCAGTACTAACTGGGTTGTGGAGGTCAGATAAGGCAGACCCCAACATAGTTGTAAAAAGGCGAGGCAGATGATGGATTATTAAAGAAAAAAATCCTGAGCAGGCAATTTTTTTATATAAAATTAAAATGCACAAAAAATAAAGAATGTACAGACGCCAGCCAGCACATCAACCTACTACAATCTATCAGATTTCTTTAATAGATTTTCACCTTTATCGCTAAAGGCAAAGGTTCAAGATTGATAAGAAAAAAAAAATCAGTTCCGGGTAGCTTGATGTGCTGCCTAATAATAATACAACGGTACAGACGCCAGTCTGTAGCGTTTCATCCTAGAATTTTTTATTCTAGAATGTTCTCTCGTTCATTATTATTTTTAGATAAAAACAGTGCCCAATAACGACTTTAGCTACGTCTTAAACCATTGACACCTTGAAAATGGACCTTATAACCATCCAATTTGTAACATAATACGCAATTTTAACGATGCAAAAACGTATTTCGGGTCAGCAGCGGGCTTAGCAGTCATTTCGGTGCTTTGACTTGTCGCTTAGTGTAAACACGATTAGTTATAGATATAGAACGTAATCGGTTTGGCCACGGGATACACGGTGAAATGTCACGAGTGTGTGACAGCGAATGCGGAGAATACAAATGAAGAAGAGCATGCCACGAACACTACGACACTGTTCTTCTTCACAGTTAATTTGCTGCTGGCTATTATCGTGCTGGAGAACCTGAAGTTTGAGTAAAACCAGCTTCATCATCTGCTTAGCCTTTTCAAAACTATGTTTGGGTCGGCTTCGAATCTAACCAGATGCAGCTGAATACCAGTGGAGTGACTGCCTATCTGACCTTCACAACCCAGTTAGTACTACTAGGTAATACGATACCCCTTGGTAAGATTGGTTGTCAGACTTTTGGGCCACTGACTATCTGTAACGACTATAAATGATCTATCTAATCTGCTGGGACCAACGGCGTGACGTGCTTTCCGAGGTACGGAGGAAACTCGGTATACCTAACCAATGGTGGTCCCATGGAGAAAGTTGTTCAGTTTGATAGTCTGAATCACATCTTGAAAAATATGAGCACACTTTCTCATACTCGCTGTAAATGTTACTTTTAAGAAGGGAACGCAACATATGTATGCGCGTGTGTCGCTTGACATAAGACGCAGCCGCAATTTGCATCGCTTCAGGTCGTGTACGGGGGCGTAACACTTAACTCACAAAATGTTTATTAGTCTCGTTTAGCGAGAATTTCCACTATCTTGCCAAGTTGCTCGGGACAAATCTCGGCTTTCGAATAATATTCGCATTTTTCATTTTGAGGTGAAATGAAAGATTTATATCTGGAAAATGCTGGTTTTAAACGAATGTATCTGTCATGTTCTAAGAAAAACTTATCTAATTTAAAAATCCATTAAGATGATTCTTGTTTTTATCAAAATTGCATGTCGGATTAAAATCGTACTTTCTGAACCATAAGACACAGGCGAGAATTGCTTCAAAAACATTTCGTATTCATGCACGGATTTTCAACAATCTTTTCGGTAGTCTTACAACATGGCAATTAAAGGAGATTTTTTTTTTGTTCGGAGATTTGGCCACCCACATAAACTGTAGCATTTAATAATGAAACGTACATTGATTTCTTCTTTATAATTTCTAGAATAAAGTGGTTAAATTAGCCAAGCCATGTCTAACCGGAATAAATGCGAAAAATCTGCAAAAACACTTATGAAAACCAAAATAAACAGAAAAGGTAAATGTCAAAATAATGAAGTTGTCTGTCAATCACTAAAAAAGTGGATTTATAACGTTCCGTGACACGTTGATTGTTTAAACCATCTATGCGATTTTAGTTTAAACCTTTAAAAATAGCATTAAAAATGCTTACGTTAGAAACTATTTATTTTTATATTCTGTTCTGATTCTACGAGTATTATAATTATAGCAGATATGATTACCAATGGGTTAGGTACCGTACTTTTTTTAATAAACGGAAAAAACGACCCTATTCACGTAAGTATTTTCTTAAATGACATTGACCACAACAGAAATGATTTGATTCGCAAAAACATATCATAACATAGCTTATTTATTGTGATTTTAAGATTCCGGTTTCACTTTTATGTAATTTTTCGTTTTGTAGTATAGTAAAATGGTTACTTTTTTTGGATGTAATCTGAATAATAAATGTAACGATCAGGTGGGCCCAAAAAAAATTGTCTCCAAATTTGTGTAGTAGTTTGTTGTGTCCTGTCAAAAAAACAAAATTAATGCATTTACCCACAAACTAAACAAAACACATTAATCTTCACACTGGCCTCACAGCATCCTTCTAATGATCTCACCCTGTCTTTCCTGATGCCAATCCCGGTCAAGAAACAAGCAACTGCACTTCTAAGACACACAAAACATAGGATGATTTATCTCCCGCAGTTTACGACACAACTTAACCGTATCTAACGATGAATTACGATCATCCTGCAGCGAACTTAGACATGCGAATGGAAACGTGGAAACCGAAAAATATTTTCATTTTCTAAACTTTTAAGAACTTGGCTTGTCGCACTACATTTTTATGAGTCTTCTTTTTTGGAGAAAAACTTTGTCGTTTAAAGTTTAGTATTTATTAGCTCGGTTGTTGGTTTAAGCTTTCCTAGTAAGTTTTTTGTTTTCATTTTATGTTATTATATTTTATTTGAATTATGGCTTTTCATGGTTCTTGGTTATGCTATTCAGTTTATGGAAGTCTGGTTAAGAAATATTATTTGATCAGAATCAAAGTAAGTATATTTTTTCTTAGCAATTCTTCGGGCTACGTCGGTGATCTTGGTTCTCTTGCTGTATTGTTTAGTAATTAAAACAACGATTTGTAGCTAATTACTATTTAGATTTATTATAATTTTAACTCTTATACTAGTTAGCCGTTACAGGGTTCTTGACACGCATGTGTCGGTGTTGCCAGAGCGGTTCCACCGATCTGGGGCGCGTTCCAATGCCCCTGTGTTGCCCTATGTTACATCTATCCCTTTTATTACAAATAATAAAAAAAAACAAACAAAAAAAATAAATAAAAAAGTACAATGTTTACAAAGTTAAGTTTTCAAAAATATACAATGTTTCATTTTCGTGATAATTTAGGTATAAACTACAATCAAATCCTTATGTTCTTACTTATTTAACCATTCCATTATCAAGCTGTATTCTAGTTTAATTTATGTCACCACTGAATCTTCACACTCAACCCATGCTAAACAATATTCAGCAGACTATTGAGGTCGAACATAATATGAGGTCCTGGTGTACACACATCCTTCTTTATTATCTAAGACATCATACGACCTAAAATTATTATTTTTGACAATTTTTCCCTTAAGCCATTTATTACTATTTGGTTCTTTTTTGAACCATACTTCTTGTCCTATTCTAAAGTTATCTTTGTATCTTACATTTTCATTATATTTTTTCTCATTTCTGTATTTTCCTTTTTTAAATTGTATCTCTACATTCATATTTAATTTTGATTTCAAGTGTTGGTGAGTAACTGGTAATTTGGTCTTTAGATTTCTGTTCATCATCAGCTGTGCAGGTGATAAATTTGTTCCTGAAACTGGTGATGCTCTATACTGTAGTAATGCTAACCTAATATCTGTTTTATCCTCACTACATTTTGTAAGCATTTTCTTTGCAATTTGTACTCCTCTTTCTGCCATCCCATTGGACTGTGGGTATCTTGGACTTGAATAGTTAAATTTAAAACCCCACTGTGATGCAAACTCTTTGCATTCTCTTGAGTCAAACGGTACATGATCAGACACAATTTCTGATGGTATTCCGAACTGTGAGAAAATTTCTATTAAACTGTTTATTACGTTACTCGCTGACTTGCTTGAAATTAACTTTACTTCTAACCATTTAGTTGTGTAATCATAAATAACTAAGTAACTCTTCTTTCTAAAATCCATAATATCTATTCCTATTTTAGAAAATGGTAAGTCCGGGATATCATGTGACATTAGTGGCTCTTTTATGTTGTTATTTTGATAAGTTTGGCATATGAAGCATTTTCTAACAAATTCTTCTATATGTTCATCTATCTTTGGCCAATAATACAAGTTACGAGCATTTTGTTTCATTTTAGTAATGCCTAAATGTCCTTCATGTAGTTTTTTTATTATTGACATTCTTAAAGTTTTTGGTATTATCAATCTGTTATTCATGAAAATTAAATTAGTATCTACTGTAATGTCCTGCCTGAATTTAAAATAATATTTAATAGCATCAGATACCTTGGCTACTTTTTCTGGCCACCCATTTTTAACCGTGTCTGCTAATTGTACTAATTCCTCATCCTGTAATGATTCTGATATTAATTCCTGCTTTTGTTCTTGTGAACACTGTAAATAGGAAGACAAACCAATACAATGCACTACTTCAAACATGTAAGAGTCATCATTATCTGTTTCCTCCAGAAAAGATCGCGACAACAAATCTGCCACATACATTAATTTTCCTTTTATATATTTAAATTCAATATTATATTTTAATAATTTCAACTTCAGTCTCTGTAGCCGTGTTGATGGTATTTCATGAATTCCCTTTTTTAATAATGTCTCTAATGGTTTATGGTCATTTAAAATGGTACATTTTCTGCCATAGATGTAACAGTGAAATTTTTTCGTTGACCAGACAACACTCAATAATTCCTTTTCTATCTGTGAAAATTTTTTTTCCGCTGAGGTTAAACTTCTGGAAGCATAACTTACTGGCTTACCTTCCTGCATCAGGCAACATCCTAAACCATCTTTGGATGCATCACATTGAATCGTTATCTCTAAGTTACTATTAAAATTTTGTAATACTGGTGCTTGACTAATGTTATTTTTTATACTACTAAATGCATTTTCATGAACTTGTGTCCAAACCCATTCAATATCTTTTTTAAGTAGTGATTGCAATGGTGCTGCCATGTTTGCCAATCCTGGTACAAACCTACGCAAGTAATTAATCATTCCTAATATTATTTGTAATTCTTTTTTATTTTTCGGGCTTTTGAGCTCACAAATGGCTTTTATTCGTTCTGAATCTATTTTCATTCCATTTTTAGAAAAAATGTGACCAAAATATTTTACCTCTTCTAGTTTATACTGAAATTTACTTTGATTGAATTTTATATTACAATTCTTAGCTCGCTCTAACACTTGAGTTAATACCTGATCATGTTCCTCATCACTATTAGCACATATTAGCAAATCATCACAATATATTACAACCCCAGGGATATCTCCAAAGGTCTTCTCACTATATTTTTGAAATATTTCTGGAGCTATGGATAGACCAAATGGCAACCGTAGGAATCTATAGCATCCAAATGGACTACTAAATGTACAGAGCTTTTTTGATTCTTCCGTCAATTTAATGTTATAAAAACCATCCGACAGATCAAGTACTGAGAATACTGATTTATTACATAGCTTAGCTAATATTTCTTCAAGTGTTGGAATCAAATGATAATTTCTTATTAGTACCTTATTAAGCTCTTTAGGATCAAGACATAACCTCAAACTTTTATCAACTTTCTCTATTATTACAAGATTGCTTACAAAACTCTCTGGCATTTCGACTTTCTCAATAATCTGCTGATCCTCCAAGCTTTTCAGCTTTGCAGCAAGCCTCTCCCGCAGAGCATGAGGGACTCTTCTTGGAGGTTGTACTACTGGTATTGCTCCGGGCTGAGTGTGTAGCTCCAGCAGTGTTTCAAACTGTCCGACACCCTGAAAAAGTTCACAATATTTCTTAATAATCATGTCTTTGCTTTTAATGCTATAAACATTTGTTAAAATTTCTAAATCTCTTAGTGAGCTTAAGCCCAGGATAGGTTTAACGTTTTCCTTAATTATTACAAATTCTGTGTCACATATTTTGCCACTTTTATTATATGTCTTTAAGACAGTTTTTCCGACTGGAAATAAATGTGTTCCCCCAAATACTTCTAAAACTATATTTGTCTCAGACCATTTAGGTGTGTCATCATCGACAATTTTCTTTAAGTCTCTTACGGACAGGACATTCACTTGAGCCCCAGTATCACATTTAAAATCCACCTTCTTATTTTCTACTCTTAATGTTAGAATCCACTCATGGCTTTTAACGTTATTATGAGAACCAATGTTATGACACCCTTTTACTAGTCACAAATTGTGCACATTATTATCTGCATCCCCATTACTAGTACTATTAGACTCTATAATTTCATTTATCAGTTTACACCCTTTTTTAAAATGGTTAGGTTTTTGACAATTTGAGCAAATTTTTCCAAAAGCTGGACAATTTCTTGGCCCATGCCTTGTTCCACATTTTTTACAATTGTAGATATCTTTAGAGTCCCTATTAGAGGCATACTTAACTTTAGTGCCCGCTGACTGTTGTACATCAGAGGTTGTTTTACTCCGGACAATATCCACCATCGTTGTCTGCTGTTGCATCATCTTAATGTGATTCTTTGACAATTCTGAAGCCCTGCACATATCCACTGCTGTTTGTAAGGTTAGTTTGCTTGTTTCTAGAAGTTTTCTCTGCAATTTCTGATCTTGAACACCTAACACAATTCGGTCTCTGAGCATCCTTTCTTCCTGTTCTTTAAAATTGCAATTTTTCACCAGTTTTCTTATTTCCGTGTAAAACAAATCGAAGCTCTCACCTTCTTCCTGATTTCGTTTATGAAAGCTGTAAGTACTTATGAGTTCATTCTGTTTTGGCTCGAAATAATCATCCAACAGTTTTATGATTTGTTCATATTTCGGCGATTCTTCTGTCTTTAAAACATTGAAGAAAAGGTCCTGTACTTCGTGACCCACGCTATTGAGAAAAATGGCCGCCTTCCTTGTCTCCGTAACTCGATCGAATCCAGCCGCCGTCAGAAATATTTGGAATTGTTGTTTAAATTTGACCCATTTCGGTAGCAGATCTCCCTGCGAGTCTAACCGCATGGGTTCCGGCAACCTATATTCAACACCCGCCATTGTGTCTTGGAAAGTTTCTTGTTCGTCAACCGGCGTGGTCGGTGGCGTCTTCATAACCTCCTTTTCTGCCAATTCCTGGTTTTTTTTTTTTTTTTTTTACGGTTCTTCCGTCGGCTGCGCCATGTATTGTTTAGTAATTAAAACAACGATTTGTAGCTAATTACTATTTAGATTTATTATAATTTTAACTCTTATACTAGTTAGCCGTTACAGGGTTCTTGACACGCATGTGTCGGTGTTGCCAGAGCGGTTCCACCGATCTGGGGCGCGTTCCAATGCCCCTGTGTTGCCCTATGTTACACTTGCGGATGTCTTCATTTATGATTCGGATGTCTTCTTAAGTGGCAGTGGGCATGGCACATTGCTCGCAGAACGGATGGCCGATGGGGCCGAAAAGTTCTGGAGTGGCAAACGCGAACCGGAAGACGATGCGTTGGAAGACCTTCCACTAGGTGGACCGATGACCTGGTGAAGGTTGCGGGAATCCAGAGGATGCGAGTCGCAAGGGACCGGTCAATGTGGGGACACTTGGGGGAGGCCTATGTCCAGCAGTGGATGTCTTTCGGCTGAGATGATGATGATATTTTTTCTTAAAATAAAATAAGATAAATAAATATCGCTGGACATTACACACAGCGCCATCTAGTGCCACACTAAGCAAGGCTTGTGTCGTGGTCACCAGACAGATATACTACATATATTATTTTTGTTTGTAAACATCCATGACTCGAAACAAATGTCCATGGTCATCACACAATAATTTGCTCCTACCGGGATTTGAACCCGGGACCCTAAGAACGTAAGGCAGATTCACTACCGCTGCGCCATTCGGGTCGTCTTAAAATGCAATGGGACTGTCTTTGCACTTTCATCATCATCATAAATAAGCCCGGAATCACCCACAGCCAGCTGTGGGTAAAGGGAGGCGTATACCCAGGGATACGCCTCCCCTTTCTTCTGCCACACTTGCCAGTTATGTGCCTCCCTGAACTCAAAACTCAAACTCAAACTCAAAGCATTTATTTCAACTAGACCATTACGGCACTTTTGAATGTCAAAATACAAATAAAATCAAAGCTACAGTCACAGTCACAAGGCATAATAACTTGAGAAAGTACTGTAGTTGCCCATTCCCTAGCGTAGATCTCTATGGAGAAGAACGGGCAAGAAACTCCATGGACACTCTTTTAAATCAATATATTTTTACAAAATCTTGGTTACATCATTCATGTGTGATTAAACATATATGTGAGAACGATGTAGTAAGACGTGCACATTAAGAGCGTCCAGAGAAAAGATTAAATCAACAATATAAAAAAAAAAAATTCAAATTAACCTTGGCAGCTAAGAGATGACCAGTCCCAACTGATAGCGCCCGTTCACGAACATGACGCATGTATCGGCGCCATTCAACTCGACCATATTGAAGGGAGCTAAATGACCCGACACACACGCCACCATCAGCGAGACATTTGAGTGAGCATGACATTCTCTCAGCCGCCAAGGCATATTCAAGTCAAAAAAAAAAAAAAGATAACTAAATGTAAATGGTGGCTTTACAGTACATAGAACTCACACAAATGTGCTATGCAATTATATAATATTACGAGATGGAATCTATACAATGCAAGGATATTTTACAATCTTCTGCAGCTTCCACAATAACGTAACCTGGGAATCAATTAGTTTGCCTATGGTTGTGGAGCAGGACCAGCATTGAGCCAAGCTTTTTTATCATTAATGTAATCCCCCAAATTATAATATGCTTGCCTACATAGTGTGCGTTTTATACAAGATTTAAATTTCGTCTCATTCAGTTGTAGAATGTGAGGAGGTATTTTATTGTAACATTTTAAACAGTACCCCATGAAAGATGAATCCACTTTAGCAAGCCTGAAACCTGGCTGAACGAGTTGGTCCCTATTTCTAGTATTATAGTGGTGTCTGTCACCTCTTTTACTGAATAAATGCAGATTTTTCCTAACGTACATGATGTTTTCATAGATGTATTGGCAAGGTACTGTCAAGATATTAATTTCCTTAAACAGTTCTCTCAGAGAATCGCGTCTACGTAATTCGTATATGGCTCTGATGGCTCTTTTCTGCAGAATGAATATAGACTCGATGTCTGCCGCACGTCCCCATAGTAAAATACCGTATGACATAATACTATGAAAATAACTAAAATAGACTAGCCTCGCGGTATCAATATCAGTAAATTGACGGATCTTTCTAACAGCATATGCAGCTGAGCTCAGCCGTCCTGCAAGAGATGTTAAATGAGGACCCCATTGTAGCTTTGAATCGAGCGTGATTCCCAAGAAAACCGTTTTATCGACAAATTCCAGTTTCTCTTGATTCAACATTATGTCACAATCACTACTTTTGACATTTGGTAGGGCAAATCGAATGCACTTAGTTTTTTTCCCATTGAGTACTAAATTGTTAGCGGTGAACCAGTTATGGACCTGCAGTAGGGCATTATTTACATCGTCAAAATTAGTGGCACGTCTGTTTATCCTAAATATTAACGAAGTATCGTCAGCAAACAACACCATTTGCGGGTGGTTGTTAAATAAATGGGGTAGGTCATTAATATAAACTAAAAAGAGGAAGGGACCCAGAATCGAACCTTGTGGTACACCCATTTTTACTTTTAAACCCATTGAATTGACACCATTTATTTGTACTTGCTGCTGTCTATCATTCAAATACGACTTTACTAAACTAAGCGCAAGTTTACCTAAACCGTAATGCTCAAGTTTCAAGATCAGGGTTTCGTGATTTACGCAATCAAATGCCTTCGAAAGGTCACAAAAGATTCCTATGGCATCTTGTGCCTCTTCCCACGCAGTAAATATGTGTTTTAATAAAGTGACACCGGCGTCAGTTGTACAACGTCCTTTGGTGAAACCATACTGTTGTTCGTGTAATATTTTATTGGTGTTAAAATGGCAAAGCATTTGATTGAGCATTATCTTTTCAAACACCTTGCTGAAAACCGGCAACACGGATACTGGCCTATAGTTGTTGGTGTCTTTACTGTCCCCGGATTTAAAAAGCGGTATTACCTTGCTGAATTTCATTAGATCCGGGAAGACCCCTTGATCCACGCACAAATTAAATATTGAGGCCAAATACGGCGCTACAGTCTCCATAATTGAGGTACAAGCTTTAATAGACATACCCCATAGGTCCTCGGTTAATTTGATCTTGATTTGTTTAAAAGCTTTTAAGACTGTAGTGGGGTTTATATGCTGAAATTTAAATTCATTTGGACAGGCTGAAACGTTTGCTTTTAATAAATCAATAGAGAGCAACGGAGAGGAATTTAAGGTTTCAGTAGTTTTAAGTGGGATACTGGTAAAGAAATTTACAAATTCTTGAGCAACTTCATTGTTGGAGCTGACAAGGCCACCTGAAGTCTCTAGTGTGAAGTCATTACTATGTTTTATATTTCTGTTTGTTTCACTGTTGATAATTTTCCAAACCGTTTTTATTTTGTTATCGGCTGATTTAATTTTATTGCTAATGAATAAGGATTTGGCTACCTTGCAGGTGTTTTTAAAAATTTTCGAGTAATTTGCAACATATTTATTAAAAGATTCTGTATTGATGTAAGGCTTAAGGCCGTACAGCTCAAACAATCGTTCCCTACTTTTCCTAATACCCTGTGTTGCCCAGTCACTAAAAATAAACTTTGGGCCAATAGTTTTGGTTTTCTTTTTTAAAGTGTTATTGAACTCAGTGTGCACTACCGAAAAGAATTCTTCATACAATTCATTTACATTGTTTCTAATATGGCCTGGTATATTTAGCTTGCTAATTAAATGATTATTAAACTTTTCTAACTTGCTGGGTGTTATTTGTCTGGTCTGAATCTGAATTCTTTGTAATTGTTTATTGTACGCGAAAGCAACTGTCTGCCCGCTGTGATCTGAAGGAAGGTAATTTACGATAGATTTATCTAAGTAGTCGCAGCAACAAAAAACATTATCAATACATGTAGCAGTATTTGTGGTAATTCGGGTTGGTTCTGAAAAAACGTTTGACAAATTAAAAGATTTAAAGAGACTTAAAAATCTACAGCTGTTTGCATTATTCTCTAAGATATTAACATTAAAGTCCCCACAGATTATTATTTTTTTATTACCAGTTACAAGTTTTGCTAAAGCATCTTCCATTACTGACTCAAAGATAGAGTAGTTCAGGTAATTAGGGGGTCTGTAAACGCACACTATTACATGCTTATCTAGCTCAACACAAGATAATTCAATACTATGTTCAACCGATAGGTCGACAATATCATTACGAGACTTAGATTTAATGCAATTTTTTACTAAGATTAATGAACCCCCACGCATCTTAGATTTACGGTTAAAGCAACTGCTCACATTGTAATTCTCATAATTTATTTGCATAACTTCATAATCTTTCATCCAATGCTCAGTTAAACAGATAATATCAAACTTAGTTTTTTCTAAAAATAGTTCTATTTCTAATTGTTTGGAAGAAAGTCCCTGAATATTCTGGTGAAACAATTTTAAGGAATTCTGCTCAGCCCCTTTTTTACAATTAATTGATTGAGAGCTAGAAGATACCTCGAAGTTGTTGACGAGTTTAACTAAAGTTTCACTCGTACCTTCTATTGTCTTAGTGACTAGTTTAAATCTAAATTAATATGTGTATAATTAAAATTAGTATAATTACTAATTTCAGTAGACCTATTTACAGAAAACTGCGACATACCACATATGTCTGAGTTTATACTAAAAGCTAATAGCCGAGCTATTTGACGTCTAAAACTAATAGGCAAGTACGCATTACTCCTAGTTGACTTCAGTTTCTGAACGAAACTGTTAGTGTCGAAAAATGTCAACCTGTCACTATAGTGACTAGCTAATAAACACATGCGATTGTTCAGGTTATGGATGTAATGATTTTGCCTGGTTGACAATTTCTGAAAGTATGGAAAGGCACACAGAATTATTTTCTTACAATTTAGTTTCAACAGTTGAGTGACATTGTCAGTGATATCATCAATATTTATGTTCAAACTGTTACCAACAAATATAGTTATAATAGCATTAGGATCTAATTCCTTCCTAGTAATGGATGAAATTATCTGGTTGTAAGAAGCCTGAGGTGTACAATAATTCTGAGAAGAATGACTCAGATTGTTACTAATTAATTTTCCTAACCCTATTCCTAAACTATCTGAAAACATAATGGAGCAACCACATTTAGTACTACAACACAGGGGTGAACTACTTTCTGTGTTTCCTACCGGTGATGACCCTTGTACATTGTGTAGTGAATTTTGAATGGGTATACAGTCCGGAGCACTGCCCAACCGAACTGGGTCCTCCATTACCTCAGGCAAGAGAGTGACCGGGCTGGATTCCCTCTGTGATGTACATTGAGTGTTGTTGAAGGTCATCATGTCTACACAGTCTGCATTACTATTACAACTATTGACTAACTCATTTGCAGCGAGAATATGTTCTTTAATCTGTTTTTGAGAGTTCACATACTTAGCATAACATGACTGTAGTTGACGCTCTAGTAGTTGAATGTCAGACTGTAAGTTTTGAGTGTCTATTTCATAAAACTTCTTACTGTCCTCTAATTTAGTTTGATAATTTCTTAACTTGTTTATAAGAAAAACACGTTCCTTTCTTAGTTTAATGTTTTTGGAACTATGTTTTTGTTGCTTTTTAAATTTATTGCATTTCTTTATAATTCTATTTAGTTTTGCATATTTCTTTATTTTATTTTGGCTTACATTATAAGTACTACTAGTGTATTTCAAAATAGAATCTTCAGTAAGATCTATTGTTGTTAAAGAATGTGGGTTGCAATTTGAATTTAACAATTGATTATATAGGTAATCTGTTTCCCTAACCTGAGTACATTCTCTTTCTTTCTGAAACTTAATAATTTGATTGTTAGCATGGAGCAGTTCATCTTCTAAGTCCCTAACTTTACATAAAGCCGTCTCATAATAGTTACTGCAGTCGTTGAAACCATCTGTGACCACCCGCAGTTTGTCCCGTTCATCAACAACCTCCATGTATTGTTGGTGCAGGTCCACTAGCTCCCGTTTCAAGCTAGTGTTTTTGTGAACGACTTTCTCGATTTCAACCTCATGTTCCTCTCTATCCAATAACAGCTGCTGACATTTGCTGTTTGATTCCTTAAGTTCATCAAGGGCCGTTCTCAACTTAGTTTGCAACTCCTGGGTAGTAGCCTTACGGGTCATCACAGGCATGGTTTCAGGGAATAGGACTGAAAGTAGAAGTACAAAGAATGGTGAGAACTAATTTAATGGACAAAATTAGGAAAGCTAGAAATTAAAGGAGAAAATGAGAAAAGAGTGGAATATGTGATTAATAAACTGGTAACTGAGGTAGGCTTATGAGTCTTACACAAAATACTTTAATAAGATGATTTAATTAAGTTAAAGTTACAATGATTTATGTCTTTTACTTTTTTCATAAAGTGGGTACCTAGGACTCTTGGCAAAAAATTATTGGACCATACTGACTAAAAATGCTAAAAATTGATAAAAAATAAGCAATGTTCTCTATTGTTCTGTGTTAAGTTGATTAAATAGATAGGTAGATAGTTACAAAATTAACTTATTACTTACAAACTACTACTACTCATTTAACAAGTGATAACTAACACTGAACCAAAGTTCAACTACAAAAATAGTGCCAGATTAATCAGAATAATGATTTGAAAGCTATTTATTTACTAATGTGAGTTAGATAAACATTAAAAGGAAACAATTATACTCCCCAGATTGATCCACTGGAACATCAGCTGTTCGTGATGTAGGTTACCGGTTGAGGTAGGCAACCAAACACTATGTTTTATAGCGTATTTTTTCGTGAAAACAATAATCCTGGGTATTTATGCACTTAGCAGTATTTTAATTACAATAATACATGTTTTTTACACTTAAAATTAATTAAATCTAATTTTAAATTACGGAGCGAAATTTTGACATGTCACTCCAACATGCTTATCAGTTCTACCTGATCCAGGTAACTCAACGATATTTAGAAAGGCCCCGGTTTCTTTGGTCAAACCTTGGCCACGACTTTGTACTTTTGGTTTCATCTATTATTCGTAATCTTTGATAGTCTTATTAAAAGGGAGGTAGAAATCTGACAGCCAAGTAACATTAGTATCGTTTTATCCAATACCTAGCTAGAATGTGAATAGTGGAGGTCAAGAACTTGTTTTTCATTTACATATTCATTTATACTGGCAGCCGGCCCTAACATATTTAAGAAAAGTGACCTACAGCCAATAATTCAAAAGCACAAGAAGTTCCGTAAGTAAAATGTATGTTCCTATTGATATAAAAATCTAATGTCAGATCCATCTTGTAAAAGGAACTCCACAATGAACACAGAGTAAATGCCAATAGTTATTTTAATTAAGTATTATAACCACACTTGAACATAAATACCACAATTCACACTATTTAAACTTCACTTTAGTCAAATACACACAGAGACACGATTATACACACAGGCACATAATTATACTCAATTTAAAATACAAACATACCGCAATAGAACCACTATAGGAGATGGTGCTCGTTCTGAACTAGCTAACCAACTGCCCGAGTTCTCATTATAAACACTATCTAAATAACCAGTGGCGCCCCGCCATTAGCCGGAAACTTTCAACGGACCAATCACAGCGCGTCACCAGTACTACCAACCTTCATATTTATTTATAATTTAAATAGTCAAACGAATATCTTTTAAGTAGTGCAAAAGCAGTTTAAATTAAGTATGATTTTAACAAATAATACAACTAATAATTAAACCATTAATCAAAATAACGAATTTTATGCGTAAAAATGTATGGCTATCTTCGAGGCGACAACAATCTTATCTTCACCTTCCAGCACCGATAAGGAACACGTCAATAAAGTTCACACGTGTGTAATGTCCCTTGAGCGACGATAAGGTAAGTTAACCGACGTACTAACTCGGACTGACAGTATACTTAAAGTACGAATAGAAGTTGTAACTCCGAACAGTAATGGTTGCTAGTTGAGAGTTGGATATTAATGTTTAGTGAGGATTTTTTGTGACAATATTAGTCTATATCTATACTAATATTATAGGTAAAGCTAAAAAAACGAACTAATGCTAATGCTTTTTCTTTCTTTCATTCAAAGAGGAAAAATTTGTATTTTTGTGTGTAACGAAAACTTAAAAACTACTGAACCGATTTGAAATATTCTTTCAATGATTGATAGCTACATTATCAGCAAGTAACATAGGCTATATTTTATCCCCATAGTCCCATGGAAAAGGGAACTACGCGGGTATAACTTCGTGACGTCCACTAGTTTTACATAACACTATCACTTCGCCCGCGACTTCGTCCGCAAAAATTGTGATAACTCGACTAATTTGCATGATATCAATATAATTTGTAGCCTATGTTACTCGGTAAAAATGTAGCTTTCTAATGGTCAAAGAATTTTTTAAATCGGTTGAGGAGTTCTTGAGCTAAATCGTAACAAACAAACAAAAAAATCTAATCTTTCCTCCTTATAATATTAATTTAGACAAAGGTACTCTTGAACTACCCAAAGGTACCGCGCAAAATTAATATTGGTACATAGATCTATTGAACACATAGGATCAGAGTTTCAAGTTTTAGGTACTTAGAGCATCTAGCAGACGAAGTTACATGAAGAGCAGGTATTGATCCAACCTAAAACGAATGTATAAGAGCATAGCTATACAAATATGACCAGTACCCATAAAATCCACCCACTCATTTTCACGGATTATGAATTTTCGGGCTCTGCACCTAAATACCTCTAAAATTGATTTAATATTTTCACCCATTCGGTCAAAGGGTGCAAATCTCTACAAATCCCGCCCCGATGACGGCGTAACGGTTCTATCGATTACCACAAAATTTATGATCGCTCGTTTATGGTTTGACGTTGAAAAATAACAATTTTAAGTCGTCGGACATAAAAAAACTGGCAAAGTGCGAGTGGGACTCATGCATGAAGGGTTCCGTACAATCGTAGGAGGGGAGACCCCTTTAATTTTTTTGTGAAATAAAGAAAGAAAGAAAAAGCATTTATTAGCCCGCACAAGACAAAACACATCCAAAATAACAGTATATATTGTATAAAACTAATAAAAATTAAACATGAAAAATAAATATAAAAACAAAAAGAAACACATGAAAAGAAACAATACAATACAAATGCAATACATCTAAAATATATCTGATCTTGTTTGCGGGACGAACATGGCCAGATACCGCATATCGATAAGGAAAAAGGGGAGGCCTTTGCCAAGCAGTGGGACACATGGTTGGCTAAGAAAAGAAAATGAAAACACATTCTGTGGAAATTTCAACTGTGTACCTATGACGGGTCATGAGATACAGCCCGTTGACAGTCACACGGACGGACGAACGGATCCCGTTGATGACCCGGGTTCGGAACCCTAAAAACTCTGCGTGTCTATAATGGTAATGCTTCTATTTTCTTTTTTTTGGTCCTTTTTTCCGAAGACCGGGTTCGTAAATGAGGGTTATGAAATTTAGAAGACATACGTATTTACGGTTAATTAGGCGGGTAAAAGTTACGGTATTCTGTGGGGATTCCTTGAATTTCATTTGTGGAATTCAAATTAAGTCTTAATTACAGGGTTGGAGGTTGAATTTAGGTGGGTGCTGGTAGATTTTAGAATTAATTTTTTGGTTTCTGTTTATTTCAGCTTCATTTGTTGTCGTTATGATTTTAATGAGAATAGGTCACTTCTAAATATCAAACTAGCTGAGTGAAAACAAAACCGCATGATCCTTAAAAATAAAAACTATATTATGACTATTCAAACATCATCATTCATCATCATCTTAAGGGGAAAGCGTCAGGGTAAGCTGTAGGAACAATTTTGACCTTGAAAAAGTCGTTCATCGACCTGACTGAACTTGGAGTGTTGTATTAATGATTTTGATGGTTATAATTCTGTAACTACTTATGTCTTATAGTCGCGAACGATATTTTCATCAACATACAATGGACAACTACAGTACTTTTACAGTTTTTATGTCTTGTGACTGGAACTGTAGCTACATTTAATTTTCATCTTTGTTTCGACAATTCAATAGTTCCTGTGTGACCTACTTGAAATAAATGCTTTGATTTTGATTTTGATTTTCATACATCCTAGCGCTGGCCTGCAAATTAAACAAAAACTGTAAGAAAATTTGAATTTCGTGGGCTACCCTGGAGCATTAAACCTAAATGCTCTTGCCACATTCTCCTTGGGGTCGGTGCAAAACGTTTTCCTCTTTCATTCTCCCCTGTCAGACGTCACGGCATTATTTGCGCCGTTATCTGCCAAATTATTCTTCACATAATCCATCCATCTTTTCTTTGGGCTTCCTCATCCATCCATCTATTAAATCTGACTATTCAAGCATACGAAAATCGAATCGTTCCTCAAATGTTATACCTTCATGAAAACTTAATGTAATATTTCCGTAACACGACAACTTTCTTCGAAAATAAATATGTTGATCGTTCGTCATATATTCATGTTTATAAATCTACATTTTCTCGTCCAACATTTCCGGGACGTTTTAGGGGAGGTACACATACAATCGAGTTAACTATCTGATGTGTCAATAGCGTCACTGTCATTTTTGTTTGTTGAACGACAAAATCCATTGTCGATGATCAAATCTTTCTTCGAAAAAAACAGTCGGGAGTATTTGCCTTAAGGATGCGTTCACGATAACGACGACGACAGAGAACAAAATGAGCGTCAGGGATAAACACAAATAAGTTAACAAGAAACTACACTAAGGCAGAAAAGCACAAAGGAACTGCTTATTTCATAAGATGAAATAAGCAGTTCCTTTGCTTCATTTTGCTTCATGATGTGGATGACCATTTTTTCATGAAATGGTTATTGATCAATTCATGATGTGGACGACCATTTTTTCATGAAATGGTTATTGATCAATTCATGATGTGGACGACCATTTCATGAAATGGTTATTGATCACTTCATGATGCGGACGACCATTTCATGAAATGGTTATTGATCACTTCATGATGTGGACGACCACTTCATGAAATGGTTATTGAGCACTTCATGATGTGGACGACCATTTAATTTTCACGTCAGCCATCGACTGACTGTCATTTGTTTTTCATTCTCACTTCACTCGAGTCATTTGGTGTGAACGCAGTCTTAGGATTACTTTTATAATGATTGTGTCAAATACACGTAAGTCCCTTGTGTCTTTTGTTCTCTTGTGTCAGTAAAAGAGAATAGGTCTTATGATTGTCCCTTTGGACCCCCGGGACCTTTTCTCATTACCGTTACAGTTAATATCAGTATCTCGATGTTGTATTGTTATCTTAAGTGATTACAAAGGATTTATGTGATTTTGAGTCCTTTTTTATTTCATTTAGGAACTGTTTTCCCCAAAAATCTTAGTGGAATCTTTGTTAGCTTTTGGGCTTCGTAATGATCACTAAATCTTAGGAAGTTTACGATTTAGTTAAGTTGACCAGGAAAGCATAGCACAAAATAGACCTAGGCCTAGTTGATGGAACAAGGTTACAAATGAAGACGATGAGGTTTATGATTTTACGCTTTTTTATTTATCGGATGCGAATTCATCAAATGAAACACATCCATGGTCCTTCATTGCCCTTTGTGTTCCAGGGCCGCGGTATCTCTTACGAACAATCCCATAGCCCAGTCAGGCATCGGCCCTTATGGACCCCTTCCTTTTTACTGACATAAGCGCGCGTGGAACACTCTGTCGGACGGACGGTGAGCTAGCCCATTGCTCACCGTCCACAGGCCCGCGGTTAGAGCTTAACCTGGTGTCAGAGTTTTCATTCCACTCATTGGCGTCTGACTTGACTTTACATGCCGTCGAAACATACTTCCCCGACATGCTGGTTTTCTGAACCTCAAAACCACAGATAACCCTAATGGACTTGAAACACAACAAAGGATTGTGTGAGTTGCGGGTAGACATGTCAAACATATAATTCATCATAAATTAGATTGAATACTGTATTTTATTTTAAACGTCAGCAAACTTACACAATATAATAAATCGTCTTGTAATCTAGTTAATTTATCACAGCATGATATTATACAAAATAATATTCATTTCACAAGAATCATGACAAGTTATCTTTAGTTGTATCACTCAGAGACTCGCAACGTTGTGTTTTCAACAGATTTCACGCTCACTACCTCTAGCAGCCAACGCTACGTTGCATTTCTAGCGTTTTCAGCTTCGTTGTAAAATCAGTACACAAGTATTTTTCATCATACAAAACACAACTTCAACTCCTACAACTAAAGCACATTTTCCATTGGCACATCATTCTTTGGTATCTTTTAAAGCTCTTGGCTTGAGTTAAGTTTCTAGTAGTTCGTGGTTTTTATAAAATGAAGTGAAGAAAGTAATGTCCTTGATAATATAATCGTATAGAAGCGCTTAAAAATATTTGTGATGGAAAATGTAAGGGGCTTTGAGAATTCTTCTATTCATGCATCGTCCACTGCGGCTTTCAACAAAAATAGATAGGTACAAGAGTTGAAGCATAAGGCGATTATAGACTAAGGTTGGGTAAGTTATTTTTTATTTTACAGTAATTTATGTAAACACTAGGGACAGAAAAGAAGATAGAAAGAGAAAAATAGTTACAAAGGTGATGCTTATTTCTACAGGAATAAACAACCCAAATGGACTGGTTAATATTATGATACTCCTTGGTACGACTAGGCAGTCTCCTAAAGTCAAGACAAGTTTCGGGCTACTAAACGATTGTCAAAGATTTATAATTTACAGCCGAGACCAACAGCTTAGCGTGCTTTCCGAGGCACGGGGGAAACTGGGTATGTAATGGGTGGTCACCCATCCACGAACCAACCTAAGCAAGCACAGCCCAACCTGATGATCGAACCAAGCAGCTGACATTAGTAAGAATAAACAAACATACTTAGATTAACATTAAACCTTCTTAGTCAGTCGGAAAAATAGAACGTGTTTATATTGTGCTTAGGTTAGCAATCAAACGAACATTTTCTTCTCCAACAAAGCACGTTTCAGATTTATTCCAAGGCAAAGTGCTGTTTGATCTCCTACATATTTATGATCTGTATCTGATTAAAGACTGCAGCTGCAATCCTAGGAATGAGATGCAAGCTTATTGCTTATGAGCACAGACATAATCTGATTTCTTGAGTTGGCTTTCCAAGTTGGTTTTTGCAAGAAATATTTTTTTGACTTCCATATTTCGTTGTGGAACTAGTATGTTTTTTGCTTTATGAATGGTTGCACCCATCACAGACAAGAAAATTTTCACTTCTGAACGGGTTTCATCTGCCGGAGAAAGCAAGACATAAAGAAGATTGGAAAAGTATGGAAGAGGACTTTGCCCAGCAGTGAGCTAAAACAGTTTAAAACAAAAAAAAAAAACAATACGTAATGTGCCTAGAAACTGTACTTACTGTTTTTACTTTTGTTGGATGAAAAGTAACTTTCACGTATTCTGTGACAGCCATGTCGAGGCGAAACGAAAGACAAAAATAAAAACCAAGAAAAATCACGAGTCGACGTTAAGGGACTCGACGCAGAGGAAATGATTCTTTAAAACTGTCTTCATCGATACATCGATATAATGAATGAACCCTTCTCTATTTGTAATCATGGTTGCGCTCCGAGGGTTGATTTAGTTGCGCTTAAAAATAGGTGCGCTCTGAGGAATACCTCTGCTTAACTACAATACAATGTGCTAAATAAAAAAATAAGAAACACTTTTATTGGAAAAAATGATACACGACATCATTCATTATCCAGTTTTTAAATCATCATCATGTCTCTACCCTCATCCATTGTTACTTGGGGTAGCACGCACTCAAATTTTGATCTTAAAACCATTTAATTCTCAAGCAAAAAAATGAACAAACTTTCCTGAATACCTGCTCTTCTTGGTAGTAATGCTAGCAGAAGTCCCAATAAACTAATTGCTAATCCTCTCGGTGAGATAAAACTGGAGCCTCATTTTCAGCTGCAGCTGCTCCGAATCCGGCGAGTTTTCGTCTATTTTTGGTGCTCGCTCAATGAAAGCGCTGACTGAAATAGAAAACTTCGTGATTTTTTACCCTTTCGATGGAGTCAGAACTTTGATATCAACGAAAATTGTAAGATGTATTTTGTGCCATTGGCCACGAGATTGTAAATAGCAGTCGCTTGTTTGTCTTACAGTCATTAGCTTTGGTTTTCTTTTCTCAATACAATAATAAAACCCATGGACCATCTTCTTTCTTTATCGAGTGGTTACCTAACCTGGTGTCAGAGATTTTTTGTCGCCCATAGGGCCTTTGACTTGGCTTTAAATGATGTCGAGAAATATCTCTCAGGCATGTAGGTTCCCTCACGATATTTTCCTTACTCGACGCATGTGATAAATTATACAATACGCACATAAATCTGAAAAATCAGAGGGTGTGTGTTGAGTTCTATGTCGAGGCCTATGACTTGGAAGTACAACGATCAGACTACTAGGCTATCACTGCTAACACCCCACCTATGGACAATAGAACAGGAAATTGTCACTATCTCTATGCCAAATTCTAGAAAGATTAGTCAATAATTGAATCTAGAATCCAAAGCAAAACTGAATAAGTGTTTTATCTATCTATACCTAAAGTCCATTGTATCTTATTTCTGTATTAGCTAAAGGTCTGCAGCTAAGTGTTCGACGTCCCCAAAGATGCCGTGACCATGATGACATTGGACGTCTGCCATAATCCCAGCACTTGGCTATCGTACTGGTAACAGAATCGTTATTGATGAGTTTTGTTGAATAAACATGTATGCACTGGGAACAGATGAATTTTAGCTATCCAAAGTTGATGTTGTTCACGTTTTATTCGTTGGTTAGGCGAAAATGGTGAAATTGCTTTTTAATCTTAAACTTGGTTTTATCTTAAAAAAAAAAAAAAATGTAACTGCATACGTTTCGGCCGGTTTTCAGTTCGTAAATTATATGCTCTATAGGACAATACTATGTCACAAGACCTAATAAGAGCACTTGAGCAATCAGTCGCGTGAATAGGCGATTGTCGCGTTCATATCTCAGTCATTTGTTCGGAAAACTGAATGGCACCGTCTGTCGTGTTCGGGTTCACAGAACAAAATAAACTCGGCGAGTTCGCTCGACGAATGAGTTGGTTAGGTTTTGGCCATAGAGGTATTTACGCGTGACGAATGAGCAACGGGGCAACTCTCTCGGTCTAAATCGGTTGCTTACACACCTTAGCTGCGGCAAGTAAAATAATATTCTTAGGTTCGATTCTGCACCGCATTTTAGTAGATCTTCGGTGGTTTATTTTCAAGTAAATAATACCCTCATGAAAGGATTTCATAATTCAAACTCAAACTCAACTCAAAGCATTTATTTCAATTAGACCATTACGGCACTTTTGAATGTCAAAAATACAAAGAAAAATCAAAGCTACAGTCACAGACACAAGGCATAATAACTTGAGAAAGTACTGTAGTTGCCCATTCCCTAGCGTAGATCTCTATGGAGAAGAACGGGCAAGAAACTCCATGGACACTCTTTTAAATCAAAATATTGTTACAAAATCTTGGTTACATCATTCATGTTGCGATTAAACATATATGTGAGAACGATGTACAAAGACGTGCACATTAAGAGCGTCCAGAGAAAAGATTAAATCAACATCATAAAAATAAAGTAATTTAGTTTGCGCGGAGTACTCGCGGACTATACCATGTTGGTGTGACAATCTCATCTTGTTTGCGGAGCGAACATGGCCTGAGATCGCACAAGTTAGAGAGATCTGGAAGCAAAAAGGGGAGGCCTTTTGCCCCTAGCAATGGGACAATTATCAGGATGGCAGTAAAAAAAACCTACAAGGGCACTTATTACACGTCAAAAAAAGTTACACAGTTAGGATTTGTTGTTTCCCATGGAGTAAAATCGGCAAAAAACACTATAGTTACACTGATCACAGCCAGCATTATTATAATTCTTCCGATTATTCTTGAGCCTCTCACCCCTGGAAAAGTAGATAGGCATAAATATGTTAATAAATACAACACAGATTCTCTAGAAGTCCGCATAGAAGAAAGAAAATATATTTTCTTTGGAGGATATTCAAATGAGATGAGGGTATCTTTAATGTGGATAATACGGATCCTATTGGCTATTGAAAAGACAACAGCTGGAACAAAGGGCTCTTCTTGTTCGATACTTGTAAACAGATCGGCATTAGAAAAAACTTTATACTATAACGAAATTGAGTATAATGTATCGGGAAAGTAATTGTACTGTCCTAGAGTATCCTGTATGATTTTTTATTTGTCAGTGAAATGTTCCAGATTTTATACCCGTGACTTTTTTTTTACATAATTTTGTTAGCTAGGCTGGTCTTCATTTCAATCTTTATACAAGATTGTATTAAAGTAAGTTGTAATAAAGCTTGACCGCAATCAATGATGTTTCTACTTATTCCTCTAGCTAGCTAGCTTATTACATCTACCAACCCGCACTGGGGCCGCGTGGTTGATTATGGCTCATGCCTTCTCATAGAGAGGAGGCCTGTATCCCAGCAGTGGGAACATTAATAGGATGATGATGATGACTCTAGCTAGAGAAACATAATGAGGGCTAGATTGATAGAATCTATTTACCACAAACAATGGCTACACGTAGCGTTATTCTTGTACCATCACACAAGTTTTAAGTTACAATATTACTAGTTCGAGGTGGTGCAGGTGAAGAATACCTGGAGGGTATAAGGAGAGGCTTTTACCCAGCAGTGGGACATACAAGGCTTTAAAAATACAAGTAAAATACAGAGACGATAACATATTTAAGCCTATTTATTAGACGGGCTAAGTAATATTGATAAATCTTGACATCAGTTCTCCCAAGTAAAGTAACTTTCAAAAAAAATACTGAGAGTTTACACGAGTAATATAAAAAAAAGTACCTAACAAAAATCAAGGCTATAAAAAAAACCTAATTCGATTACAGAATTCTCGTATTTCCAGACCTTTTGCAGTAAAGAAAATACAACATACAGGCTTTAGCTATTCTTCAATTTCCATCCCATCTCAACGAATCCCATTCATTTTCGACTGAGTCGAAGGATCACATGGGCGGACCTTTTAGCCAATTGGAACCGAGCTCCTTGGTGTTGGTAAAGGGCACTCCACATCCCTCATTATCTTAAATAATTAAGTGTTTTCCGAATTAATGAAAATGCCTTATTTATGTAGTCATGTTGCGTTTGCACCGTTCAGGCTTATAGATGTTTGTGTTCGGTACTTGGTTTTTATTTTTAGTTCTCGTAATAGGATTTGTTACAAACGTGGATTTAGGTGAATTTCTTTCAGTATCACGTACAAATTTATTGTAAATCTACTTCAGACTTTTATTGGTTGTTCAGTAAGTTGAAGTCAGTGTAAGTTGAAGGTTTGGTCTTGAATTAAGAGAGAATTAAGTTTTACAGATTGCCCAAAATATCAAAAAGAATGATAGCTATTGTAAACGGCTTATGACCAATGACGTATTTTCGTAAGTCACTGTGGTAAAATTACACGTGTACTTCCGACAAAATGAAGTCAAACAATTAAAGTCTTTCCCTTTGACTGTCTCGTTGGTCTAGTGGTCAACCGTGACTGCTGAGCATGAGGTCCCGGGTTCGATTCCCGGGTAAAGCAAATTGTACTGGGTTTTTTTCCACCGGCAATTTCCCAGTAGCAGCCACAGAGTTTGGATTTGTGCCCAGTTTATGGCAAGAGGCGCGCCCCCTATTTTTTTATGTAACCTATTCTGTCCCATTGCTGGGCAATGGCCTCCCCCGTTTCTTTCCATCTCTCCCGGTGTTTAGCCTCCTCTGGCCAATCTGGCATCTCCCTATTACATGATCATCCTCATCATAATTTCAGCCGAAAGACGTCCACTGCTCGACAGAGGCCTCCCCCAAGTGTCGCCACATTGACCGGTCCCTTGCGACTCGCATCCAACGGATTCCCGCAGCCTTCACCAGGTCATCAGTCCACCTAGTGGGAGGTCTTCCAACGCATCGTCTTCTGGTTCACGGTCGCCACTCTAAAACTTTTCGGCCCCATCGGCCATCCGTTCTGCGAGCAATGTGCCCTGCCCACTGCCACTTAAGTTTGGCAATTCTTCGGGCTACGTCGGTGACCTTGGTTCTCTTGCGTATGTCTTCATTTCATGATACTAAATGATAACTGACGAAATGTCGGTATACTCAAACACTATTATAAGCTGTCACGGCTCACAACTAAACTTATAATGTCACTTACTAGATTATTATCCTCCGAGATTATTATTTCTAAAGAGGTCTCGATATTTCGACGCTGTTGCAACCGCCATGATCGCGGGTTGACTAGCGCTACCAGGACCTCAATAAAAATAATAATCACGAAAGATATCTCGTAAGTGATATTTTAAGTTTTGTCGGTATACTTGTAGGTAGGTAGACCTCTGCCCGCTTCACCTCACCTCTATTTGGGGATTACAAGCGTAATGATATTTTGTTTTACCCTATGCTCCAAAGACTTGAAATCACAGTTTATGGTACGTTTTTACGCTTCTGACTCTTACAATAGTCACCTTACTAAAACTTTCTCTTCTGAGATAACCTCGATGAATATATCATAACACATTACATCTACCTCACTGACCATTCCATCATCTTACATTACAGCAATCGGAACAGCTGTCAGCCATTTGATATCAAGTCTCTAACTCCCCTGAGTAAGTCTCACTGTTCACTGACACAAATGGCCGAAGTTTGTCAAAGTTCCATAATGTTGATCAATTGAGATGTGCTGCAGTCTGCCTCTAACGTTAGTGTCATCTTTAATAATGGGTGATTGTTGTTAGTTGAATATTTTAGTAGTTATGAGGACCTGGGTTTGATTCCCAGGCCGTCTGGATTCTTGCCTGGTTCATCATCATCATTATCATCATCATCATTTCAGCCAAAAGACGTCCACTGCTGGACATAATGCCTCCCCAAGTGTCGCCACATTGACCGGTCCCGTGCGACTCTCATCCAGTGGATTCCCGCAACCTTCACCCGGTCATCGGTCCACCTAGTGGGAGGCCTTCCAAAGCAACGTCTTCCGGTTGATGGCAATAAAATCACCACTTACTACATAACTGGAGATATGTAGGTGTACCTACTATTTATTAGATACATCTTTGTCTAACCCTTCGAAGATTGCAGGCGTGATGTTATGGTATTTCGTTGGCTATGGTCGTAATTTCTGCTCAATGAAGTTTAATTTACAAAAAAAGAATCTTGAGCTACAACATTTGGGTACACATCTAAGTAATTCTGGGTACTTATTTAAGTAATTCACCATTCTGGATTATGTTTCGCAGGAAAACTTTTCAATTATTATTGTGATGATTACTTTCTATCGAATATTATGTTCGCAAAGCACAAACAAAAACTAGTGCTTTATGAAGCCTACCCCAGACCTATTAAATGAGACATTACCATTGCTATACATTCTAAGTATGTATCTAATGTATCACAACCATCCATACATTTTTGCAATTTCCTTCGAGACTCTGTGCCCCAGATAAAAAGCTCATGAGAGTACTTACTCCTACTGTTCGCAGATTATATTTATGCATGAAATATTATGTTTCGTATTTACATATAAATGCTAGATCTGTTTTTATGCATCTAAGCTTGTCTTAAGTCTTGAGATCTTCTCAAATGGGACTAGTTTGTTATCTTTTGTGTCCGCTGGTTACGTGACCTAAATAATCATATCGTATTCGGGTTTCGTTCGTTTTGAGAACAAAACATCGAGCAGAACTTAAAAAGTTTCTTTCAGACATCATCTGCTTAGCCTTTTCTCAACTATGTTGGGGTCAGCTTCCAGTCTAACCAGATGCAGCTGAATACCGGTCTTTACATGGAGCGACTGCTTATCTGTCCTCCACAACCCAATTAATACTAGGTAATACGATAACCTTGGAAGACTGGCTGTCAGACTTTTGGGCCACTGAGTACTCAACGAGTGTCAAAGATTTATAATAAAATTGAAAGCTGGGACCATATCGGTTTAACGTGCTGTCCGAGACATGGAAGTATTCAATGGGTGGTCACCTATCCAAGTAACAAACTTAACAAGTGCATTAGATCGACCAGAGCGGCTGTAGTTAATTCGTAACTGAAAGATGCCGTCTTTCAGTTTCAGACAGAAAAGCGTACAAAAGTAACACAAACTAACAAAAGGACTTAGACAAAGACAACCAATAAATTAGTATGGAATTAATGATTTTGTTTGCGAAATATAATCACGACAAATGAATGAGTCATGATTTTGCGAATAGTTAGAATATTACAAAAGAAATTCATGATAAGAGTTTTTGTATAATTTGCAGAGCAAAAAGTCTGCGACAGTTCATTATGGAATTTAATTAAAGGTTTTAACTAAGTTTCTCTTTTTTGTAATCAACCGTTCAGGGAAAAACACCCAACCCTCTTCATTTTAGCACCGTCTATAACGTATGATCTTTGATGATAAAGTTTAGAGTTTCGTTTGAAGATTCGATTTCTGCAACCAAACTTTACGATTGGTAGTAAAAACTCAAGATGAGTGTGGAATTATGACATCTGTAAACTTTTATACGCTCCCATAGATTTTCCATCGAAGAATAAAAACAAAACCCTATTAAAAAGCAGCGTAAACAGCGCTTTAAACCGGTTCCCATCGCAATAAAACTTAACCTAACAATAAAGTACGAGTAAAATCGACGCATTAATGTAAGCAGCTACGAAAGCGCTTCAAAGCGTAACCCATATAAGAGCTTGCCTATCTAAGTGACGGATTTCCGGCAAAAAATACTAAAAGCTGAGACGCATTACATGGCCGCTTAGGATAAAGATGCTGGCTTTTATTGGGACTCTTTGGTAGATTTGGAAGTGGAAGAAATTGGTACAGTATTGGGTATTTGTTGAAATAATTGAATAAAAAAAGTAGTCTTACGTAGGATGGCTCTATGCACTTGCCTAGATTTTGGTGTTTTCGAAGCTTCAACGACTTGGTACAAACATTGCCAATCATCTGGTATGTTATATAGAATGAAAACGTCTTGGTTTTGTCAAACCTCATCTTTCAAAACTATTTGGAACTCGTTCTTTGCGTGGAGGAAATAGCATCACAAAATCTTGAGAGTTTTGAAAAAAATAATACCAATTGGAGATACCTGTGTAAATGGAGGCAAATTCACATAATTCATGAGATCACATTTTGAAACGGCCCTACTGTTTCAGTTTGGTTGACAATGCCATATTTCAATAGAGTTGTCTCGCTCAGGCATACAGAAAATTGTATCCGTCGTAAAATTATGAGTTCGTTATGTCAACATGAACCCTTTTTCACACGACCTAAGTACCAAGATGGTAACATTTAGTGTTTTAAATTATTGGGCGACGAGCGATTCTGAAATCTACATCTGCATACCGTTAGAATCTAAATTGGAAACAACTAATACCTCTCACCTCTTAAACTCTACTCCGAGTAACCCTCGGTCAATTAAAACCGCAATCCACTTTTTCTCAGATCATTTTACGTTTTAATTAAGGGCATCATTAGCCGTAACGAAGGCGGACCATTACCGCCGTCGCTCTCAGCGATACCATGATGCAGCCAGTGTGATGCAAACCTTTTATTTTTATCTAACTGAGAACTGGAAAAAAGATCTCTATTTAGGATTTAATGATGATTGTAGTCAAGCGGCCTTAAGTTTTTAAATAGTACAAAGAAAGAAGTTATCTGAGAAGACTATTTTATAAAAAAAAGAAAACTAGTTGTTTGTCCGCGAAAATTGAGATAGCTCAGTTAATTGCCATGATATCGATATAATTTATGACTTATGTTACTCGATAAAGATATAGCTTTTTAATAGTGAAATATTTTTTGAAGTCGGTTCAGTGTACTTGATTTAAATTATTACGTAAACAAACAAAAAAAACAAAAACTTAGATCTTTCCTCTTTAAAATATTAGTTTAGATCATAATGGAGGTGAGCAATGATATTTACGCACCTTGCACCCAGACAGGCGCTTAACATCACGCCTACAATCCCCGAATAGTTAAACGGAGGTGTACCTAATAGTATACACCCACTTTTTGCCAGGTAGGTACATATTTTAAAGTCAAGCAATTGTGGGTGAGCCTTCAACCGCGGGGTGGGGTCGCTGATTACGAAAATGGGGTCAAAAAGAAAACTCAAGATGGCGCCCATGAAAATTTTTGGTTTTTCCGTCATGGGTGTCGTTTTCATGGTTTTTGGGGTCGCTGATTACGAAAATGGGGTCAAAAAGAAATTCAAGATGGCGCCCATGAAAATTTTAGGTTGTTCCGTCATGGGTGTCGTTTTCATGGTTTTTGGGGTCGCTGATTACGAAAATTAGGTCAAAGCAATCCCCGAATAGATAAACAGAGATGTACCTAATACTACACCCATTTTTTGCCAGGTATGTACGTATTTTAAAGCCAAGCAATTAGGGCGAGCCTATTGCCGTCAACCGGGCACGAATCCAGACTCCGTGGCTGTTACTGAGAAATTCCTAATGAAAAAACCCAAATACAACAAAACAAAAAAATAATAAAAAAAATACACATACCCGACCCGGGAATCTAACCCAGTACAAGCCCACCGCCATTATTTAACTTTATGAATATATCCCTACATGTACTAAGCAAGGCCTAAAACTAATTTTAGGACTTGTATCAAAGGCTGATGTTAATTGTGTTTATCGCAAAATTTCAACGAAAATGCCATAAGCTATCGTTGGAATGAACATTACATTTACTCCGCTCATTCCCGCTAGTACTTTTGGACTGTTGAGGAGATGGTTATGTCTGGTCCATTGAGGATACTCATTACTAACCGGACATGTGTTAACTGCTTGTTTTGGCGCAAAAGTAATTTGTTTGAATGCTGTCGTAAAACTAAACTCTCCCTTTACGATGGTCTACGGAAACTGTGTTAAAACCACATTTTACCCGTGAATTGAAAACAAAAATATAGTTTCAGAGTACTTTTAGATAGACTGACTGCCTCGTTGGTCTGAGCATAAAGTCCTTTGTTCGAATTCCAGGTCCAGAAAAGTGTAACTTATTGGGTTTTTTAATGAGGAATTAGAAACTGCAGCCAGCTGTATCTGTGGTAGCTCTGAATGTACACACACACAAACACCCAGACACACAAGCAAACACACACAAACACACACACACAATGTTCATATCTAAGGTACTAAATAATGCCGGAAACACACTTACGTGGCGTGGCGTGGCGTGGCGCGCCAGAAACATATCGGTTTCATACATTTAGTATGGTTAGAGACATATTTGTAGGTCGTGTCGTGTCGTGGCGCGTTCTGGCGTGGCGCTGATTGCTCACCACCGATAAGTACACCTCTGCTTAATCCTTCGGGGGTTACAGGCGTGATGTTATTTTATATCGCTCTCGTAATAATGATACATTTAAATCATGTTTATCACTTCCAAAATTAATAAACATTCCAAAAATAACATGACAGAAATTCTTGTAAAATATTTCATTTCGTCACACGAACCGTGTTTGTTGTTTATACAAAACTCAATACGCTGTCGAGTGGTTTACGTTTACTAAAATTGTTCAAAACTTTTGATGAATTTTCTGATGTGGCTTACGATGTTAGGAAGTCAGTAAGTCAATTTGCTGAAGCCTTTAGAGCATCATGTGTTGAAGGAAGTTATAACTATACTTTGTTTGAGCTGTGAGTTGGTACACTTGTCTTGCTGCTAGTGCTCGCAATTTATTATTTTTCATCACATAATGTAGCTTAAATATTAATAATAATAATTTTATTCAAATAGATTGTAGATTTACAGCTTTTTTACATAAAGTACTCGTACATTAATAACAGGTAACACATTATTGTATTCTACAATACGGTGGATGATGCTCTGTCGTCCTAGCTAGGCTACAAAATAGCCTGTGTTTAGGAGACACAGTTTCGATCCCTAGTAACTAGTTGGGTCTGGTACGTGTTACATGTGCAGATTGACAAAATTGATATTAACAAATTCTTAAGCAGGAAAAATCTACTAGTAGTACATCTAAAAAAAAAATTAAAATGATAAAAACAATAGTAGCATGCAGTAAGTGTGTGGGTGTGCTTCGTGTATGTGTGTGTGGGTATCGTGTATGTGTGAGTGGGTGTACATGTTTGATTGTGTATGTGTGTGGGTGTTCGTGCGGATGCGTGAGTTTACGTGTGTGAGTGTTCATCTGTGGAAGTAATTAGTGAATTGTCAATTTGTTAGAAAGATTTCGGTTTCGTCATAGTTTAGGTTTGATAAGAAGGAACGCGCAGACTTTTTACAATTGAAAAGGGACGAGCCGTAGACTGGTAAATGTGAGTTGATTTTGTTATACAAAGATGGGCCAAGATAGATGTTAAATTTCTTTATAAATGCGGTGTGTGCAGGAGGAATATTGCAGATTAGGTCTTTGCGACGTTTAGACATTTCTACATATGGTGTATTACGATGTTGAAGTAACACGGTGTGAAGAATAAATTGTTGCCGTACATTAAGTACATTGCACGCTTGGTATAGCTCTTTGGTTGGGAACAGTATCGGCCGAAAGGTAGAAACCTTCAATATAGCTCTGTGAGCAGTCTCAAGCGGCTTCAATATGGTTTTAGCAGCACCTCCCCAGCAGGTGATACAATAGGTGACGATTGACTGGCATAGTGCGAAGTATACATTACGGATGATTGACGGGTTAGCAACGTATCGTAAGTTTTTGAAAATATAAATGAGTTTCCGGACGCGTCCTGTAAGAGTGCTAATATGTGGTTTGAAGTTGAGATTTTTATCTAACACAATTCCGAGATATTTTATCTGATCAACTGGCGTGAGAGTAGGACATTGGCAGTTCATATTGTCTTGCTCAGAACAGAAATGAGCTTTTATGGTGAAGGCAGTTGTCGGTTGAGAAGCAGTGCTCACAGAAAAGTGAATGAAGCATGTTTTTGATGTGTTAAGAGTTAAAGAGTGTGAATTAAGCCAGTTTAGAGCACTATTAAAACCATGTTGTGTCAATATTTGTAGGTCCGTCCACGAGTCCGCAGTAAACGTTATTGCGGTGTCATCCGCGAAACATACAATTTTAGAATTCGGAATATTGAGGTTGCAGAGATCATTAATAAATACTAGGAAAAGTAATGGGCCCAGCACGCTGCCCTGTGGGACACCATACTCGATAGGGAGTTCCACGCTCTTGTGGTTGCCTATAACAACGAATTGTTTCCGATCAGTGAGATAACTTTTGAGAAGTTCAAGTGGAAGCCCCCTGACACCAAGATTTTCCAATTTATTTAAAAGGGTGGGGATGGAAACCGTATCAAAGGCCTTTTTAAGGTCGAGGAAAATTGTTAGCACCTTTTTTCTGTTGTTTAGGCTACCAACAATATGGTTCACTAAGTCATTAACTGCGTCACAAGTAGATTTATTTGAACGAAAGCCATACTGCTGTGGTGATAATAAATTAAAATGCTCAAGATACCGTACGAGTCTCTTTTTCAGTAGACGTTCAAGTACCTTGGACAGTGCACTCAAAACAGCTATGGGTCGATAGTTAGTAGGTTCGGCCCCATCCCCGCCCTTAAAGATAGGATGAATTATTGCAGTTTTAAAAGAATTAGGGAAGATAGCTGACTGGAAGCAAAGGTTGAACAAATAACTGAGCACAGGGGCAAGAGTCCGTGCATATCTTCTCAAAAAAGAAGAGGATATTCCGTCCCAACCAGTAGCAGCAGTGACTCTCAGTGAATTTATAGTAGATACGATTTCTTCCGGGTCTGTTTGTTCAAGCACAAATGATTTTTCACAGGTAATTGGAGGTGCCATACGTAATTGAGTCCGGTCTACAGGAATTTTGTCTGCAAGGTTCTTTCCAACGCTGACGAAATATTGATTAACATTAGTGCAAGTCTGAGTAGGTGTGAGTGAGTTAGAAATTAAGTCAGTGGAAGTATTTTTAGTTTTAGCCATATTCGTGATGTTTTTTATAGTATCCCATAGTTTTTTAGGATTATTTGTCGCATTGTTTAGTTCCTGTGAATCGTATTTCCTTTTAACTTTCTTAAGGAGTATTGTACAGAAATTTCTGTATCGTTTGTAAGTAATGGATAGGGTTTCATTATCAGGTGTGAGTTTTAGCTTTCTATGCATAGAGTCTCGATTGCGTATGCACCGTAGTAAGCCTGGTGTGATCCAGGGCTTAAGTATTTTTTTACTTGAAGGAATCATTGTAATAGTTGTATGTTGATTTATAATTGTGTTTAAGATTTTGACAAGGTTTTCGGCAGCTGAATTAGGGTTTAATATACAAAAAATTGAAGAAAGATCTAGATTTTTCATAGCCATGTCTAGATTTACATAATCCACCTTAGTAAAGGTGTTTTGGGTGGAATGTGTTGGTTTGGTATTACTAATACATAATAAAGAAGGACAGTGGTCAGTCACTAGCGAATCATAGATAAACGTTATTGTTTTAGAATTTCCGCGGAGCATAATATGGTCCAGGCAGTTCTTTTCTCTGGTAGGAAGGGTGTGTGCAGGTAGAAATCCATGGAACGCTAAGGCATTGAGATAGTCTTGAGCACGGGTATCTTCTGATGTCGTCTTTATATCCAGGTTAATGTCGCCAGTAATGACAACTGACTTAAATTTAGTGAGCGTTAGTAAAATACAATTTAGGGCTGTCAGAAAAGTTTGAATGTTATCATTGGAAGGAGAACGATATATACAGAGAATCGCTATTTCGGAATTTACCATAACAATAAGCCCTGAAGCAGATCCGTTAAAATTGGGTTCTTCGCAAGTGGTTATGAGGCTTGACTTAATGTATACTACAACACCATCGCTCTGGTTTAGATGTTTTGTGGTGGCATATTTTTTATAATTTTGCATAATCGGGGTTAAAGTATTAGTGTTGCACGGTAGCCAACATTCGGTTAAAACTACGAGCTGGCAGTCTACATTAAGCCGGTGTAATAGTGTTTCCAGATTCAGGAAATTTCGATTTATAGATCGAATATTTTGTGTGAGAATTTTGAAGTAAGAATTTTCATTTTTCAGATGTGTAAATGTATCTTCCGGAGTGCATGAGTATGTTTCCGATACCGAGAATTGATCAACGGTTTCAAGTAAATCATTAATCGTATTAAAAGACGCCATTGAGTAAAGTGCTAATAATCACAAAAGTGGTACTTGTAATACGTCGACGTGACCGATTGCGGTCGTAATTGGCGTCAGAAACAGTAAAATAATCAAAACTAAGATGTTTTAGTGGTCCGTGCAACAGGATGATTACGAAAAAACAATAATTGGCAGACGAATATGGCTGTGTATATGAATTAGGGCTATGAACATTGTAGTTACGCAATATTTTGTTATCGTGTGAGTACGTGAGAGTGAAGTAATGGGGGTGGTGATACGTGTCAGTAGTAAGTAAGGCGCTTATTGGTTTGTTTATAAGAAATAATATGTTTGATGTGCGGGTGGTGTAAATTGTAATTAAATTAAGATTTGAGGGTAGGGTCTTAAAAATGTTAAACATGAAAAGTATTGAATTTGACCGACTTATGACTATCGGGAAGTTTGACAAAAAAACAATACAAGCATTTGCAGCGAGTAGTCATTGGATCGCTTCCTGTATTAAGTCCTTGAGGGTTTGTTCTGACCTAATAAGTATTTGTTTTTCTCCTGTGACTTTCCTTATGAAAATATTGCCGTTTGAACTCCAACAGAAGTCGTATTTGTTGAGTTTTGCGAATTCTTTGGCGGTGAAGAATAGTTTTCTCGAACTGGCGGGGAGGTGTTCTGATATAAATATCGGTCGCCCTTCACTATTTAAGCCAATCCTACGAGTATTAAGGCGATCATCTCCTTTGTGTGTTTTATTGAAATTCCTGACCGCAGTGAGTAGTTGATTTTTGCACTGGACATTAGAAAATTCAGCGATAATCGGCCTGATCGAATCTGGTTTACCCGGTAGACGGTAAACATCACGCAAGTCAGAGTTATTTATCTTTAAATCAACAACTGTGCCCACTTTGGTGATGATCGCAGTGAGGTCCGACGCCGCTTCGTTCTCCACGGACGGCACGTTACGGATTTCAATGGATGAGGATCGGGATATACGCTGTAAATCTTGTATTTTAGTTTCTAAGTTCAACAAACTCTTCTTATATGTTAGGTTTTCTTTTTGGAGCGACTCAACTTGCTTATGTATGTCGTCGTACTGTTGGCTAATAAAGGAAATGTTTTTTTCTATTTCAGTGTTAGATTTTTGAATAGCCTGGTTTTGGAGCTTTAGCTCAACCATGTCGGACGCCAGCTTCGTTAAAGAACAGCTCTGTTCGGCACACAGTTTAGTTAGGTATGCTTCTTGGTCCGTTTTCCAGTTCTTGAGCATTTCATGTATTTCCTTTTTAAACTTCAGCAATTCGGCTCCTGGGGAACAACACGGCCGAGGACGTTTATAAGGGTGACGCGTAGTTATGTTTACATCATCGTCAATCGGGCTGCTCGATATCATTTGGGGAATATCGGAGTCGGACAAAGCTTGCGTAATGTTGACATTCGAAGTGTTCGACGGTGGTGGCGAGCGCTGCATACGGGGCATCGTGAGCGGCATGCGGCGGGACGACGTAAAGTGGACTTTAAGTACTCACGGTTATGCGTTAGGCTTGTAGCATAAAGGGTCACCGTGGCTCCCTATCGGACAGCGCTTGCGACGATATTTTGCGGTCTTGGAGAAAGCGAGACAGCAATTATGAAGGGCAGCACTGTTTCCGCGGAGGCGAAGGCGGCTCGTGCGGGGCAGGGTCACGCCACTAATTTGGCAGTGAGCGTTGTGGTGACGAACTCACGTAGATTTTGCGAATTTTGCACTTTAGTCGCTTAAATTAAGGCTTAGAGTGGCGTATTTGTCAAGTTATTTTTCGAATGGAGCTAAAAACACGTCTACTCTCGAACACGACGGAACGAAAAACTGATCGGATGACGGAATATTCTTAAATGAATTTCGTCCTAGCAGAGATAGGCCAAAGAAACAATGGATGAACTGTGTAAATAATAGCAGGAAAGCAGGTGTCTGATGAGATGACGAGTAATACAGAAGTATGGAAAACATATTGCGCCGAACCCAAATTATCAGTGCAAGAGAATGATGCTGAATTTTATTCTGCACTATTTCAATTGAAATGGAAAGTTCACTTATGCAAGCGTTCTTCTAAACAAACTCAAGCTTTTTTAACCCCCGACGTAAAAAGGACGGGGTGTTATAAGTAAGTTTGACGTGTCTGTGTGTTTGTGTGTGTGTGTGTGTGTGTCTGTCTGTGGCATCGTAGTTTCCGAACCGGTTTTGATTTAGTTTCTTTTGTTAGAAAGGTGAATTAGTCGGGAGTGTTTTTAGCTATGTTTGTTAAAAAACAGTTCGAGATGGCCGCCGCCACAAAATGGCGAATTACATTATTCAACAACTCCCTCAATATGGGTATCGAATGAAAGAGCTTGACTACTTTACGCTATAGTAAATTTCAAATCCAAGATGGCCGCCACCAAAAAAATTTAAATTACATTTTTTCCCCACTTCCTCAATATGGGTATCAAACGAAAGGGCTTGACTAGTAGAATAATGTACACTATATTGAAAGGGAATGAGAAATATTATATTATTATACTACACACACACAGCTGTACTATTACAGCATTTCATTACGTGACGTTTTCTACTAAATCGCACTACCCGTATGCCGCGCTAAGGTACTTTGTTCCAAAAACAAAAAAAAAACTTGAATTTCTGTGTCCGGAGATTTTTAAATTTTTTAAAAATCTCCGGACACAGAAATTCAAGTTTTTTTTAATTAATAGATGTGTAGGAACAAGCTTTTTTTATTAATGGTACCTAGCCGGTCGGCTGCCGAAAAAGTACAGCTTACTTTGTATACAATAACAACAATACAAGAAAATAATTTCCTTTACAATTTGCGTTTACGGCATAAAAACAGATTTTCCTGCCGTAATTTTCTGTCTGTAGCTGTCAATACATAGGTGCTGCGGTCCTATGCTTTCAATCTGTAAATGGACCGCCTTTCACATTGTACCTCCATTGGCTGCGTCACAATGAATTTCCGTCGTTTCGCTAATTTTTGGAAATTGACGTACGTACCCTGTGTCCACTGGTTTCGCTGTCGAAGTTTTTAATTAATAGTAAGTATGTCTAGCACTGTCTATTAAACCACCCGTATGCCGTAATTACATGTCACAATAAAAAGCCATTGTGTCTCGCGTTGATCCACGTTCCGGCAAAGAATACGAAGAGCCAAAGGTAAGTTGAATAAAAATAGTGTTAAAAAAGCCCGTGACATAAATTCCGACACACTTTTACGCACCTTTCCTTGAGGGTACAGTTTACTCCCTCTCATCTTTCACACCTGGTCTGTGTCTCCCAGCAATGGAAAGGTACTTCAATAAAAGTTTTTCACCGAGTAATCTCTATAGTTTGTTAAATTGTTCGACGATTTGTCTATAAGACAAATGTAAAAAATACGTCCAAACTCTTCGTCAATTTATATTACGAAAATAAATGAATCGCAATTTCAACCTCAAACTTTCAACTACTAAAGGAATAAAAAACGAAAACAGAGCTCATTTATAAAAGAAATGCACTTTCAATCAGCCGAATGGGCTTTTGCTACAAATTAAATTTTTATTCAAGCACCTGAATCAACTTTGCAGAGCTTTTCAAACTTATCCGTTTGGAATTCAATAAGTCAATTCAAAGTTTTAACATAATTTTATTGAATTACTAGCTTTTTTCCGCGGCTTCGCTTGTGTTAATTTAGAATTTGACAATCAATTCGGGTTGTAGGTACCCCGCTTGTAATAATATAATGGGGATGCACACTGTGAAACTAATGGCGCTAGCATAGTTGGTTCCAAGCATCGTCATTGGTTGAAAATCAAGGAATGTCATTTCATATTTTAAAATACATACACCATAGCCGGTCTCAATCTGACCAATGAAGTCATCATTGGTCAGATTGAGACCAGCTATGGTGGCGCCATCTACAATTAGCTTTTAACGGTCTTCCCCATTCAATCATGATTCGAAAGGCGTGTGGCGCCATCTGATGTCATAAGAACGTTATTGTGGTTTTCCTCGGGAACACTACTATTTTTCGAGATGTCTGTTTCACTACAATTGACAATGTATATGCAAAATTTCAGGTTGATCACTTCGGTTTAGGCGTCAAAAGGGTAACAAGCTAACTTTCGCATGTATAATATTAGTTAGGATGCTAAATCTAATTGAACGCTTTTTTTTTTAAGTAAAAATCTTTAACTTTCACAAAAATTTAAAGTAGAAATGGACCAATTTGAGAATGTGTAAAATACCTAGTACGTAGCAAGTAACAAGTTTCTTTGATAGCGCATAATGTGGTGCACATTCTATCCCAAAAAACTTGTGTTTTATTTACATTATAAAACTATTTCAAGAACTTTCCACAAAGGAACCTTTTATAAAAAGGCAAAACTACGCAGGTGAAAATTAAACACAACTTTGCACAAACTAATTTAGAGACTATAAAACACATTCAGGCGCAGTTTAAACACAGCTAAACTATTTTTAGTCCTTAGCCGCTCACAAAGAACAAACCTTTTTTGTAAAAATACTGAAACAATAGAAGCCTTTGTAAATATTTAAGGTTATGTGGCCATACCATGAATGTTATAGCGTTTTCCACCAAGTAACACGGTAGCTTATTAGAGCGTGAAGAATTTAAAGCTTCAGCAAAATGAGATAAAATACTATGGCCACGCGTGACAAAGGTGTTCATGCTGAAAGCTTTACTCTAAACGATTTTCAACCTTAACAGAATTATTTAACTGTCGATTTTCACTTAAATTGTAACCTCCACTTTATTATTTTTTGTCGGACCACCTAATCGCTTCTGACCGCCAACGTTGTTAAAATCGATGTTAAAACGCGGAAAGTGAAAACGTTTTTTCCTATTTTTATATTTTTTGCTGTAAATATTGTTTTTTTTTCTTTTCTGTTTGGTTTGACTGGTTTTGTGAAAATACTGTTGGCTTACTGTGGGAAATCTGTATGAAATATTATGGATTATTCACAAGGCAGCTGGTTGTCGATGTACTGTGTGTGTATGTGTTTCGTGTAATTTTTTATATGTATAGTTCGTTATCTTCTTGTCCTGTTCTTGCAGTGTTTGTAGATAAGTAGGCGCATCTGGTTTATCTTCCTTTTAAATTGATCACTCTTTTAGTTACGCGCATTTCATCCTCACGTTCTCATCACATGTCCATTCTAATCTTTCTTTCAACTTTTACATGCACATAACACCTGTTTTCTCTCAAGGGGTAGGCATAAAGGTATCTATAATACAACCTACATTTCAGTAGTTTCTAAGACCCATGTTGGAGCCTTTTGCTATCAACAAAATCATCTGAGCTGCTACTGTATAATTCCTTATGGAAAATCTCAAGAGAAATTACAGAATTACTAATTTTTAAAATTAAAAAAACCCCCGACACGTAGGGTCATAATTTCAAGGTAAGTTTTGTTTTTGGAACAAAGTTCCTTAACCCTGCTTACGAGTAGTGCGATTTAGTAGAAATCGTCACGTAAGGTACGAAATGTCGTATGCTGTGTGTGTGTGTGTAGTATAATATTATAATATTCCTTATTCCTTTTCAATATAGTGTACATTATTCTACTAGTCAAGCCTACCATTCGTTTGATACCCATGTTGAGGAAGTTGCGAACATAAAATGTAATTCCACATTTTATGGTGGCGACCATCATGGGTTTAAAATTTATTATAGCGTGTATTTTACTAGTCAAGCCCTTTCATTTGATACTCTATATTGAGGGAGTTGTTGAACAAATACGTAATCCGCTATTTTGTGTCGGCGCCCATCTTGGACTGATTTTTATCAAACATAGCTAAGAATACTCCCGAGTAATTCACCTTTCAAACAAAAAAAAAAAACAAAACAAAATCAGTTCATCCGTTCGGCAGCTACGATGCCACAGACAGAAACACACACACACACACACACAGACACGTCAAACTTATAACACCCTGTCGTTTTGCGTCAGGGTTAAAAACTTTGTCCAACCTAGAAATCAATCCTAGTACTCCGTGTTGAGCAGTAGTACTTCTGAGCACTGTAGTCGAACGATATAGTGCAATGCAATTCCTCTTAATATTAACATTATTTAGTCAGAGTAAGTAAGCAATCGATGTTTCTTTTAAAAACGTAAGCGTTCGTGTCCACAGTTAAGTCAAGTGAAAACTTGTGAAAAGATTATCTCCACTTACATGGCTTCTGTCTTCAGTATTAAATGGCAAAATTAGGGATTAGTGCATTAGCTTACTAAGTAATTGACCAATTATAGAGTAGGGACAAAACGACATGTATTACGTAAATTATTATGTAGTTAATAGTTATGGAGTAATGCCATCTTGGACATGACTGACATCAGTGAAGGCGTTTTGCCTTGAGGAAATCTGGACTTCTAATAAGTGATATAAGTCTCAAATCGCCTGGTTGGGTTAAGCTTGAGGTCGACTTCCAGTCTAACCGGATGCAGCTGAATACCAATATTTTACATGGAGCAACCCAGTTAGTACTGGGTGATAAATATTACCCCTTAAGGGGCCGGCGGAGCATGCGTATTTCATACAAACGTAATACCAAAATAATTTGTAAATTAAACAAATTCTTAAAGTAGTGTGTATTTATTTCGATTGGATTACAGAATATCTAGGTTCCCAAATAAACATTTTTAATGGACACTGATTTAAACAAGAGTTATGACGAATTTAAAATATCTATAGAAAACTTATTTTTGTCATAACTCTTGTTTAAGTCCGTTTCCATTCAAAATATATATTTGGGAACCTAGATATTCTGTAATCCAATCGAAATAAATACGCATTACCGTATGAATATGTTTGATTTACAAATTATTTTGGTATTACGTTTGTATGAAAGACGCATACTCCGCCGGCCCCTTCATTGAAGTTGCGGGTCACTGACTACATGTAACGACTGTCGAAGATCTACAAAATGATGCCCAAAAACAATTGCTTAGCGTGCTTTTTGAAGTACGGAGGAAAATCGGTATCCACAAAGTTTACCACCATTTACAGACCGTCCTTGCAGCAAGGAAAGTAAGCAGTCTTAATTAAGGTGGATGCTCTAATGGTGGTAACCCGTGAAATTCAAATTTTCTTACTTTTATTATAGGCTGTCTTTAATCTTCAAAAAGTCGTTCCTCGACCTTTATGAACTTGGAGGGTTGTATTGATGATTTTGATGATTATGATTCTGGAGAGCAGCGGTGGCCCAGTGGTGGCGGCCCCGACTTACGAACAGTAAGTCGTGGGTTCGAACCCAGACAGGCGCATTACTTTGTGTAACTTATTTCATCACCGCTGCTCTCAAAACGGTGAAGGAAAACATCGTGAGGAAACCGGCATGTTCTAGAACCAAAAAATTCGAAGACATGTGACATCTACCAATCCGCACTGGGCCCGCGTGGTAGATTATAGCCCATTCCCTCTCATTGAGTGGAGGCCGTGTCCCAGCAGTGGGAACATTATAGGCTGATGATGATGATGATTCTGGAATTACATACGTCTTACAGTCGGGGACAATATTTAAATCAACATACAACCAAGCACTGGCCTGCAAATTGCAATAAACGTAAGAAAATTTAAACTTCGCGGGCTCCCTAGAGCATCCACCTTAACCTTGATGATCGACCCGTGTGGCTTTTATTATTTAGCCACGAATTATCAAAAATCCTTCCTTATTGTCCAATTCCGCAATTTATGGAACTCACAGCCTGGCGTTGCGTTGTCTTGCAATGAAATTATAATGGGCAGGCGTAATTTTCTATGTACGTTATGTATCCTTCCAAAATTTCCATACCTAATAAAAAAACTTGGCCGTTTTTCCCGACACCATCTTTAATAAGATCTCAAAATTAATAACACAACTTTGCTAATTAAGACGTAATCTAAATTCTTAAATTACCTACTAATTAAAATTTGATCGCATCATTTTTATGAGCGTAATTTAAAAATCTTTACAAGGTATTTCACATTTTAAAGATAGGAAAGATGTTTTGTCTTCATGATTTCAATTTTTTTGAAAAATTTACTTCTATTTGAAAAAGAGAAAGAATGAAAATGATTTTATTTAGAGAGCGGTGGTGGCTTAGTGGTAATGGCCTCGACTTACTTGATATAGATCGTAGGTTCGAACACAGGCGGTGCATTACTTGTTTTTATTTATTAACCGACTTCTAAAAAAGAAGGAGGTTCTTAATTAGGATGTTTCTATTTTTTTATGTTTGTTCGCGCATAACCCCGACGCTTGCCAACCGATTTGAAAACATTTTTTTTGTTGGAAAGGGTTTACTTTCCAAATGGTCTCATGGTCACCAAGTCGGGATCTGATGATGGAATCTTGGCGAAATTGAGGGAACTCTTCAAATTTTATAGGATGTCGTACACCGATTTTGGTATTCTCTACAACAAGTGAAGCATTTGCGTTTAATAAGAACCAGTCTACCATCAGATCTAATGATGAATCCAAGAGTCCGGCACCGGAACTCCATAATGAGACAATGTATCCTAGTCGTGATTGAACTTGTTGTCATTGTAACGATATGCACTTTCCATGTGTACCATTGACAATAAAAAAAAATTGAAAACTTTATGTTTTTAACCGACTTCTAAAAGGAGGAGGTTATCAATTCGTCGGAACCTTTTTTTATGTATGTTCCCCGATTAGTCGAAGATGGCTACACCGATTCGATGGCATCAAATCAGGATCTGATGAATGGATCCTAGAGAAATAGAGAGAACTCTTCAAAATTCTATAGGCACACTTTCTCGAAGTGTTCCCATTTCAATTTGGTGAAGATCTGATGAATAACTTTGGAGATAGGTAACGGAACTCCTCAATAAATGATAGCAAATGAACTGGGATTGCTGAAATCTCATGTCTGTCTATTGTTTACACCAGTTCATAACATAGCATCTCGCTGGTACGCTGTGAAGGAGTAAGCACATGTGAACCACTAAAAAGTGAAAAATAAAAACTTTTTTGCAAAAAATAAAACCGACTTCAAAAACACAAAAAAAGTGAAAATAACTTTAGTTTGTGAAGTCTGTAGGTATTTCATGTCTACTAATCTCAGAATGCTTGAAGCCGGTGAAATCGCTAAGTATGACATAGAACCAAAAATTCGGAGACTACTGGGAACTGCGTCCCAGCAGTGGGAACAGTCTGATCAAGCTATGCTTTAAATGCGATTTTATCTAATTTAACTAAGTGACGACAACAAGAATATTTGAATTGTAAATTATTATTTATTATATTTAATTATTGTGAATGTGAGGACCTTGTGGGTCACTTTTTGTTGTTTTTTTTCCCACGACTGTCTGGCAGCTTGAGTGCTTTATGCGACCTACCCAAATGTCCTTTCTTTGGTATTGTTCGTCGTTTCGTTGAGCTCCTTGAGTTATAAGTCGAGCTACACGATAACTGACAAATGCTTGCACTGACTGGACAGGTCCACTCAAATCTGTGTGGTTCTTTCTTCAAAAGACCATCTCAGACACTAATCTGCATAGTCCTCATGTGAATTAAGCAAGATTGTCTGGACTTCAAAAGAGACTATGACCTCTGAGTTTGTTTCGGCTGTTTCTTCTCAGAGTAGTCAGGTACGAAACACCGGCCTCATCTAGTTTAAAAAAAAAAAATGACGTGTAAAAGTGTTTGAGAAAACCTACTTGCTGAATAAATATCATTTATCATTTATCATTTATCAAGACTCCTGAATTCCCAGGTTCAAACGTTAAAACGACACCAAACCTCTTCATAGAAATCTTTTCATAATTAACCAAAATAAATCAAACCTTACAGGGTACACTCCCATATCGTGTTTCCACAGTTATTTTATTAAATAAACCACGAATTCATTTAACATATTTTAAAAAAGTACGTGTCCAGTTTTATTTCAACTGAAAAACGTTGAAAACTACAAATTGTTTGCGGTGGGTTGACCAGCCGTTTGTTCCAATTGTCACTGTAAATTACTCTGGTTACAGAAACCATGTGTGAATTTATTTGGTTTTATTTTCGTATACAAAACTCTTTTATGCATTTATAGAGAGAATTGTTAACTGTTTTATCGATACTAGACATTTAACGAGAACTCGTTTGTAAGTCGCAACTGTGGGTGCAGATTTAATTCTTGTTTGGTAATAAAATTATGCGTTTGTTGAACTATTTTCTTATAATGGAGTGTAACAGTTTAATTGAGATTGGATACAGCAGCACTCAGATACGTCATCAACCATCTACTTTAATTGAGCAGCATTTCAGCGCAATTTAAATGTTTTAGAACATTAAATTTCGTCAGGCATATTCATGGAGTTTACGAATTCAACTTAGCATATTATTTTTGACCGACAGCGTTCCAATTTAGACTTTTCAAATAATGGTAACATCACTCCTGTAATCCCCATAGGGTAAATCAGACATGTCTACACTAATATTATACAGAGGAAAACTTTGTTTGTTTGTTTGTTTGGTTGTAATGAATAGGCTTAAAAACTACTGGACCGTTTTTAAAAATTCTTTCACCATTCGAAAGCTACATTATCCACGAGTAACATAGGATATATTTTATCCCCGTACTCCCACGGGAACGGGAACTATGCGGGTGAAACCGCGGGACGTCCGCTAGTCACTAATACACCCACAATAGGCTTGTTTCCACCATCAATAAATTGCAAATCTATTTAGTCCGTCAATTAGAGTATTGGAAAATAATGGACACGTATTTTTTGTTTTTGTAAATCAACGAATATTGACAAAGATAAAACGCATCAAAACTCGGAGTGGGGGCTCGTGACGTCACTGTTCGGTATCAACTCACTAAGAATGATACCGAACAGTGACGTATTGGGAATTTTAAAAGCGTCGTATCTTCGTCAATTTTGGTTTATGTGACAAAAGAAAAAATACGGGTCAAATATTTTTTGATAATCTAAGTGACGGACTAATTAGATTTTTTCAGTTAACAAGCCTATTAGCCAGTTATGTTAAAGTCCCATGTAACAGTCATCACCATGACCCGGACATAAATCAAGACTCCGTGACTGCTTTTGAAAATCCTGATAGAATAATCCAATAACACTACCCGACCTAGGAATCGAACCTTTTACTCAGCAGTCGCACTAATTGATTAGTTAATTTTAAGTACCAGCAACACAGACGTAGCCCGAAGAATTGCCAAACTTAAGTGGCAGTGGGCAGGGCACATTGCTCGCAGAACGGATGGCCGATGGGGCTGAAAAGTTCTTAAGTAGCGACCGCGAACCAAAAGACGATGCGTTGGAAGACCTTCCACTAGGACCGATAATCTGGTGAAGGTTGCGGTAATCCGTTGTATGCGCACAGGACCGGTCAATGTGCCGACACTTGGGGGAGGCATATGTCCAGGAGAGGACGTCTTACGGCTGAAATGATTATGATGATGATGATGACTAGCAAATCCAGTCTAAGACGAAACCACACACCGAACCTACTAAGCACTAAGACGTAACACCACACACAGAATTATTAAAAACATATTACTAAGCCCTTTCTTAGTTACGTTTCATGTTTCCTTCAGTATGTCATTAACATGTAGGCAAGGTAAAGAGAATATTCGGATGTATCACTAATGCGCCGCATAATTTGATATTCCTCCGTGAATCTTGTGTGTGGCCGATGTTAGGCGGTAACCTAGACAGAGTCTGGGTAAATATTTGATATGAAGCGTGCCTTTTGATGGGAAGGGCGAGGGTTTCAGTGTGAGCGGAGCGATTATGTTTTGACGACCCGAAAGACACAGCGGTAGTGGATTTGTCTTACGTTCTTAGAGTCCCGGGTACGAATCCCGGTAGGTAGCAAATGTTTGTGTCATGAGCATGGACATTTATTTCCGAGTCATGGATGTTTAATATGTATGATAAGTATGTATTTACAAAACAAAGTATCTATGTAGTATGTCAACTACGAGTATCTGGTGTCCACGACACAAGCCTCGTTGCTTAGTGTGGCACTAGATGGCGCTGTGTGTAATGCCCAGCGATATTTATATTTATTTATTTATATTCGCGTCTTCCTTTTTCTTCTGATTTCTTCTCCAGCGTTTCGAAAGCATGTAACGTTGCACCTTGCAAGTTACAAATGAAAAGAGTTTAGTTTAGGAATCCTTAATATTAAGAAATCTATGTACACTTAAAACTACACTATTTACACAATACTTTAAAGATATAATCTATCATAATATTACTAAAACTAAACCTAACACTTAAAAAAAACATTAAAATTAAATATTATTGTACAGAACCTACGAGAATCTATTATCTTAAAAGGTCCTCGCTTCCATGCGCCCGCGCAACGCTAAAACGATCCTTGCCGAGTGTCGCCGAGGAGTTACGAATCGGTTCGGCCGGTAGGGCCCATGACCAGTCGTTTTTGAAAGCACTGATTTGACAGCTGTGTCGCTCGCTCCGATCGTACTTCAATATTTTTTATTAAATACGTCGCGAAATCCCTCTAGGGCAAGTTTCAATGTATTTTATGAGAAGAGCTAATTACTGTAAGGTGTTTCTAGAACTTCTTAATCTTCTTAGTCTTCTGCTGTATTTCTTCCTATCTTCCTATCTGGGACACTGTGACCTTTGGACCTACGAAACGTGGTTCAGACAGCTTGCTCACGCTTCCGTTTCTGTCTAGAATTCCAGGATTTTAGTCTTCTCTTGAACCTTTCGCCACGTCGTGGTTCCTGCGTCGTGAAGGACGCTCGGAGAAGATCCTCTGCTGCAGAGTGACACCTACCCTACGCTGACGTCTTCTACCGAAGACAGAACCTGGGACTGGAGCCGTTGGTTGCTGGCTAGGTCCAAGACGGAACCATCGTCGCTGGAGACGGTTCAGGCCAGTGTTCCCTACCACATCTTCTTTTCTTCTGCAATCGAGTCGAGTGATGGCCACGGAAGTATAGGCAATAAATAATAAGTCAACTTGGGACGAGCTCTTATTATTTCCAGACCCCTACCTACCTACCTGCTCACACCCTCCTACGGGGCTATAAGTGTCACAAGCACGTTAAGCTGTTGGTCCCGGCTGTCATTTGTCCATCTTTGGCAGTCGTTACAGCTACTCAGTGGGCCAAAAAGTCTGACAACCAGTCTTACCAAGTGGTATCGTATTACCCAGTATTAACTGGGTTGTGGAGGTCAGATAGGCAGTCGCTCCATGTAAAATACCGGTATTCAGCTGCATCTAGTTAGACTGGAAGCCGACCCCAACATAGTTGGGGAAAGGCTAGGCAGATGATGATGATGATGGTCAGTACTCTATCTATGCAAGTGAATTGCATCAGTATCATGGATAGATACGAGTACGCCATGCCCTGTCATGATATCTCTCAACTGCCTTTGTTTGTCGAAGGCATTCAGTCCACCTTTGTACCATTCTTAAATGCGATACTATGCGATACATATAAATAAATCCTGCTGATTTGTCATCGTATAACATTTAATTGACGACAAGATTGTTATTATAATTTAACCTATACTAAAATAATTTAGTCTAAAATAATTCAGTCTATATTAATACAATTTAATCAATCCAAATTCAAATTTAATTTACTCTAATTTAATTTATTCTAATTTAATTTATTCCAATTTTTTTTTTTTCTAATTTAATCCATTCTAATTTAATTTAGTCCATGTTATTTATTTTAATTTAAGTATTTAAGTGTAACTTGCATATTTTTCCAAACTATGTATTTATTGTTTCAATTAATGATTTAATTGTATATTTATCTCCGCATAATGTAGTGCATGCTGTGCTTTTCTATAAGTGATGAGGCGCTTAGACTTAAGTTTGAAATGTACAAATGATATTGTAACAGTGTACTCATTGTTGAGAAGCCATTTAATAAATAAATAAATAAATATTCTACCAAATTCCAGATCAGTCAAGTAATTCCACCACCTTCGACATAACGATCACACCCAGTTGAAAATCAATATTTGAATAGTATTTTAACTATCATTTTAATAAAAGTGGCCACAGCTTTTATTAAAATGATGAAAGAACGAAATGAAATATATCTAGTTTTTGAGAACAGCAAATTCAAAAATTCCATTTTAAATTGCTGTAGTTTTCACTTCAAAATCTGAAGCTCTGTCGCTATACGACATAGTGGTCACCAAATCAAATTTCATGCTCCGAAAACTACACTTACTACACTGACTTTACTGTAGAAATACAGGATAGACATTAAATTGGTCAGTCCGTTTCATCGTGTTAGCAAAAATGATTAAACTTTAAAGTTAGTGGAAATAGTTAATTACCTGAATTCAAACATAAAGGCAGAGTTTGTTCAGCACTGCTGAAGGCGCTTTTCAAATCAAATGTAAAGTATAGGAAATGTTTCGAAGTTATCTCGTTGCGTTGAGAAAAAAAATATAATCTTAGAGTAATGTGCAATGCAAAAGGAATGAATAAGTTTTCAGAGCGGCGGAGCTTTTTCAGTTCAACTATTTATGTTGTGCTGAAAATTTGGTTTTATCTCCTTGTTTTTTAGGGTTCCGTACCTCAAAAGGTAAAAACGGAACCCTTATAGGATCACTTTGTTGTCCGTCTGTCTGTCTGTCTGTCTGTCTGTCAAGACCTTTTTTCTCAGGAACGCGTGGAGGTATCAAGCTGAAATTCATATCAAATACTCAAGTCTATGGTCTCTTGGAGCTGTGAAAAAATCAAACTTCTAAGTCAACGCGATCAAAAGATACTCCCGTTTATGCCGCAAATTTTCGACACTCGCAAGGGAATCAAAACCTACAGGGTACTTCCCGTGAACTCAGAATCTTGAAATTTGGTACGAAGCAACGTCTTATAACACAGATAAAGGAAAAATTGCGAAAAGCATAAATTTTTAGTTACATCATATAATAAAAATATTTTTAATAATTTTAAACTTATTACCCCTTTACTCATGAACGCGTAGTGGTATTATTTTTTTTTTTTTTTTTTTTTTTTTTACATTTTAGGAAAGCTTACAGACTAATAACATCATAATAACAAAATATATACTTAAATTGCTAATAACAAGCCTCCACAGATAAATACAAAAATTAAATCAAAAGTTACAAAAACCTAGCACTGTTACATTATTATTTACATTACAATTAATTAAAGTTGGTTTATTTTATCCTATTGTTGCTAAATTAAGCAGGTGCTCCATGTACAAAAAATGGCTTCGCTAAGAGTCTCCTTACTGTTCTTGCCTTAGTGCAGAATAGGTCTATACCGGGATCACAAGAACCTTAATTGAAACTGCGACAGGCTCTCGGAAAGTATGCATTACGCCTATAATTAGTATTCGCATAAGGTATTATATTGAAATTCTTAACAAATACTCAAGTCTATAATATCTTTAAGCTGTAACAAAATCAAACTTCTACGTCAACGCAATCAAAAGAAACAGCAATTAAAGCCGCATATTTTGAAACTCGCAACTACTCGCAAGGGAATCAAAACCTAAAGGATACTTCCAGACGACCTGGAATCTTGAAATTTGGCATGAAGCAACGTTATAAAGTACACATATAGGAAAAATTCCGAAAATCTTAAATTACCATAACTTTTACTTATATACCTACAGGTTTGTACGGAACCCTCGGTGCGCGAGTCTGACTCGCACTTGGCCGGTTTTTTTTTTTTATAAACTGCAAAGGAACATCATTCTATTTCAATGTAAGCAAGCACCAGACCATAAATATTATGGTGCAGACTACCAAGAGTCCAATACTCCATTTTTATGCATAACAAGAAAAAATCTATGAGATATTTATGGAATTTATTTTCAACTTTTCCTCGTAAGGCATGCATTATTAAAGGTTGTAAAAAAGACTCATAACGAACCCGAGAAACACTGATTCTTCCAGGCTTTGCGATTTTTTTTTGTTCTACACAATACCTGATAATTTTCTATTTACGAGTATTTTTTTAAACACAAGTTTTTATTGTAAGATTTTTAAACACCTCCACGAACCTCGTACTATTCAATCCATCCATCAGCACAATGTTTTGAGTGCGTTACATTGAGTTCTACCACAAAACATGATTTTTCACCCAAAAAGAAGTCGTTTCCCAGCAATAATTTTGCGTAAAGTTACGTAGTTTGATATACAGAATGCTTGGTTGGCGGCTTCGTGATGAGTCTCTTTAGACCCCGTATTATTCATAACTGAATTTCCGTTTTAAAACGTCCCGAAATACTTTAATAAAGCGTCGTTTTATCAGCAAGCTTACCACCCAAGTAAAGTCCTCCCAATCGAGACAATTCACAGGGAATGTCAAGAATTTCGCAATATAACCTTCACAGTAAATTTTCCATTAGCAAACCCGTCCTCGGCTGATGGTACGCATGCTAATATACCACCAGATGTAAGAAATTGTTCCTACAGTTAATTTTAATAATAATGGCGTATTACAATTATTATTGCGTGTAGGGGTAATAAAGGGATGATAAAATGTTCGTATTAAGGAGAAAATTTAGTATGGAATGGGAATTTTCCTTGATATTTTTATATAGAGGCTTTTTATTATGCAGGGTTTTGTTGAGTGATGTCAATCTTTCAAGGGTGGTGTCAGAAGTAGAGTAATATTTTTAGGAGTTAATCTTAATAAATGGTTAAACATCATAACATCATGCCTGTAATACCCGAGGAGTTAGGCAGAGGTACTTAATAGAGGTGTAGTAGGTATGAGTCTGTTTTTATTTTTTTATTTTTGGGACAAGTGCGCCACACTATTCCCAAACCACTGTAACTCCTGAAAGCCAGGAACAACAGTGGCGACCACCAGAAAAGCGCCGAGACAATGAAGCTCGACGAATTCCCAGAGAATGAATACCCCGCAACGAAATAAATCAGAAAGTATAGCGGAGGAGTAAAAAAAAGGAGTAGGAAAAATAACCGTAATTTCCACTTCCCTCCATATGAGCAGGAGGCAGAACGAAACAGGGCCAATAGGCACAAAGGGACGTTTACAACTGGGATAGGCCGAGTTGCCTAGCACCGCGGATAAATATTAACATTAATGGGTCCTAAATTGCCATCAACCAGGCACATATAGGACTCTAAGGCTGCTGTTGATAGAAAAACCCAATAACACAGCAGTCTCGCTTGTGACTGCCCGACCAACGAGCCAGTGCGTAAATTGAGTTCAAAAGTGCAATTTGACTTGTAAATAGCGCTCATTTGGCGGTGAAATGAAAAGGAAATTCATGCACTTTTTATTATTACAAATAATTGGTTGACTAGTTAGCCTGCTGTCTGTGGCGTTGTGTCTTTTGTGAACCTTAGGGTCGCAACTGGCCCTGCCGGGGTTGCGGGCCTGTTCGAAAGAGATACCGCGGCCCCGGAACATAACGGGCGAGGAAGGAACATGGATGGGTTTTAGTCAGTAAAGTCTGACACTCCCTCCCGCTCCGCCCAGAGTGGGAGAAGTTATTTGATGATTTCCCATCCAAAAAAAAAAAAAGGGTTGCAACTGACTTGATGTCAAGCAATGATGTGGCCTAGGGTGGAGCAGCATCTGCCTAGTCTTTTCCCAACTATGTAGAGGTCAGCTTTCAATTTAACCGGATGCAGCTGAATACCAATATTTTACATTGAATTACTGCCTATCTGACCTTCACAACCCAGTTAGTATTGGGTATCGATATCCCTTGTTAAGACTGGTTGCCAGATTTTCGGGCCACTGACAACCTGTAACACTGACAACCGAGCCGGGACCAACGTCTTAACGTGTTTTCCGCGGCACAGAGGAAACTCGGTATGTAATGGGTGGTCACCCATCCACGGGCCAACCTAGGCAAGCACGGAAACCTAAAGATCGACCAAAGGGGCTGTTATTATTAAGCTCCGAGCTCCCCTAAACTCCTCGGCCTAGGATGGATCCTACATCTATACTTCTATTCTAATATTATAAAGCAGAAGAGTTTGTTTGTTTGGTTGAACGCGCTAATCTCAGGAACTACTAGTTCAAATTGTTAATTCAACACAAAAAATCTTTTTGTGTTGAATAGTCCATTTATCGAGGAAGGCTTTAGGCTATATAACATCACGCTACGACCATTAGGAGCGAAGCAGGAATGAAAAATGATGCAAAAATGGGGATTTTTTTTTTCCTTTCGTTTTTCTCTCTTAAGTGACGCAGACGAAGTTTCGTGGGTCAGCTAGTGCCTAAATAAAAGTGAAATAAATCAAAGAACAACATAGCCACCAGCAACATAGCTCACTATTACTTTGGGACACTTCGGTTCAACATAATAAACTCGAGAAATGACTGACCGTTGAATATTCAATTTGCAGTCCACATTTTATGACTTCGGGCTCATGGCCGGATTGGTTATAAGAATGTAGTGCGGACATATACCGAGGAAATTCGAACAACTGTTAATCAAAGTTTCAAAGGACTTTTTACATCTCATTGTGTTTTTTATGATGTCATAAAAGTATTTGATCAAACTGAAGGCAGTAAATATACAATGGTATGTATGTAAAACGGTTGAAGATACTTATAGTACGATGACCTACTGTGGTTTTGGTTTAACTTATTAATAGTCAGATCAATAAATTTTAATTATGTTTACATGAATGACAATGAACGTACGTCAAACTTACAGTCATAGTTTGGTTGCATTTAAATCGAACACATTCAAATATTTACGAGCAACAGACGGGACAAGAAAATCGTAATACAATACTTGTTACTACTTAGCAGTGGCGAGGGATTTGTAAAACTCTGAACCTGCCGGCTTCCCTTCGAAACAACCTCTGTACTGGAGTCTACTATTGCTAAAAGTAAAACAATGTAGGTAATTTAGTTAGGAGGTGATTGCCCAAAACTACAAATGGTTCAATGTATGGTTTTTTCAAACATTATTAAAAATATGCACCGGACCGGTTTACCTATTACAAAAATGAACCCTTCGCTACTACTACTTAATAACAAGTATACAGCAGAAGCGAAGGGTAAATTTTTACTTAGCAACAAGTATTTTATTACGGGGGTATCATATGCGATATCACGAAGCATTCGTGTGTTCGAAAATGTTCATAATCAAAATGATTTTATAAGAACATTAAATTTCCAGTGTCCGCTCAAAAAGTCTTTTTCGTCTCTTTGATTTATAAAGGGTGTAAAAACACTCTTTACGAAGCCGTCGACAAAGCATTCTGTATATCAAACTAAGTAACTATGTATATGCAACAATTTTTGCTGGTTAATAAAAAAAACACTTGTGAAAATTTTGGAACTTTGACCCCCAATATCTCCGTTACTATGTTAAAGGTTACCAGGTATGATCTAGAAAAAAAAAATGATCGCAATGACGAGGAGAACAATTACCTTTCGGCTTCGTTAAGATTTTTTTTACACCCTCTATAATAGACTGAAGTTACAAGTGAGGAGCTCGTGACTAAATAATAACAGCCGTTCGGGCCGATCTTTAGGTTAAGGCGTGCTTACCTAGGTTGGTCTGTGGATGGGTGACCACCCTTACACACCGAGTATCCTCCATGCCTTGGAAAGCACGTTAAGCTGTTGGTCCCAGCTGTCATTTGTCCATCTTTGGCAGTCGTTACAGGTAGTCAGTGGCCCAAAAAGTCTGACAACCAGTCTTACCAAGTGGTGTCGTATTACCAGTATTAACTGGGTTGTGGAGGTCAGACAGGCAGTCGCTCCATGTAGTATACTGGTATTCAGTTGCATCCGGTTAGACTGGAAGCCGACCCCAACATAGTTGGGGAAAGGCTAGGCAGATGATATGATATAGACTGAAGTTACAAGATAGGAAACCAACAAGCAATCGTGGTCTGTATCAGATAGTTTGTATTCGATAGTGTACAAATTCATAGACGAAATAATTTATTCACACTGCCCCAATCGGCTTATTGGAACACGGCTCAATAAACCAACATTTATCGACCTCTAAAGCTTCCCTAAATTATCCAATAAACAGTGGTCTGTCTGCATCATTTGAGGGATCATATTTTCTGCTCACGTTTTGACTTCGAAAAATATGTAAGCAATAACGAAGGTCGGTGTCATAGACCACGGAATCGACGCGCGTGTATTTAAAAAGACAATATTATGTGACAGTAGTACTTATGTCAGCGCGTTGAGAGTACAACTTCTGTCACGACTTATCAGTATTTTAAGTAACTTAAATCTACTCGCTTTTTAGCGTTCCGTACCTCAAAAGGTAAAAAAGGAACCCTTATAAGATCACTTTCTTGTCCGTCTGTATGTCCGTCTGTCACCACTGATTTTCTCTGAAATGGGTGAACCTAGCAAGTTAAAATCTATATCTATATTCTCTATTAGGTGTATAAAAATCATGGTCCTGTGTCAACACGATAAAAAGATATAAGTAAATTTAGATTTTTGCGAAATCTTGTAAGTACCAAAATTTACCTTAATTTTCAACTTTGTTCTGAATGTGAATAGTCAACGCGTTGACGACTCGCGTTGTCCGAAACCTTTTTAAACGTTGTCCCACAACTTGGAGCTTTTACTGTATCGTGGGCTCGTTAACAAACATTAAAACGCACAAACAGCCAGACCGAAAAACTACCTGTAGACCATACAAATATTTGTTCCGTGCGGGAATTGAAACCGTGACAGCAGTCTATCGGTCAGCCACTGCGCTAACCGTACCGTCCGGGAAATTAATAAATAAATAATAAATAAATATCGCTGGACATTAACACACAGCGCCACCTAGTGCCACACTAAGCAAAGCTTGTGTCGTGGACACTAGATAGTTGATATACTACATATATACTTTTTTTTTGTTTGTAAATACATACTTATTATACATATAAACATCCATGACTCGGAAACAAATGTCCATGCTCATCACACAAACATTTGCTCCTACCGGGATTCGAACCCAGGACCCTAAGAACCGTAGGACCGTAAGGCAGCCTTACTACCACTACGCCATTCGGGTCGTCAAAATTGATGTAAAATAAAAATAAATATCGCTGGACATTACACACAGCGCCATCTAGTACCATACAAAGCAAGGCGTGTGTCGTGGACACCAGATAGTTGATATACTACATATATACTTTTTGTTTGTAAATACATACTTATTATACATATAGACATCCATGACTCGGAAAAAAATGTCCGTGCTCATCACACAAACATTTGCTCATTTGCTCCTACCGAGATTCGAACCCAGGACCCTAACAACGTCGTGTCGTAGTAGAAATAAACGATGACACATGCTTAAGCTTGACTAACGCTAGACCGTATCGGGACTGTCGGGTCCGAGCCGAGCGTCGACCGTGCAATTTAGTATGGACACACTCACGCTACAGCTCCGAGCCGCTACCGAGCAACGGACAATGGATTGTGCTACGGCCGACACTCGACTCGGACACGGCACGGTCTAGCGTGCGTCATCCTTTAATTTGTAAGGAAGGTATTGACTTTCGACCCTATAACATTACCCGCCGAGACATTTCCTTGCTCTATGTTCCTAGTAGTATTAGGAAAAACATTAGGACCAAGTCGTAATAGAGAAAATGAGACAGAAATGGGTTCTATTAATTTTATTATGATGCTATTATTCGTAGCGTCTTTGTAGTAACGATGTTACCTCGTCGTCTCGTCTAGTCTAGTTTTCTTGCAACAAAAAGGAAGAGGAACTTTGAACAGGTGCCTGCCTTTGAAACTGATAATAATTGTTTGTTTAGTGGAGACTGTGTTTTAATTAGGATATTGGTGTAAAATGGAATAATAAGAATATCATAGAGGTCATGGTCAACCTAACAAAAACATGCACGGCAGTCTTTGGGGACTATGAAAAACGTAAGTGACGATCACGCGAGTTCCATAATTTTTGTTCACTCAATAAGTAATTAACGCGCCTAAAGAAGGTTTCGGTTCAATAACTTGATTGTCTGTGGTCCGTGTTGTATATTAAAATTAAGCACTACAGTTAATTAATACAAATTTATTATATTGCTGACACAAAGTACAGTCAAAGACAATATGACCAAGAGGGAGGGGGCTGGGCAGAGACAAGTCTCAAATCCAACACTCTGAACGACATTAAAAACCAAATACTTATTTTTATACGAAGAAACTCCGCCATCCAACCAAATAATAGTCTTTAACGACTTTTTTTTTGCTTGATCCTTTGATAACACGCATAGAATGAATTCAAATAAAAAGTCATATTTCTTTGTGTTTTTTTAATTTGGTGTCGAAATATTTTGATTCCACATAAAATAAATATTTACTCACGTTGTCCATTATTCTGAATACAGAGAGTATTATACATCAAATAGCATTGTTTTTCTAAAACCCGCTAAAATAACGACGTTTAACATAGGTAGGGTTTATGAAAAGTTCAGAAGAAAGAACGCAAATGAATGTTTACGACCCAGTAAAAGTTAACTATTAGAAAAACTTACGGTTAAGGGCGATGGAAACTGCTTTCAATTGTTCACAGTGAATTTATTACGGAACGGTTCACGATGTGGAACGTAGAAAAGTTTACGACTTTGCTTTTAGTATTTATTTTCACATTTTCAGGAACTGGTTTTCATGTACGAGTATTTCCGGAAAAGGGCCGTAGTGATTACTTGTATCTGTACTTATATCCATTGTTTAAGTAAGCAGTACAACAACAGCAATTCATGATTTGCAGCAGTGCATGATTCAAATTCTTGTGCATATTGTAAAATGATGTCTTGCTTTGGTGAAGGACAATATCCTGAAGGAACCAGCGTGTCTTAAAACATATTTCTCGACTGCATGTAAGGCCAAGTCAGAGGCCAAAATCTGGCACTTCACTACACTGATCAGTCTTTTAGCCGCATGCGATTCGTCCCGCTTCGTCACATGGTCCATCTTTCAACTTTTCTGTTACTGGCGCAACTTTAAAACTTCTTCTACTATACTAATTCCTTACTTTATACATTTTTTTCAGACCAAGCATTGACCTCAACATTCTCATCTCCACTGCATGCAATCTTTCTTTAAACATCTTCTTCACAGCCCAACATTCCGATCCATACATAGTCATACGGTCTAATCACTGACTTGTATTTTTACCTACATTATTGTAAGTACTTATTTTAAACAGTCGCTAAGCTGAAATTCTTTACGTATTTCTCTCTTATAACATAATTTCAACCCACGCTCCCAAAATAACACTCGAGTAACAACTTTTTCACCAAAAATAACTATTAACAATCCTTTTACAGAAGATAAGAGATTCCAATTACCTCCCAAATTGCTTTCATTGCATCTATAAGTAGGTTTTAAAGGCACCCTTCTACGTTTTAGAGGCCCTTTCTACGTTATAGAGGCCCCCAAGAATGTATGAATATTTTTGTGACCGGAAATTGCTCCCAGACAAACCCTTTTTAGGCTTTCACTCTATATTTCAAAGGCTTCAGAAATTCGTGAGACGAATTAAACTTTGTGGTAACGAAGAATTAGAGTATTGTCTATTCATTTGACGTGTCATTTTAATATTGAATTGGTTTAATGAATATTCACTGTTTGAAGACAGTAGTGTTTGTTAACATGACTTGTCGGTAGTTTTGTTCAAAAGGGATGATTATTCCTTTTTGATCCATCAGACATCATTGTTTTGTTTCGTTGGTTTATAATCATTATTTACCGAATTTGAACTGGTAGACTTTTGTCTCATTAGAACGACACAACATAAGTTAAAAAAAATCAAACAACAGAACCGTACAGGGTTACTGGTTAAGTCGACCTAAATCCGATAAGGAGTTGTGGTTTGCATCATTTCTGACCGATTTGACCATCAAACACCATATCCCAAACTGAACCGTTTCTTAGGAAAGTACTTTAAAGTTTTCTATAAAAATTTACGAATTTTTTGTCTATTGTCCAATTATTTTGTCAGTTCTATCAGTCAGAAATAATGCACACTACAACCCTTAATGGATCTAGGTCGACTTAACCAATAACCCTGTATAAGTACAATAACGTAACATAACATAATTCGTCCATAAATGTACCTGCGCCGATGACCGCCATTTTGGTTCAACTAAAGTACCACGATCTGTACAGTTGTGTCATCGCGTTTGCCTATGGCGTGCTCTAGGCAAAGTCATGCAGCTTGTGTCAAAGCTGTTATAAACAAAGCACTGTTACCGCATATCCATAAGCCCTCCACTTAATAAAATAAAAAAAAAGATATATCAGTACTTTAGGGATATGTTTAAAATAAAAGAAATGTCTATCCTAAATTATTCCAAATTCTTGCGCAGCTGAGCCTTCAATGGGTTTTGGCGTTCAATCATATCTGTGCCAGGCTTACTCAGCTTACGGAGCTTAGGATTCGTTTTTTACATTTCAGGAAAGAAATAAAATTCTCCATGTGTTTCATTCTATGTTCTGGTAATCCATCGTATGCAAGCGGATGCTAGAATGGAGTGGAGTTACGATTTTACATAACTGTTTCTAGGATTCGAATATTTTTCCAAATTAATCTGACTGAGCTTAATCGGTTTATCGTTTTAGGTTTCTAAGTTTTGTAGATTTTGTAGTGAAATAATCATCACCATTTCAGTATATGGCAAACTCTCTAATTGCACCCCAATCATCTCGATTCTTTGGGACTTTTTTTACGTGTGGAAATCCTCGATGGATGCTACTTTGGGGCCGGCGAAGGGGTCTGTCAGATTCCTACTGACTAAAACCACACGGTATTCCTCTCAGATACTTCTGGCTGGTTTGAGGAGACACAGTTACAGTTTAAAAAGCGCAAGCGTCTTACCTTAACTTTGGCAGTCGCAGCTTCCACTCAAGAACAGGTATATCCTAACAGCCGTCGGTAATTTTTCCAAACTCCAAGAGGGGTGGTGTGGCGGCACATCACTGAATGCTACGCCCATCCTTATTTTTCCACTGCGAGGTGTCAGGTGGACTTAAGACTGACAGATGCAATTTTCTCTAGATGTTCTCGGTGTTTGTATAATCTAATAACTTTGTTTCTAATAGAAGTGTAGTTTACTTTATTACACACGATACTTGTGGACAACATTCCCACAGTGATTATAATCAAATAATACTCTTTAATTATTCTAAAACATAATTTATTTCATATCAAGAAAGAAAAGCATTTATAAGCCCGCCAGCACAAAACACACAAAAATAAAATGGTTAAATTGTTATTATAACTAATAAAAAGTAAACGGTGCGATATTAATAAAAAAAAACTAAATTAGTCCTGTATGAGGCCAAAAGGCTCGTATCTCAGCATGGTGCTGTAACATTAAAAAAAACATCACGGCGCTGATATTCTAAACCCAAAGTGATGCCGTGGTCAGATACGGATAAGAATAAAAAATATCATAATCTTCTACAAAAGAAAATCTATGAAATTCACTTGAAAGAATTCGTGCCTTCGATAGGAATACCTACATTACCGCCTAATACTGACCCGCAAATTGCAAAAAACACAAGTCCATGGATTTTAGTGGATTTTGGGGGCTGTCCTGGCGCTTTTCCCTTAAAATATTCTGTCTCGATCTGATTTTTAAAGGTTACCCAAACTAACATATAAACCTCATTAACCTTGAAATTAAACACCAGAATTAAGTACACAATTTACGTTCCTACAGAAAAAACCCATTAGCCTTTAAAAATAAAACACAGGCCGTTTCATAGATCCGTAAAAACTTCAGTCACGGCTTAAATTATAAATATTTTTATAAGGCACTTCAAGCAAAAAAGATAATAACTCCATGTGCCAGATGTTCGAGATGGTTCTAGGAATATAACAGAGAACAAAAAAAAAGTACTGAGGACTTTTGGAAAAATACTTTGTGACCGTATTTGTACAACCTGCCCCCAACTGTAGTTGTTGCCAGATCTTTTGAAAGCCATCACTGGCGTCGCTTATTCTATCTCGCACAATATTTGTGATACTTGTCTGCGTCAAATCAAAATCAAATCAAATAATTTATTCGCATAAAATGGGTAGATATTATTATTATCAGCCATTTGTGTCCCACTTCAGACCAAAGGCCTCCCTTCTCTCATTCCACTTATCCCTCCCCTGATTATCTTGGTTGTGGAGGTCAGATTGGCAGTCGCTCCATGTAGAAAACTGATATTCAGCTGCATCCGGTTAGACTAGAAGCCGACCAAAAGGCTAGACAGCTGATGATGATGAAGATGTATAAACATACCTGCATCGAGAGTCGTTATTTGTAAGTAATATTTTTGTAGCTTTCTGTCTACAACGTTTTTTGAAGTTTCGAATATCCTTTTTAGTGTTTTTTTTTATTTCTTCATATAATAACTCTGATACTAATATCAGTGTTACTTGTAACATCGAAAAGTATAATATATAACCCACAGATTTATCTAATTACCTATATCTTTACATTACTTGTACAAAAATTTTGTAGTTTTTACTACAAACGTATTGAATGAATTATTTTTTTTGATTTTAGAATTATTTAGATTTTTTTTTCTTTGAATGTATTCGTAAAAGTTTAAAGTTTCTTAGGTATCACTTTAAATTTCGTATTTCTAGTTGTTAAGTTATTCTTATTTTATAAAGATTTATAAAATAAGAATAACTTAACAACTAGAAATACGAAATAATTCAAATAATTAATTCTTAATTTGTAAATCTAATTCGAAAGTGTGGCTATCTAGCCACACTTTCGAATTAGATTTAAGTTTACCTGTACTGATAGTTGTAAGTTGAATAAATAAATGATTAAATATTAGTTTTAAATTTAACATACATTTGTATTCTTTACTTCAAATGTTGCTGAAAATTAAACGCCACTGATGTAGTGACAAACTGTCAGTAGTTCTCTTAGGTCAAGAGATGTCAACAAAGAGAATATAATATTATTACCAGGAAAGTGGATGCTAGCACCTTTCTACTAATGACATAATTCCAACGTGTCATGCCAGTTGATTATAAAAAAAAATGGTAATAATGAGCACATAATTGTTGTTTGATCCCTATAAAATTCTAATTCCTGTTTCAATAAATAATAAGTGATAGCTAAATAAATACTAAGTGATAGCTAAATAAACACTAAGTGATAGCTAAATAAATACTAAGTGATAGCTAAATAAATACTCATTTAAAGCCTGTTTTTTTTATTTACTGTGCTAGCTTGAAAATCTAACAGCGTGCTTCTATACGTTAATTTAGTGTGTGAGAAGGTTATGTATTCCCCTAGGATGGTTTTTTCTCCGGTTTATACGCCGGTTACTTCGTGATTACTGGGCCGATTCGTTGGGTAGATGAAACCCGTGTGTGAAACCCCACCGATGAAAACCGGTGGTTCCATATAAATTTTGTTACATTAAGTTTTTTGCAAAAAATGAAATCGTCTTCCAAAAAAAACACTAAAAATGTCTCAAATGACTTGACTCTCGGAAATCAGTGTTAAAAAATCAATAAAATAAAGAGAGACCCTAAGTTATTTTAGTTTTTTTTGTGTTTTTACCGATGCACCTATACATGTATCTACGCTTGAAAGTATCTTCTATATATATAAAATGGTAAACTGACTGACTGACTGACTGACTGACTGACTGACTGACTGACTGGGTGATATATCAACGCACAGCCCAAACCGCTAGGTCTACAGTTTCCAAATTTGGCATGAAGGTTCCTCATGTGGTCTAGGGGTGCACTAAGAAAGGATTTTTCAAAATTCACCCTCTAAGGGGGTGAAACGGGCCCCCAAAGTTTGTATGGGGAAACAAGATTAGTTAGACTATTTTATTCGAAACTTCACAAGAGTATTCCTATTGATAAATGAGAAGAAACGGGTTTCAGTTTTTTTCAAAATTCAACCCCTAAGAGGGAAAAATGTGGTGACAAAGTCTAAAAATCAACGCACAGCCCAAACCGCTGGGTCTATGGATTCCAAATTTGACAAGTAGGTTCCTTATGTAGTCTAGGGGGGCACTAAGAAAGTATTTTTCAAAATTCACCCTCAAAAGGGGTGAAACAGGCCTCCAAAGTTTGTAAGGGGAAACAAGATTGGTTAGACTATTTCATTCGAAACTTCACAAGAGTACTCCTATTGATAAATGAGTAGAAACGGGTTTCAGGTTTTTTCGAAATTCAACCCCTAAGAGGGGTAAATGTGGTGACAAAGTCTAAAAATCAACGCACAGCCCAAACCGCTGGGTCTACAGATTTCAAATTCGGCAAGTAGGTTCCTTATGTGGTCTAAAAGTGCACTAAGAAAACATTTTTCAAAATTCACCCTCTAAGGGGTTGAAACGGGCCTCCAAAGTTTGTATGGGGAAACAAGATTAGTTAGACTATTTCATTCGAAACTTCACAAGAGTAGTCCTATTGATAAATGAGTAGAAACTGGTTTTAGGTTTTTTCAAAATTCAACCCCTAAGAGGGGTGAAACGGGCCTCCAAAGTTTGTATGGGGAAACGAGATAAGTTAGACTATCTCATTCGAAACTTCACAAGAGTAGTCCTATTGATAAATGAGTAGAAACGGGTTTCAGGTTTTTCAAAATTCAACCCCTAAGAGGGGTAAATGGGGTGACAAAGCCTAAAAATCACCGCACAGCCCAAACCGCTGGGTCTACAGATTCCAAATTTGGCAAGTAGGCTCCTTATGTAGTCTAGGGGTGCACCCCTAGACAAAGAGGGAAGAGGGGGGAGGGTGAAACGGGCCTCAAAAGTTTGTAAGGGGAAACAAGATTGGTAAGACTATTTCATTCGAAACCTCACAAGAGTACTCCTATTGATAAATACAAGATAGCGCCGAGGAAAAGTATTTGTTTTTCCATCTCGGGTGTCGTTTACATGGTTTTCGAGGTCGCTGATTACAAAAATGAGATCGAAATGAAAATCGAAATGGCGTTGAAGTAAATTTTTCGTCATGTGTGTCGTTTTCATGTTTTTTGGGGTCGCTGATATCGAAAATGAGGTCAAAATGAAAATCCAAAATGCCGTCTAGGGTTTTTTTTTAATATTTTCGTCATGGGTGTCGTTTGCGTGGTTTTTGGAGTAGTTGATAACAAAAATGAGGTCAAAATGGAAATCCAAGAAGGCACCTAGGATTTTTTTTCGTTTTTCCTTCATGGGTGTCGTTTTCATGGTTTTCACTGAACACAAATTTATGTGTCTTTAATTTTTTTCTTTAGTTTGTCTTCGTAGCTACGTATCGTTATGTAATTTACCGGCCATAGTAATTCCATCCTAGACAATAATTTAAGATTTTACACAATACTTCTGCAAAGTTCCTCTGTTCTGCTTTGAAACCAACTAATTTATGAGCAACCCAGATATGTATATCTTTAAAAGTCTGCTGGAGCTTGAATTTTACTTACTCTTAGTTTTGCGCCATGAAATTCTCTAATTTTTTTATTAAAATTACCCCAAATTCAACGTGAGCAAAGCCGCAGACAAAGTTTTCTAATACATAAAAATCTCGTGTCACATTGTTTGTTATCGAAGTCCTCCGAAACGACTTCACCGATTTAATATTTTTTTTTTGTATATTTGGTAGGTCAGAGAACAAGTCGAAGGCTACTTTTATACCCCTATGTGACAAGGGTGGTTTACGCGGACGAAGTCGCGGGCAACAGCTAGTATTTGATATAATATCGAACACAGACAGAATCATGTTTTAAACCTTACATACACAATATATTAGCCAGATAATGAACCCCCACGCTGCCAACAGGGAATCTTATTAACATAACAAGACATTGTAATACAACGTCATAATTATGTAAACATTGTGAGGGTTATTTTAACTAGAGAGAAAGCTGCAGGGGTTTAATTTTATAGTGTTACTAGCTGTTGCCCGCGACTTCGTCCGCGTAAACCACCCTTGTCACATAGGGGTAATAAAACGACGACTTGTTCTCTGACCTACCATATATACACAAAAAAAAATCGATGAAGTCGTTTCGGAGGACTTCGATAACAAACAATGTGACGCGAGGTATTTTTATGTATTTGATAGCTTTGTCTGCGGCTTTGCTCGCGTTGAATTCGGGGTAATTTTAATTAAAAAATGAGAGAATTTCATTGCGCAAAACAAAGAGTACCTAAGTAAAATTCAAGATCCAGGAGACTTTTAAAGATATACATATCTGGGTTGTTCATAAATTAGTTGGTTTCAAAGCAGAACAGAGGAACTTTGCAGAAGTATTCTGTAAAATCTTAAATTATTGTCTAGGATGGAATTACTATGGCCGGTAAATTACATAACGATACGTAGCTACAAAGACAAACAAAAAAAAAATAGATTTATTTTGTGTTCAGTGAAAACCATGAAAACGACACCCATGAAGGAAAAACAAAAAAAAATTCTTGGTGCCTTCTTGGATTTTCATTTTGACCTCATTTTTGTTATCAACGACTCCGAAAACCACGCAAACGACACCCATGACGGAAATATTAAAAAAAAACCCTAGACGGCATCTTGGATTTTCATTTTGACCTCATTTTCGATATCAGCGACCCCAAAAAACATGAAAACGACACACATGACGAAATATTTACTTCAACGCCATTTCGATCTCATTTTTGTAATCAGCGACCTCGAAAACCATGTAAACGACACCCGAGATGGAAAAACAAATACTTTTCCTCGGCGCTATCTTGTATTTATCAATAGGAGTACTCTTGTGAGGTTTCTAATGAAATAGTCTTACCAATCCTGTTTCCTCTTACAAACTTTTGAGGTCCGTTTCACCCCTTGGAGGGTGAATTTTGAAAAATTCTTTCATAGACTACATAAGGAACGTACTTGCCAAATTTGGAATCTGTAGACCCAGCGGTTTGGGCTGTGCGTTGATTTTTAGACTTTGTCACCCCATTTACCACTCTTAGGGGTTGAATTTTGAAAAACCTGAAACCCGTTTCTACTCATTTATCAATAAGAGTACTCTAGTGCAGTTTCGAATGAAATAGTCTAACTTATCTTGTTTCCCCATACAAACTTTGGAGGCCCGTTTCACCCCTCTTAGGGGTTGAATTTGAAAAAACCTGAAACCCGTTTCTACTCATTTATCAATACGAGTACTCTTGTGAAGTTTCGAATAAAATAGTCTAACTAATCTTGTTTCCCCATACAAACTTTGGAGGCCCGTTTCACCCCCTTAGAGGGTGAATTTTGAAAAATGTTTTGTTAGTGCACTCTTAGACCACATAAGGAACCTACTTGCCGAATTTGAAATCTGTAGATCCAGCGGTTTGGGCTGTGCGTTGATTTTTAGACTTTGTCACCCCATTTACCCCTCTTAGGGGTTGATTTTTGAAAAAACCTGAAACCCGTTTCTACTCATTTATCAATAGCAGTACTCTTGTGAAGTTTCGAATGAAATAGTCTAACCAATCTTTTCCCCTTACAAAGTTTGGAGGCCTGTTTCAACCCTTTAGAGGGTGAATTTTGAAAAATTCTTTCTTAGTGCACCCCTAGACTACATAAGGAACCTACTTACCAAATTTGGAATCTATAGACCCAGCGGTTTGGGCTGTGCGTTGACTTTTACACTTTGTCACCCCATTTACCCCTCTTAGGGGTTGAATTTTGAAAAATGTTTTCATAATGCACTCTTAGACCACATAGGGAACCTACTTGCCGAATTTGAAATCTGTAGATCCAGCGGTTTGGGCTGTGCGTTGATTTTTAGACTTTGTCACCCCATTTACCCCTCTTAGGGGTTGAATTTTGAAAAAACCTGAAACCCGTTTCTACTCATTTATCAATAGCAGTACTCTTGTGAAGTTTCGAATAAAATAGTCTAACTAATCTTGTTTCCCCATACAAACTTTGGGGGCCCGTTTCACCCCCTTAGAGGGTGAATTTTGACAAATCCTTTCTTAGTGCACCCCTAGACCACATAAGGAATTTTCATGCCAAATTTGGAATCTGTAGACCCAGCGGTTTGGGCTGTGCGTTGATATATCACCCAGTCAGTCAGTCAGTCAGTCAGTCAGTCAGTCAGTTTACCATTTTATATATATAGATTATACTGAACGTTTCTGTTTAAATTAACAACGATTTAATAATAATGACGTTGGGATTTTCTAAATCTATAATTTCAAGTTATTGTTCAAGGAATTTACTTTTACAGACGACCAGATTATTTTAGATCCCAGGCTGAAAAAAATGGTTATTAAAAATGTGGGGCAGTTTTTGGGGACTGCCGATAAGTGAGTGAGTAAGTGTCTTCGAAGCGTTAAGTGACGGTCACGCAATTTCCATGACTTTTGTTCACTAAAAAAGTACTCAACACACCTAAAGAAGTTTTCACAAAAAAAAACAGTTATTCGGGTACAAAAATAAAAACTCAAACTCTTTATTGCGTTCATGTGTACATTCAGCTGTTACATAATATATATAATATCATGAGGTTATTAAATTATTTAATTTATGTGTATTCCTTATGATATAATATTAATTTGGATCAGATTTTAAAACTAAATAAATAAATAAACAATATCATTAATTTGTATGAATCATTCATTTATATTCTCTGTTATATTTTCATACAGTACCTGCACATCAAAATCAAATCAAATAGTGTGCTGAACTCATGGTCACAATGCACGCGTAGAAGTCTTGTACACCGTCTATTCGAGACCAAATTATCTTACTGTGCATATCATAAGAATATTCCTCACATACGAGTAGTATGATTGAAATAAAAATGAACACAGCGGCCATTTAATTTAAGCCTGCTACGTTCCTGTTACGGTCAGTGGTATTGCATGATGTAACGGTCTGAAGCTTCGATCAATACGAAGGTCTGAAGCTCGATAAATATTCGAGCATAGCTGCGTCACTATTGTATATAAAGGGTGTAAAACACGTCTTCACGCAGCCGAAAGGCACTTGTTCTCCCCATCATTGCGGTCATTTTTTGTTCTACACCATACCTGGGAACCATCTAGTTACGGAGATATGGGGAGTCAAAGTTACAACTTTTTGACCAGTTTTTTTTAAATACAAGTTTTTTTTTGAAGATTTTAACTTTTAACACCTCCACGACCCCCGTTCTATTCAATCCATCCATCGGCACAATGTTTTAAGTGCGTTACATTGAGTTCTACCACAAAACATGATTTATAACCTCAAAAAAAAAAGTTGTTTCCCAGCAATATTTGATGTACAAAATGCTTGGTTAACGGCTTCGTGATGAGGTGGTTTACACCCTGTAGTAGTTCAATAGAGTATATGCACTTATCGACATAGCATCGGGTTAAGCCGAGAGCTTCATGTCCATGCAAAATGAAAATGACGTTATTCGTCTTGTTTTGGTACAGACTACGAGATTCGACATCACAATAGACTATTTGATTTATTTAATTGCATGGATTCATGAGACGAAGATCAGATATTTTGGTTCCTGACTGGCTCAAACCGATGCAGTATCAGTCAAAGCGGAGATTGGCACATAAGAAGAGTCCTATACCCAGTAGTGGGTGGATTCTGGCTGTGGATGATGATAATGAAGTAAATTAATTAATTAATAACATGTCATATCATCATATCGCTGGACATTACACACACCGCCATCTAGTGCCACACTAAGCAACGAGGCTTGTGTCGTGGATACCAAATAGTTGATATACTACATAGGAACAATTTTTTTTTTGTAAATATTTAGGTTATTTATGAATCTAAACATCCACGATTCGGAAACAAATTTCCATGCTTATCACACAAACATTTCCTCCTACCGGGATTCGACTCAAGAACGTAAGGCAGCTTCACTACCGCTACGCTATTCGTTTTTTCAAAAAAGTGTGGTCACACTTATATCCCCGAAACACCGGAAGCGGGAAGACACAATTTTCAACCGACTTCCAAAAAGAGGAGGTTATCAATTCGTCTGTATGTTTTTTTTTTTTTTTTTTTTTTTTTTTTTTTTTGTGTTTGTTACCTCATAACTTTCGACTGCGTGAACCGATTTTGATGATTCTTTTTTTATTTGAAAGCTGGTGCTTCCCATGTGGTCCCATTTTAATTTGCTGAAGATCTGATGCTGGTCTTCGGAGATATGCAACGGAACTCTTCAAAAATGTACGGCAAATCTGCAGTGATTGCTATTATCGCTTGTAGGTTTATTGTTCATACAACATCATGACGTAATATCACGCCTATATGCTCTGAGGGGGTACGCAGATGTGTACAATACACCCAGATTTCGACAGTGTTTGTTACCTCAGTACTTTCGACTGGGTGAACCGATTTTGATGATTCTTTTTTAATTTGAAAGCTGGTGCTTCCCGTGTGGTTATATTTTAATTTGCTGAAGATCTGATCCGGATCTTCGGAGATATACAATGGAACTCTTCAAATATACACGGCAAATCTGCAGTAACTGCTGCAATCGCTTGAATGTTTATTGTTTATACAACATCATGACGTAACATCACGCCTGTATGCTCTGGGGGTACGCAGATGTGTACAATATTCCCAGATTTCGACAGTTAGGTTAGTATTAAATCCCATTTATTGGGGATAAGCTTTTTTTTTATTTTATTGGCAAGGGCACTTCAAGGGTAGTTTGATGAGAATTTGGTTAGGTTCTGGTTATGGGATCCATGACAAAGGAACGGAACTCTTCAATTCTTAGAAGCAAATTACCGATTCTCGGCCAAATCTTTTAAAGGCTATCCGGATATTTGAGTCACGTACCATAACGTCGTTATTAACCGACTTCAAAAAGGAGGAGGTTCTCAATTCAATGTTCCCCGATTACTCGAAGATGACTGGACCGAATTTGTTTTTTAATTGTTTGAAAGGGTATACTTCCCAGAAGGTCCCATAATCATCAAGTCAGGATCCTGATAACGGGATCCTGGAGAAATAGAGAGAACTCTTCAAATTTTATTGGCACACCAGAAGCGATTTGGGTAGTTTTTGAAAGAGTAGTTTCTCGGAGTGATCCCATTTAAATTTGGTAAAGATCTGATGAAGAACTTCGGAGAAAGGCAACGGAACTCCTCATTAAATGTAGCAAATGTGTGTCTCTTACTGGGATTGCTGAAATCTCATGTCTGTCTATTGTTTACACCAGTTCATAACAAAAAATCACGCTGGTACGCTGTGAAAGGGTATGCACATATTGTGAACGTCACTAAAAAGTGAAAAATAAAAACTTTTTTGCAAAAAATAAAACCGACTTCACACAAAAAAGTGAAAAATAACTTTAGCTTCTGAAGTCGGTGACAAAAAAATTAAATCAATCAAACAAAGGTCACCGACTTCAGAAGCTAAAGTTATTTTTCACTTTTTTGTGTGAAGTCGGTTTTATTTTTTGCAAAAAAGTTTTTATACCTATAGCAAGCTGCAAACAGCAGCTCATAATAAATAATAAAGAAGTTTTTAATTATACAGGGGTTCCATCCTTTAAACATGCAAGATAATATAATTATTTCATGTAGGTATCGTAATTTTCACCGCAGATGAGTGGTTAAATATGAATTTTTAAACATGAAAGTGTTTGTTTTAATTACAATATCAATGTAGCAACGGTTAAATATGATTTTGTGTAATTTTAATTTCTGTTATCATAATAATTATGTTATTCATGAATCACTTATGATATTTTAATACCTTTCAATTAATATTATTTTTTATATAAACTATAATGGTTCACTTGGAGCACTTTACTATCAGCAATTTACAGACTTAATAAGAAATAATCTTATACGTAAATCTATATATCTTATACGTACCTATACATATACTGGACCTGCTCTATATCTGAGCAACTGACGAAGCTAGTCTATGATGCGAGCTCCTGTTGTGAAGATGGGTGGGTTAAAGGTAGTACCACAAGTAAACCACAAGTTAAACGTACCCTTCATATCTATTTTAGTTTGCAATGTCAACATTTACATACTTCTATAAGGAGCATTGAAGTCATTTTTCATCATCATCATCATTTCAGCTGAAAGACGTCCACTGCTGGACATAGGCCTCCCCCAAGTATCGCTACATTGATTTGTCCCGTGCGACTCACATCCAGAGATCCCCGCAACCCTCACCAGGTCATCGGTCACATTGTGTGTTGGAAGGCCTCCCACTAGGTATAGTGGGAGGCCTTCCAACACACAATGTATTCAATTAGTCCATTAAAACGCACTCTCTGTTGACTTATAAAAATCGAAGATCTGGGACACCTGTTGTGGAACTCCAAGAGCCGGCTACACCATAACACATAGAAATGACGCCTTAGCAAAATTTTTTCGGTCTGTTGGGCATTTCCTGTTGACTTATAAAAGGCACTATGAACGTCAAAATTCTATGCCGTCTTAACCCCAGTCCTGTAGAGTCAGTTGAGCATTCAATATAAAGATGAAATACATATTTAATAGGTTTGGGGCTTGTACGAATTATGCAGACATTCACGACGTGGCTTATGTATGCTATCCTACCTGGTTAGGCAGTTACTTGTTCGACAGCGGAGATACGAGTAGCAAGTGCTAGTATAATATTGAAATCAGACGTGGCTAACAGGAGCCTGGTCGAATTCGGCCTTGAAACGGGTGATACTAAACCGGTTTTCGAAGGATACATTCGTTCATGACCTATCAGAAAAGTATCAGTTCAATATCATGAAGGTCGTAGATTTCTCACAATTAGCACTTTATCGTGTAGAGGTGGAAAATTTCAAAGAAATCTTTAAAAGCTCGGTTTATCAGAAACTACCCAATTTGGACCCCCAGTTATCGGGTCAAAATTGTTGCAAATAAGGTTACAAGCTAGCAAGTAGAGCTAAGTACGTCAACTGATTCGACTTCGACCAGGCTCCTGTTAGCCACGTCTGATTTAACATATATTTCAAGGCCTGCACCCAATTACCAATCACCCTGTATAATGGCGCCTAACGAATGTTCTCATGTTGGGGGAAGAACACGATGAGAGATTTCAGAACATGGCGTTGTTGAAACACGGAGAAAGTCCATGGCTGACCGCGGTTAGCAAAAAGCGGATACAGAACAATATTCTGAACGCATCCATAAGTGTTGAAATCGTAACATCTACGAGAAAGGACGGAAATTGAAACTAAAAGATTCGATTTTTTGTTTGTCTGTGTTTGTTTGTTTGTTACGATTTAACTCAAAAACTTCTGGACCGATTTTAGAAATTCTTACATAAGTGAGTAACATAGGCTATAAATTATAGGATAATATTTTTGTGTTCACCAAAAATCTTTTCTTCCCCGAAAAATACTGATCGTGCACCAAATAATACTGATCGTGCACCAAATATTAAAGTATCTCTGCCCCCATAATCGGGACTTAGGGCACCCCCCCCGTTAGGTTAGTTAGGTTCCTTTAAACCCTGCACTCGGATATAGGGGCCCCGCGAAGCGGGGCTCCGTCGACTACGCTTTAAGGAGAATATACAGTGTTTAATTGTTAAATAGATGCTCATTATGACATATTTTAAATAACATATTTTGGTGCACATTCAGTATATTTGGTGGAACACAGGCAAAATTAGGTAAATGAAATGTATAGCGGGATCCCCTGTGGGCACGGGTAAACTCCCTCATCGGAGGAATAGGGGTGTTAAACCTAACCGGTACTGGCAACACTAATTAGTAAAAGGACAGCCATCTGGTGGCGGGTAGCGGAACTAGGGTACTCCCGGTCGATGACGGTTCCAGAACTTTCTAGACGAACCGTTCAGGCATTCTTCCGTTTCCGCCCACTTGGTAGAGTCTGGGGAATGTGTACGGACCAGTCGGTTTCGAGCTCCCAAGTAGAACCCACGCGGGTTAGTGGGGGTGTCATGGTTCCGCGTCTCGCCCGTTCCGTGTTAAAACATATATGTCTATGGTTAAAAGACTTAAAACTACGAATAATTGTGAACTATTGTAATAAATTGTACGTTCGCTTGGTGATAAAGCTGTGTGGTGTATGAGTAAACCTGTGTAACTACCGCAAACCGCCTTTCTTTAACGAACCTTCCCTATATCTGACGCCCAACGTGTATGGTAGTACTTCAAGGACTTTGGGTGAAACGAGAACTGTATTCTGTGCGTGTTTCGTTGTGATATTCGTGCTGTGAAATCGAGACAGGTTCACATTCTTCCGAATAATGCCGGAAACTCGTAGTACAGCTCAAGCGCGCGCTGTCGGCGTTGCCGAAGATGAACGTGGCGCCGGCGACGCTACCGCACCCGCTCAAGCTCAACACAATTTGGACACCTCATCGAGCGAAAACGTCACAATCTCACAAGATAATTTCGCGGCTCTATTGGCTACGCTACAGCAGTCGCAGGCCGAGATTTGTTCGCGTCTCATTAACGAACTTCGTGAGTCACGCCGCGAGTCGACGCCAGTCATGGACACGTCATTATGGAACGCGTCTTCGTCCAACATGGGCGCGAACTTTGCACTCTGTCAAGCAAAGTTCTCGGGCGCTGCGATTCGGTCGCAGCGCCGTAGAAAATTTCATTGACGCAGTAGAAATATACAAACAAGCTACAAACATTACCGATGACAACGCCCTGAAAGGTTTAGCATTATTGCTGTCAAATGAAGCTGGTACCTGGTGGCAAGGCATTAAGAAAACAGTTCACACATGGAAAGAAGCCACCCAGTCACTCAAGAGCGCTTTTGGAGAACGTCGTCCACCTTTTCAGATATACAAAGATCTATTCGGAATGAAGCAAGGTCTCCAAAGCACCGACTTATTTGTGGCCAAAGCACGTGCGCTTCTCGCGAGAATACCAGAAGGTGAACTCAGTGAAAAGACACAAATAGATATGGTGTTTGGTCTCTTAGATTTAAGAATTCGTAAAAGAATGGACCGCGACACCACGTCTTCATTCGATGAGCTCCTACGGCGAGCAAGGAGCATAGAGGATTCCTTGAAAGAAAGCACCCCTACGGGGCAATCACACAGCCGTGGGCTACCCGTTGCTGGCACCCCGCCGACTGGCGCGCCGCCCCCGCGCGGTGCAAAAGCGTCGCCAGCATCTCGTCCGCAGCCCTCTCAGCCCAGCTCTGGCCAGGCGTGCACACCTGTGCCGCCGGCCTCCTCGCCGCAGCTGCATACATCAACAGGTGACAATGGTGCAACTACAGGTACTGTAAAACGCTTATTTTGCTCTTACTGCAGAAAACCCAACCATGACAAATCTCAGTGTGTCAAGCTTAAATCCAAAAGTGAACAATCTTCTGACTCTAAATTAGCTTGTTATGGTTGTGGTGAAATTGGTGTTGTGCGTGCTAATTGCAAGAAATGCAGTGCTCAGAGTGCAATTGCTTTTTATACTTTAAATTCAGTGCGTTGTAATCAGTGTTCATGCGGTTTAGATTATAAGAACAATTTTCAAGTAGAAACATTAAATTGTACTAGCAAATGTCACTCTTTTCCAGATACTTTATATAATGATAGTTCATGTTTATCTGTAGAGTGTAATAAGGAAATTTGTAATGTAAAGTCAACCGGTTTTGTTAAAAATGATAATTTAAATTTTAACATTCTGCGGCCTGACTTTCAAAGTAATTCAGTAGGTCTTTTTCAGAATGTTTCTGCGACACCTAAATTACATTCACAGAATATCCATGAGAATTTTACAAATAGTTTTTACAATAATAATAATAATTCTCATTCCATGGATTTTTGTCAAAATAATTCTAGGGAAAATGGTCAATCATTATTAGTCCATGGCCGTACTCAGTTTGTTTATGAGGGACACTCTCAAAAAGAAGCCCAAGTTTTTGATAAAAATATTATTGGGGATTTTACTCAAGATGTTTATATGGGTGATTCTATAAATAATTTTAGGAGTAATTCTCAATATTTTTGTAATTTTTCAAATACAGAGGTCAGTGACCCTCAATATTTTTTAAACGTTAAAAATGTTAAAAACCTTGGTTTGGATAAGTGTAATGAAAATAGTATGGAGGTTGTTGCCCAGTGCAAAAACAATACTGATTTGACGAGGGGGGAGTTTATGTGTGCCCAGGGGAGTGAACGTTTGCCTTCGTGTGTGCCCTTAGGGTTTGTCCATACGGAGATGGGTTCCATCAAGGGGGAGTTAGCTTGTACTCCTCACTCTTTGTTTTATCGCCGTCCTATTGTAGAAATTGAAATTTTGGGTTTGAAAGGGATAGCTTTGGTTGATACTGGGGCAAAAGGGTGTATAGCAGGACATTCGTTGCATGCTGTCCTACGGTCGAAGGGACATCCTCTGCAGCCGTCATCACGCCATATTAAGCTTGCGGATGGTTCTGTTCGGCTTGCAAACATTTTAACTGCAAACATTGATGTGAAGCTTTCTGATAAAATTTTGCCGACTGAATTTATTATTTTTCCGGACTCTATGAATAATGAAACACTTTTATGCATAGATTTTATTTCCAAAGCGGATCTTATTTTTGATTTCTCAAATTCTTTGTGGTGGTTTGCTAATTCTAACAATAAACACAGCTTGCGGTATGAAGGTAGTGACAGCTCAGCTGACATGCACTTGCTGACTGTGAATGAAGGTTCGCTTTCCCAACTTCTTGCCGAGTATAAAGATATTTTTATAGAAACTGGACCACCAACAGAATTTGCTGAGCATCGTATTGAGACTGGTAGTCACCCACCGATTGCAGTGCCCCCATATCGCCTCACGCCAGCGAAAAAGAAAGTTATGCTGGAGGAGATAGACAAGATGCTTGCCGAGGACATCATAGAGGAATGCGAGTCACCTTGGGCAGCGCCAGGCCTGCTTGTACCTAGAAAAGAAGAAGGTAAATTTCGCTTTTGTGTGGATTATCGCCAGTTAAATACAATTACTAAATCCGATACATACCCAATGCCATTAATTGATGAATTGCTGCATGCAACAAAACCTGGTTGTGTGATGAGCACATTAGATTTGAGGTCAGGCTACTGGCAGGTGCCAGTCTCAAAGGAAGATAGAGATAAAACTGCTTTTACAACTCCGTTCGGCACTTTTCGCTGTAAGCGTATGCCTTTTGGGCTAAAGAACGCGCCTGCAACTTTCCAACGTTTGATAGACCGTTTTCGAACCGGAGCTGCTTTGAAAGATGTCACTATTTTAGCCTACATAGACGACATTATAATTATATCCGATAATTTAGAAAAGCACATTCAGGATTTACGCGCAGTCTTTGATAGACTTCGTTTGTTTAAGCTACGTTGCAATCTAGAAAAATGTCAGTTTGGCCGTGAGTCGGTAAAGTACTTGGGCCATGTGATTACTGCTCAAGGTATCTCACCCGATAAGGAAAAAATTCAAGCTGTCGCCGAGATGAAGAAACCGACAACTTTGAAGCATCTTCGGACCTTTGTACAAACTTGCTCGTGGTTTCGAAAATGTATTCCTGGTTTTGCTCAAATTGCAGAACCACTAACAAGACTTACAAAAAAGAATCAACCATGGCAATGGGGACCAGATCAGGAGGCTGCCTTCGAAAATTTAAAGAAATTATTAACTTCAGCCCCGATACTCGCGCAGGCAGACTACTCGAAGCCTTTTACCCTTAGAACGGATGCAAGCAACTATGCAGTAGGGGCTGTACTTCTGCAGGGTGATCATAACAACGAGAGACCCATTGAGTATGCAGGCCGGTTGCTAACACCTGCTGAGAAAAATTACTCGACAACCGAGAGGGAAGCTCTAGCAGTCGTTTGGGCCGTCGAGCGTTTCCGGGGATATATCGATGGACACCCAGTGATAATAGGTACTGACCATCAGCCTCTAAAGTGGCTCCTGACTCTTAAATCTCCATCAGGACGTCTTATAAGATGGGCCTTAAAGCTCCAAGCTTTCGACCTCCACTTTGAATATACGCCTGGAAAGGCTAACCTAGTTGCAGATGCTCTTAGTCGACCCAACTGCGATGAGGAAACTGTTAGTACATGCGGCATCTGTTCTGTCATTATAGATTTACCCGCACGAAGTCCCTCAATCTTGCGTAAGCTTCAGTTGGACGATCCAGAGATTAAGAAGATAATAGATGAAATGGAAGATAATATCGAGGTCAACGTCCGACGCTGGACCGACCGCGGCTATATTATGGAGCAAGGAGTTCTTTATCGTTTTAATCCAGACTCTGACAGCGAAGAGCCACAACTCGTGATTCCTGGAAAATTGAGAGAAGAAATTCTTAAGGAATGTCATGATGCGCCTGTAGCAGGTCATCCTGGAATAGAAAGAACTTACCAAAAGATAGCACAGAGATTCTTTTTCACAGGCATGAGACGCGTCGTCGCCGAATACATCAAGTCCTGCGCCACGTGTCAACGGTATAAGGCAACGAATGAAAAACCTCCTGGCCGTCGCTGGCTCGTCTGCAATAGCAGACGCCGGTGCTACATCAACGAAATGAGGTACTAGCCATTGACCTTTTTGGACCATTGCCAGCCGGTGATGAGGATCAACGCTGGGTGCTACTGGTAGAAGATACAGCTACCAGATGGGTAGAGCTGTATGCGTTGCGAGAAGCTACTGCGGAAGTTTGTGCACGCACGCTTATTGAAGAATTTTTCCTACGGTATGGCCTACCGCGTCGTATTATTTCAGATAATGGAGTTCAATTCATTTCTGCCGTGATGCAACAAGTTATGTTTATTCTGGACATTAAGCAAGACCTGTTACCACTGTTTCACCCAGAAAGTAATCCTGCAGAAAGAAAAAACAGAGACTTGAAGGTTCAGTTGGCACAGCTAGTCGAAACAAACCACAGCTCGTGGCCGAAATACTTACCCTCCATTAGATTTGCTATGAATACAGCAAAATGTCAATCGACAGGAGTTACTCCTGCGTTTATTACATTTGCAAGAGAACTTAGATCACCGCTTGAAGTGAAAAATGATCCAAGAGCAATTTTAGAAAAAGAAAATTTCATTCCACAAATTACACCATATCTTAAAAGATTTTTAAGCTCATTAGCTTCAATTAGAGAAAAAGTTGAAGTACAACAAGACAGGAGGAAAGATTATGCAGATCAAGCTCGTCGTGTCGGGGAACAAATAAATGTTGGAGATAGAGTCCTGTTGAATACACATGTTCTTAGCCATCAGCTCGAAGCTCGTACCCCGAAGAGATGGTCCTTATTTGGTAACTAAGAAGGTTAGCCCTACCAATTACCTTATTGCTCCTCTCGATGATCCCGGCAAAAGTTTGGGAAAGTTTCATGTTAGGGAGCTGTCACCCTTTCATGCTCGTGATAATACTAACCAGGTTCCTCTTGTTCCCAAGCGCAACCGTGGTCGCCCTCGGCGCCCACCTGAAGTTCATAGATCTGTGGATGTTGATGGGGCTGCCGGAGAGGATGTTCCTTCCGTGGTTGCTCAGGACGTGCCAGTTCATGAACAGGGACGTTTTCATGAACTGGAGGGGGAGTATATAGCGGGATCCCCTGTGGGCACGGGTAAACTCCCTCATCGGAGGAATAGGGGTGTTAAACCTAACCGGTACTGGCAACACTAATTAGTAAAAGGACAGCCATCTGGTGGCGGGTAGCGGAACTAGGGTACTCCCGGTCGATGACGGTTCCAGAACTTTCTAGACGAACCGTTCAGGCATTCTTCCGTTTCCGCCCACTTGGTAGAGTCTGGGGAATGTGTACGGACCAGTCGGTTTCGAGCTCCCAAGTAGAACCCACGCGGGTTAGTGGGGGTGTCATGGTTCCGCGTCTCGCCCGTTCCGTGTTAAAACATATATGTCTATGGTTAAAAGACTTAAAACTACGAATAATTGTGAACTATTGTAATAAATTGTACGTTCGCTTGGTGATAAAGCTGTGTGGTGTATGAGTAAACCTGTGTAACTACCGCAAACCGCCTTTCTTTAACGAACCTTCCCTATAAATGGGAATAAATTGAAGTACTTTTAAATACCATCCTAAATTATATTGATATCATGCAAATTAACCGAATTATCATAATTTATGCGGACGAAGTCGTGGACGAAGTGCTAGTATAGTATAAATATCTGCGATTCTCGAGACGTTATAAATTTTGTTCATATTGTTGCCTTTTGATGACTATACTGTGCAGCGTTTCAATAACGCTACATTTTTGAATATCACCTTTTTTGTGGAGTTTGTCATGCAACCTGTTTTTTTGGAAACCTTTAGTCAATATTTTTTCTTTAAGTATTAAATCTTTTCGAATTTGGAGCGAGTTTTTGTTCGTAAAAAAATTGAAGATTTTTTTCTTGAGACAGTTCGATGTCGATTGTTGCCGGATGCGGTATTGCTGACGTTTTATTTTGTTAATAGCAGTTTTATTTTTGAAAATGCTTTAAATTAGCTGTGTCTGCTTATTACTATTCGCCGGAATGGCGTTAGCTGAACGTGCTCTGTTGGTTCGGTAAGTTTTTACGATAGTTTTTTCCCTGCAAATTTCCATGGTCAGTGCTTAATTTTTGGTCTCATGCCGCCTGTTTTTCTTATCTACGTTGGGCAGGAGGCGCTGAGTACGGCATCACCATCATCCTCAACCAGTTTTTTCAAGAAACGATCCACCTCGCGCCTGTTGTGGTCGCGTACAACCAGCCCGGTTCCTGACGAGCCACCTCGCGCCTGGTGTGGACGCGTGCGACCAGCCCGGTTCCTGAATTTGTCAGGCTCTCAAGCCAGCCAATGTGACCAAGCTTGCAATGATTGGAGACCTGGTTCTGTAGTACTAAGGTCACCGGCCTGACGCTCCGTGGCCGACCTGCGGCGTGTCACTTCGTCTCGTCTGGTTCAAGCTGAGGATTTCCAAAATTTACTTATTTATTTCTTAATGTTTAAAATGGTCATCTTAAATTAAGGCTTAGTAATACTACCTCTTCACAGGGTATGTGCGAGGATTTAGGCATTTAGCACTAATATTTTTTTCTCGTACCGAGGCGTGATAATTTTACATTGGCCAATGGTTTGATTACCGCTAGGTTTCGCTTAACTTTTTTCTCTGATTTTCAAGAATCTGAATATAACCATATAAATTCCATTGATTCGTACATGCTTTGTTTCAAAAGATATAATTGAAATTTAATTGAACTTTATACTTTAAAAATTTTTGAATATCTCGGCGCAATCGACCTATTTTTTATTACAATTTATTTTATCAAAATTATACGTTTGTGTTTAGCGGAAAAGTGTGTTTTCTTCAAGAATCCCGCTACAACTGACTGGAGATTCATGTGTAACACGTTTGACTAAATTATAGCCGTTTTGAATAATTCCTGATTGTTTGACAGAGGGTCATATCTTTTGTTAGGACAAAAGATTCCATTTACAATGTGTTTTCAGCGGTCCAGCCTGTGTATTATATTTACATTAATCATTCAGTAATTTTGTATGAATTTTGGGTTTCCAAGTCTACGTATTGATATAAGATATCGATATCAAACTGGTCTTACAGTAATTATAAGTAAATATTAGACCAGAGCAAACTCATGTAAGACCACGATCCCGTCAACCTAAACTTAGACGTTGAAATCATATTAGCAAAGCCCATTGTAGGCCATTGTGGGTCCACAAATAATTCAGGCATGCCCATTGTGGCTATACAGCAGCCATTGAGAATCGGATGTGGTGTACCGCACGAGTCTCTCGTTCATCTTATATAAGGAACGTCGCAATACGTCGACTACGTATTGCATAATGGTCTAGCTTTATTGGAGAACTTTTCAATAAAGTTGTAAGCTTTGTGAAATTCCGTCATTTTGATATTTATGTCATATTTTCAGACAGGAGGAGCTCGTGGCTAAATAATAACAGCCGCTCGGGTCGATCTTTAGATTAAGCCATGCTTGCCTAGGTTGGTCTGTGGATGGGTGACCACCCGTTACATACCGAGTTTCCTCCATACCTCGGTAAGCACGTTAAGCTGTTGGTCCCGGCTGTCATTAGTCCATCTTTGACAGTCGTTACAGGTAGTCAGTGGCCCAAAAAGTCTGACGTCTTACCAAGTATTTCCCAGTATTAACTGGGTTGTGGAGGTCAGATAGGCAGTCGCTCCATGTAAAATACTGGTATTCAGCTGCATCCGGTTAGACTGGAAGCCGAGCCCAACATAGTTGGGGAAAGGCTAGGCAGATGATGATGAGTCATATTTTCTGACAAACGAAACGTGTCACCGTTTACTGACTGTCAGATACTTATCATCATCATTCGTAATCATCATTCTCTTGACCTTATCCCAATCATTTGGGGTCGGTGCAGCATTGGCTTCTTCTTCCATACTACTATATTACTCGTCATCTCATCAGACAACTCCTTTTTTGTCATATCATGCATTCTTATAATAAAAGTATTAGTTGGTTACTCTAAGAAAGTATTGTATTGTATTGTACAACGGGCTGGTGTCCGCAACTCCACGTCAAAGCGCGTATTTTGCGTATGGGCTATAATCCACCACGCGGGCCCAGTGCGGGTTGGTAGATGTCACATGTCTTCAAATTTTTGGTTCTAGGACATGCCGGTTTCCTCACGATGTTTTCCTTCACCGTTTTTGAGAGCAGTGGCGATGAAATATATTACACAAAGTAATGCGCCTGCCTGGGTTCGAACCCACGACTTACTGTTCGGAAGTCGGGGCCGCCACCACTGGGCCACCGCTGCTCTCTAAGAAGGTTAAACGTATTTAATAAAAAAAAAATATTTGTTCTTACTTCCTGATGAGAACAATTAACAATTGTACCTACAGGGTGTAAACCACCACATCACAAAGCCGTTAACCAAGCATTCTGTACATCAAACTAAGTAACTTTACGCAAAAATATTGTAGGGAAACAACTTTTTTTTTTGAGGTTATAAATCATGTTTTGTGGTAGAACTCAATGTAACGCACTTAAAACATTGTGCTGATGGCTGAATTGAATAGTAAGAAGGTCGTGGAGGTGTTAAAAGTTAAAATCTTACAAAAAAAACTTGTATTTAAAAAAAAACTCGTCAAAAAGTTGTAACTTTGACCCCCCATATCTCTGTAACTAGAAGGTTCCCAGGTATGGTGTAGAACAAAAAAATCATCGTAATGATAGGAAAAACAAGTGCCTTTCGGCTTCATGGCTTTCATGGCCTTTTGGCTTTTACACTATATGTATTTGTACCTATTTTCTATTTTTTCGTATTTTCTGTCAACATAAATGAGGCTGTCTCAACAGCAGATTTTTATTAAGACTGATTTGCGCCTTCATTTTTAAATGAATAAACATCGATCGTCTTTGAGGAAATCAGCCATCAACAGTAGGCTGAGTACAAAGATAAAAAGAGGACTTTGTAACAAATAGACAACATGAATTGAAGTTTTATTCCCAGTCGAGTTGTTGCGAATGTAATAAATTGAAACAGTACAATAGCTTCTTAGGTAGGCACTTAAACTTATAAATATACTAATTTAACTAATTCTCACACTTATAATTATTTTTCTTTGAATTTTATTCAGCATCAGTCCAGCAAAGTTTTTTACCATAACATACATCTAGCTACCTATGATAATATTAATCACAAAACCTGGAGATACTGTTAAGTGTGTTTTGCCGTGACTTAGTGTCGAGTAGTGCGCGTAGCGAAAAACAAAGAAAGAGGGTTAACAGATTAGTCTGCGCCTAACAATTTGATTTCCATTTATCCACAGTTTTTCAGTCAACCCGCGATCATGGCGCTTGCAACAGCGTCAAAATATCGGGAGCTCAAAATAGAGAACAATCATGGATCTCGGATGCGTTAATCATTAGTCCTATAATAGACCATAACTGTTATGCCTTGTTGTGCCATGTTGTCATAGCTATATCTTTTTTACACTACAACATTTTAAGACCTCGATTACATACCATAATAACAACGGGCTGAAAACTGAACTTCAGATTAAATTCTATACTATATGTATATACTATATTACTATTATTATTAGGCAGAAGAGTTTGTTTGTTGTTGTGTTTGGTTGAACGCGCTAATCTCAGGAACTACCGGCTTGAATTGAAAATATGGATAGTCCATTTTATCGAAGAAGGCTATAGGCTATATAAATTACGCTACGATTATTAAGACCGGAGCAGGAATGAAAAATGTTGCAAAAACGTGTGTTTTTTTTTCTTTCGTTTTTCACTCATATGCGACGCAGGCGAAGTTGCGTGGGTCAGCTAGTCTCTTTATAATTTACTGATGTTAGCCGTTGATTTAGTACTTAAAATCTAGCTTCGGAAGATGCTCGAATATTATAGTTTAAAAGCACTAACTTTAACCTAATCGATATCCATACAGGCTGTCAGCTTTCAACTTGTCGAGATACAGTCCACGTCTTCTTCGAGATACTACTAAGTGCTTTTAGATATACAATTATAGAGTGGTCTGTCTTTCGTCTGAAGTTAGGCCTTCGACGTATTACACACATGTTCGTGTCAGCCTGATTGACTTAGACGGGTGAAAAAATATACCTACATTTTGTTTGACCATTAGGCCTGAATTCTTGTCACGCTGACGGTCAGTCGCCCATTGTCAGTCGTGACGCGAGAGCAAAATACGGAGTAATTCAGCAACTCGTCCCACATGTCCATGGCCCTTTTGGTTGTTGGTATTTCTAGTCTTAATAACTGTACCAAACGTTGATAAAATTTAAAGTTCCACCCAAAAAGAAACGTGGGACGAGTTGCAGCATGAAAATATGATTAATTTTTGATTTTCATCAACTCGTCCCAAATGGGCCGTGGACATGTGGGAAGAGTTGCTGAATTACTCAAAATACGGCTGTTGGGCACCGCTGACGTCAGCGTCGCAGTATGGTGTTATGACCGTGCGCGACCGACCATAAACGCGACAAGAATTCAGGCCTAACCGTCAACCAAAATGTAAGTATATTTTTCCACCCGTCTTAGTCAATCAGGCTGACACGAACATGGCTTGTGTCGCATCAGGCCATACGTCCACAATTTTCCGGACATGTCTGGAATTAGAGCTCAGTATCTGGAATACAAGAGATTACTTTAACGTCTGGAATTTCGCAATAATGAGAAAATATAAAACAGTTGGTAGGTACTAAAATAAAATAACTGTCGAAAAAAATCTCCGGAAAAAAAAATCCAGAAAAAAAAACATTATCCTAGGCTGAGTCGAACGTGATTGTGTTTCTGACTGCATAGATTTATTCATTGGGTAGGTGAAACGTTTGTCGGAGGTAAGTTTCAGAATCGGTTTGCACACTTGTTTCAACAATGTTTTTCATTTAAAAACATTATTATTTGTGTACCTTAAACAATAATCGAATAAAAACATGAAACAATTTACAAAACACATTCCCAGATATTGCCTCAATACATTCTAAAATTCTACTGAAAAAAACACTACCATCCTTTAATATCCGCAAAAATGCTCCCAAGACCAACATCAAAGGGTAACCGGAAATTATTTCATACATACGTAATTTTAAGTTCAAAATATTTTTGTATCATTTGTGGTCTCTTTGTACAAGGGTGCGCTGTAAAAATCGTACAGTCACGAACGCACAAAAAACATCTATACTAAAATAATATTAGGAAATATTTGTATGTTTGTATTTTTGTATGTAACGAATAAACTTAAAAACTACTGGACCGATTTGAAAAATTCTTTCGGCAATGGATAGCTACATCAGCGAGTAACAGGATATATTTTAGGTTTCTAGGTTTATGTGTCGTGGCTTATGTATTTAAATGGAGGTGTTCACTTATAGGACGACGCGATTACTGCCATGTCGTCCACGACTTTTGCCAACTACAAACCAACGATATTTTAATCGTTGCGAGATAATGAGAACGCAGCCTTAGAAGTCACGACATTATTTGCTCCTTTCTCTTCCATAACAGTCCTCCTGTCCAGATACTTCTATTATGAAATCTAAAAGTGAAATGGAAAAAATCGAGCGACAAAATCGGTTTCAAATACTGAAAGTATGCTCGTACATAATGTGTTTGTGACTGTACATACAGCCTCATGACACCGTTCATACGACCTTCTTTTTATTTTTATATATAACCTTTTTGCGCTTGGTCTCTGTCAGATGCAGACTCTTTTGATCTTGCTGTAAAGATGCACTTGTTTTGCGTTAGAGGGTCAAACGTGGTGAATTTATTGTGAAAAGAGTTTTTGTTATTAATGTTTTTTTTTGTTTCTTTAGTCTAGATTACGGCAAATTACGAAACTTGACTACTTTAATATTCCAGTGGATTTTACCTGCGTCTTCGCTCGGCATATGTTATGCCGTTTTCTATAACTTACTTACTTAGACGTATTTTATTCGTTACTAACGCAAGATAACGCAGCGATCGGTGTTTCTATAAACACTTGGGTATTGTATTATTCCATGTTTTCCCAAGTATTTTATTTTTTTTCAATATGAGATTATGAGTTCCGAAGATTACCCATAAACATCCAAGCTTACCAACATACAATCTTACATACTTTACCTTTGATAAAGTTAAAAGGATAGAATTTGGATTAGAATAGATTAACCTTTAATAAATTAACTGTAGGTAGGTAATAGTTTTAGTTTTATACATATGCTGACTCGATATGAATTCTCATTGACGAAGAAGATTGGCGTTATCTTAAAATACTCTTTAATTTTCATTTCCTTTGCTATTTTAAAAGTTCATAGAAATCTTCTTCAATTCCATTCAAGTCTACTTTAAGATACAGTTGGCATTCAATTTCATTCAGACTTTGGTTCATTGAAATGGACGTCTGTCTATAGAATTCAAGTCGACAGACTTACGTCCCCAAGAATACTACGAGTATTTGGGTTGCTAATTATATTATCAACTCACGAAATGCTACAAGAACTTGTTCATGTAGAGCATGTTCTTGTAACATTCCATGAGTTTCCGGAAACTTTGAATCTCTTCAAAGTTTGAGTGAAACAGTTAATAATAAATAAATAAATATCGCTGGCCATTATACACAGCGCCATCTAGTGCCACACTAAGCAATGCTTGTGTCGTAGACACCAGATAGTTGACATTCTACATATATACTTTTTGTTTGTAAATCCATACTTTTTATACATATGACGGCGGGAGCGTGGGCGTAACGATGACAGGGTCGTCATCGTTGTTGTTCCTTGGTACAGGTTCCATGAGGAATATGGGTACTCGGGCAAACCAGTGAAAGTTTGGATCAACACAAATCAAATTACTTTTATTACTTACACTGTAATTACAATAGGTAGCAGATATAACAAAACTATGGCTTGTACGGTGGACGTGACAGGTTCGATCGTATGATCTGATCTGTATGGTGTCAGCTAGAGCAATGTCTGTCTAGAATTCTGGAATCGACTCTGTCCACGTGAATGGCGGGAAAATAAAGCGCCATCACACGGCATCCACTGTACTAACCAATCAACCAATGAGAATCGAGTTACAATATCGTTCGATAACATCAAGAAATCAACGGGTAGGTAGATAATAATTTGAAAATGTTGTCGTTTGAAATCGCTGGCGATGACACGGCCAACCTGATGAGTCACACGTCATCGGGTGTATCTGTAACAAAAGTACCATTTGTAGCAAAACATTTGCTCGGCTTAACCTGACTACAAGGTTAACAAAAAAATAAAGTTTGAAAGATACCTCACAAGCAAACATAATCAGAATAAATTTCAATGAATGTACAGTTACCTATTTTACAAACACACACAATCACACAACACTAATATGACTCGACTGCTTAGCAGCATAGTCTCATTGAGACTCAAACAATAGTCTTATTCAGACCCAAATAGTCTTACAGACCCAAAATAGTCTCCCAGAGACCCATCAATAGTCTCATCGAGACCCAAACAATAGTCTTATTCAGACCCAGATAATAGTCCTTTGGACCCAAAATAGTCTCCCAGAGACCCATTAATAGTCTCATTGAGACCCAAACAATAGTCTTATTCAGACCCAGATAATAGTCCTTTGGACCCAAAATAGTCTCCCAGAGACCCATTAATAGTCTCATTGAGACCCAAACATTAGTCTTATTCAGACCCAGCCACCATACATCTGGCCGCGCATTGCGCCCTGAACGACTCGTAGAATCGCAGTTACAACTACGACCAGACTGTACAGTTTGTTCAAAAACGTATGTAGCTAATTAGTCATTTTAGTGTGCGATTGTGCGTCATATTCAAACAATAGAGGAAGCGTTTTCACTATTATTATCTGCATTGGATTCTATGTCAACAATTAGTTCTGATGAAACTTCACATTGAGGCATCTTTCTAAGACATTTAATTGTGGGGCATACCAAGTGATTATATACTCTGTGGGGCATACTTATAGGTTCTGTTACTGGTCAATGATTTCAAAGCATAACGAACGCCTTAAAGTAAATCAGTTATTTTAAATGGACCTTTATATTTTGGATCTAATTTTGTTTGGTTCCGCTCTTCGTTTTGAATAAGAACTATGTCACCAATATTGAACTTTACTAATTTAGCCTTATTAGTGTCAAAACGAGACTTCTATTTGAACTTCGTTCGATATTATGGGCTGCTTGCTCTCTCGTGTTAAAAATATCTACCTCAACTTCAGTATCGTCAGGTACTCTTTGCGCATTCTACCTGACCGTTTGGTCTGCTGGAACCAGTCGCGATTAGATGTAGGTTAAAGTTATGCAAACTACAGCATTGTTTAAAGTCATTACTTAATATAACGACCTTGCGTAGTATCTGGTTAAACCCACTAGTACAATCAAGGCAAGTAAAATAGTTAGCGCCACTCAGTCTACCTATTTGGTCGTCAATACGCGGGATTGGAAATCTATCTGGCACCGTATTCGAATTTAACTCTCAATAATCTATAACCATACGCTGCGAACCATCACGCCTTTTCACAAGAAGAATCGGGCTAGCAAACGGGGAACTACTTGGTCGTATTTTGTTTGCATTCAACAACTCATTCACTTTGTTACGCACTAATTCTCGTTCGCGTGGACTGAGTCGGTAAGGGTAATAAACAGTACGGGTTTGATCTTTTAAACGAATTTTCATTTCTCCTGTATTTACACGAGTTAACGGTAAACCATCAATAAATCCAAACGAAAAATCACTCAACACACGCACGAGACTATTTTTAAACAAAGGCGAAACGTCGGTATTAATTGCACTAAACTTAATTTCCGTCACCGCGGCAAAACAAGAAACCGGTTTTGTTACTACTTAGATTCTCTCTCGACAAGCTACGAGTAATTAGGTAACACTAATGATGCGGTAAATTAATCTGGAACGATTAGTGATGACAAATGTAAACAATGCCCGTTAATAATTACCTTAGGTACATAAAATTTGTTTGGTACAATAAAATGAGCGTCACCAACGCCTGTTAGCAACAGAACGCTAAGAATTTATCCGCGATACTTTGCTTTACGAGAGAACACTCAGCACCACTATCGAAATAAAACATGTACGACTCACCGGATTGGGTTAGCTCTCCACGTACACCTTGGACTTGGCAGTAGTTGACTCTTCGTTCCAGGGCTGCGCCACTATTGCTGCTGGTGTTGCTACTGGCTGCTGCGTTGCTCGTCTTCGGACAGCGAGGCGCGATGTGGCCTCGTTCTCCACAGCGGAAGCAGGTGACATCCTTCTTGGTATCCGATGTTGACGTAGGCGTAGTGGTTGAAGTGCTCCTTTGTCTTGCATGCGCCTGGTTGTTTTTACTTAAACGACAGTCGAATGCTTTGTGTCCAGGCTTATGACAATAATTACACTGGAACGGCGTGTTGCTTGCTGTTGGTCGTTTAGCGTCCACGTGATTGTCGACGTGTCGATCATGTTTTCTCTTCAAAGAAAATGCGTTTAATTCTTGAATCAACTTCGTTCTTGTTTTAATTTCGGTTGTGAAGGCTAGTCGGTTGATTCGACTATCCGTTTTAGCTAAGTGAGCAAGTACATACGATACAGCAATCTCCTCACAGTTCATTTCTTTCCATTTAGCTAGGAGTGACGTCATCAAACGGCTCGCGTAGGCAGTTACATTTTCACCGTCCTTTTGTTGGCTATTGTTTGCGTTAATTATAGTCGCTGCACAGGTTTCCGCACAATCATATCGCGCGAGAAACAGGTTCTTGAACTGGCTCCACGTCATACCAGCGTGTGATACTTGAGAAAGCCATGTTGATGCGCTTCCTTTCAGAGATTTGCTTAGCGAAATAATCAGTGCGCCTCCTTCCATGGGATGTTCTGTGAGGCAAATGTCCACCGTTGAGCTCCAGGAACGTGGATCGACGTCTGGCAGGTCCGGGTTGAACTCCGGCAGCTTGACTGAAGTTGACGTCGGCGTTGATCCTCGCATGGATTCAATCATGCGCATGGTAATTTGATTCTGCTGCTCGAGGAGTTGGCGCCAAAAGAAATCGGTGGTAGGCCCCGAGCTGATCCCAGTTCTGATGACGGCGGGAGCGTGGGCGTAACGATGACAGGGTCGTCATCGTTGTTGTTTCTTGGTACAGGTTCCATGAGGAATATGGGTACTCGGGCAAACCAGTGAAAGTTTGGATCAACACAAATCACAAATTACTTTTATTACCTACACTGTAATTACAATAGGTAGCAGATATAACAAAACTATGGCTTGTACGGTGGACGTGACAGGTTCGATCGTATGATCAGATCTGTATGGTGTCAGCTAGAGCAATGTCTGTCTAGAATTCTGGAATCGACTCTGTCCACGTGAATGGCGGGAAAATAAAGCGCCATCACACGGCATCCACTGTACTAACCAATCAACCAATGAGAATTGAGTTACAATATCGTTCGATAACATCAAGTAATCAACGGGTAGGTAGATAATAATTTGAAAATGTTGTCGTTTGAAATCGCTGGCGACGACACATGTATATGTCACCGTAAAATTGTCAAATACGTTATATTGTAATATCTCTAGCGATATTGTAAAGTCTCGAATTATTGTCAAATGAACATACTGCTTACAATAAAACGCATTATTTTTCGTGAAATGCATGCGATGGTAGTCAACTCACGCGGTGTGGAGAGAAGGAGGGGTCCCCTTTGCCCAGTGGTACCACTCTCATGAAAATATACTGTACCATTCCTGAGAAATATCGATTAATATAACCTAACCTTAAAACACATCATATTCCCCTAAAAAGCGTAGTCGACGGAGCCCCGCTTCGCGGGGCCCCTATTTCCGGGTACAGGGTTTAAAGGAACCTAACTAACCTCACGGGGGGGTGCCCCAAGTCCCGATTATGGGGGCAGAGATACTTCCGTAATGTTCAGTTGACAATAATTCGAGATATTACAATATCGCTAGAGAGGAACACGTTATATTGTAATATAACGTTTTTGACAATTTTACGGTGACATATACACACAACACACACTTACAACACATACTACGACTTACTTACTTGTACTACATACTTATTATCCATGGCTCGGAAACAAATGTCCATGCTCATCATACAAACATTTGCTCCTACCAGGATTCGAACTCAGGACCCTAAGACCGTAAGGCAGCCTCATTACCGCTGCGCCATTCGGTTCGTCAAGGTTCAAGTTGCTTCTATTGTTGCTGCCAGTTAAGATCGCAAAAACGGTCATTACCCTTACCCTTTCTCTACTAAAAGTAAAAATTAAAAAATTGGACAACAAGAATTCTAATATAGTTTTTTGGGTACTAGGTATTTCAGAATACAGCTATATTTTGAATAAAACTTTGCAAACAGAAACGTCAGATAAAATAATGCTACAGCAAAATGAGACGAATTCTTAACCAAAGTTGAAAGGTCATTTACCTTTGTTCTAATACATACACCTAAAGCTCCAATATAATCTGGTCTACGATTCGATCCTGGTTCCAATCGAATTCTTGGTACCTATTTGAATTCTGAAATTGAGAATTCCATTCCCATCAAGATTCGATTCTATTTAAAACTAAATCGAATCTACATGATAGAAATAAACGTTCTTATTCTGAGAGAAAAACACATTTTATTTTGGACATAACTTTTTGAACATGAAAGCAAGAAAGACGAAATAGGGTAAACAGCAATGTATAATATGTCAGCGTCACATTGTAAAAACCGTTAGATTGTAATCTATCTAGCAAGATTGTAATCTGACGAAATATTGTCAACTGAACATACTGCTTACAATTAATTATGTCGCATTATTTTTTGGTAGATTATAATCTGTCGAAGTGAAAACCGAAAAAAATACAAATGTATGCGACACAACACGCTTTAAATATGTCACTGTAAAATTGTCAAACACGTTAGATTGTAAAATAACTAAAGACATTGTAAATATTGTCAAACGAACATACTGTTTACAATAAAACGCATTATTTTTCGTGAAATGCATGCGATGGTAGTCAACTCACGCGGTGTGGAGGGAAGGAGGGGTCCCCCTTGCCCAGTGGTACCACTCTCATGAAAAGATAATGTACCATTCCTGAGAAATACCGATTAATATAACCTAACCTTAAAACACTTTATATTCCCCTAAAAAGCGTAGTCGACAGAGCCCCGTTTCGCGGGGTTTTGAATTTCCGAGTGCAGGGTTTAAAGGAACCTAACTAACCTAATGGAGGGTGCCCCAAGTCCCGATTATGGGGGCAGAGATACTTCCGTATGTTCAGTTGACAATATTTCGACAGTTTACAATATCGCTAGAGAGATTACAATCTGACGTGTTTGACAATTATACGGTGACATATATATGTGTCGTCGCCAGCGATTTCAAACGACAACATTTTCAAATTATTATCTACCTACCCGTTGATTTCTTGATGTTATCGAACGATATTGTAACTCGATTCTCATTGGTTGATTGGTTAGTACAGTGGATGCCGTGTGACGTAGTACGGTGACATATATATGTCACCGTATAATTGTCAAACACGTCAGATTGTAATCTCTCTAGCGATATTGTAAAATCTCGAATTATTGTCAAATGAACATACTGCTTACAACAAAACGCATTATTTTTCGTGATAAGCATGCGATGGTAGTAAACTTACGCGATGTGGAGGGAAGGAGGGGTCCCCCTTGCCCAGGGGTACAACTCTCATGAAAAGATATTGTACCATTCCTGAGAAATACCGATTATTATAACCTAACCTTAAAACACTTTATATTCCCCTAAAAAGCGTAGGCGACGGAGCCCCGCTTCGCGGGGCCCCTATTTCTGGGTGCAGGGTTTAAAGAAACCTAACTAACCTAACGGGGGGGTGCCCCAAGTCCCCATTATGGGGGCAGAGATACTTCCTTATGATCAGTTGAAAATAATTCGAGACTTTACAATAACGCTTGAGAGATACACGTTATATTGTAATATAACGTATTTGACAATTTTACGGTGACATGTATATCAGCCGCTCGGGCCGATCTTTAGGTTAAGCCGTGCTTGCCTAGGTTGGTCTGTGGATGGGTGACCGCCCTTAGATACCAAGTTTCCTCCGTGCCTCGAAAAGCACGTTAAGCAGTTGGTCCCGGCTGTCATTTGTCCATCTTTGGCAGTCGTTACAGGTAATCAGTGGCCCAAAAAGTCTGACAACCAGTCTTACCAAGTGGTATCGTATTACCCAGTATTAACTGAGTTGTGGAAGTCAGATAGGCAGTCGCTCCATGTGAAATACTAGTATTCAGCTGCATCCGGTTAGACTGGAAGCCGACCCCAACATAGTTGGGAAAAGGCTAGGCAGATGATGATGTATGCGACAGAACACACCTCGCGCGCTGTGGAGGGGTGGATGGAGGGAGGGTCTCCCTTGCCCCCTGGTACCACTACCATGAAAAGATTATGTATCGTTCCAAGATAAACCGATTCATGTAACCTAACCTCAAAGAACTTTATATTCACCTGAAATGTGTAGTTGACGGAGCTAGAGTTTAAAGGAACCTACCCAACCTAACATCAGAGTGCACCAAGCCCGAATTATAAAATAAATAATAAAAATAAAATCTTTTTATTTCAGACATTAGTCCATATCGAGTGATGGTAAAACAACTTTAAAAACAAAAAATTAAATCTATGTTACATTGAAATTCTAAAAAAAAAAAAAGAATACCATAAAATATTAAGAATAAATTTAAATTACATTAGACAAAGATAACACGTATAAATTAAAAATTACAATAAAAATTAAAAATTGTTATAAAAATTAAAATTAAAAATTATAATAAAATTGCATAGAACAAGTTAAAAATTACATTATATTATTATAAAAGAAATTGTTAATTTAGGTATTTGCCACCCTGTGAGACCCCGGGCACAAGCACTTGTGCTTGAACCCAGTGCCCAAGAAGGGGGCTGTCTAGCTTGTGAGAATTATGGGGGCAGAGATTATTTGATCGCCTGCATTTCACCATTTTACGGTTACAATTCGACAGATTATAATCTACCGTAAAAATAATGCGTCATATTGTAAGCAGTGGGTCCTGTTGACAATATTCCGACAGTTTACAATCTCCCTAGACAGATTACAATCTAAAGGTTTACAATTTTACACATACAAAACTAATGCAATCGCAAAAGCTACTTTACTCGTTTCAAATCTTTGCCCTACTTACAAAGAAGACGGTGCAATGAAAAGAATCCTGGGATTATCACGTCCTACACAGAAGTTGAAATTTAATTGATTCAGAGCCATCGGATTTTCAATTCAAATTTCTTGAGCATTAGGATCAAATTCGTTTATATTCAAAAAAGAAAATGGCATTCTCTGGAACACAATTGCTTCGCCCGATACGGGAGCCTAGAGAATTTTATGATCCAAGGATTCTTCTAAATCCGAGGATTTGAAAGTTCGCGAAGGCTTAGCTGAAGTCTTTAAAGTTTTGTTCCTAAATTGTTCCTATAGATATATTATCTTGTGTAAAAGGTTTATTTACTACGTCATAATCGTGACACCAAATGGGAAACATGTTTTATGAGGTTTTGGAATATCAGCTTGAAGTATCAGATTTGTTTTTGGTACTAAACTGGAATAAAAAGCTGTCAAACTTTCCAGAAGCCAGCATATTATGCTTTTGTCAGATAAATCAGAAAACGGATTAATTAATTACTCAACTACATACAACATTGACCAATCTGTTAAAACTCGAGCTCCACAATCATCAGCCGATGACACCGATAATCGCAATCAACCACTTAATAAACGGAGATTAAACGTGGAACTGAACACTATTTGCTAATGAACTGGCAACACGCGCGGCGACAGCCTATGTCGCTGTCATCAAACATAATGAACGGCGTTAATTGATTTAATTGAGCCATGGTGTGGTTGTGCCTGTCAGACCTGTACGTCACATGCAACTATCAAAGTCATTTCGACAGCAATTTGGTAACGATGATTAGGATTGGATAGGCTCGTAGCAATTGGCGATCTGTGGTTATTAAATGATATTTATTTTGCAAATTGGTTTTTGTAAACACTTTTCACGTCCTCTTTTTTAAAAAACAGAAAAATCCGAAAAGATAACCTCCTCCTTTTTTAGAAGTCGGTTAAAAACTAGATGACGCCGGGGTGTTTCGTACCTGACTACTCTGAGAAAAAACAGCCGAAACAAATTCAGAGGTCATAGTCTCTTTTAAAGTCCAGACATATTATAATCTTATTCAACTCACATGAGAACTAATTAGATTAGTGTCTTTTTTTTTTTAAAAGATTAGTGTCTGAGATGGTCTTTTGAATTATGAAAAGCCCTTTAGAAAAAAAAAGACGTAAACAGAGATTAAAATATTATTAGTGATAATAAATAGGTAAAATCCTCAAAGCATAACGCTCATGGCGGTCTTTACACATTATTATCATCTCATGTATTTAAAAAAAAACTTGCGAAAAAGTTGGATCTTTGGCCTCCATTATATCCGTACCTACGATATATACGATCATATTTACGATCTATGACAAAAAATGATCGCAATGATGGGGAGAACAAGTGCCTTTTGGCTTCATTTTGAGTCGTTTTACACCCTTTATGAATCTCGTCATCTCTCATCTGATATTATACACAAATATCATTTCCACTAGGTACATAAATTTGATAATATTATTATCAAATAATTGGTTATTCCATCCAGGCATTTAGATTAGAGGAAACTTAAAAACTTTAAGACGGATCAGAAGGTCTTGAATAGTGGAGCAGTGTGCCAAAAGTTTTGCTAGATGGCGGCAAAAAGGTCAGATCAATTCGACTTGCAAGAAACTATTGTTGCTAATCTTTTTCAGTTTTTCGGAACACTGACTTTTCCAGTACCTACCTAAATCTTATTAAATAGAAAATGAATGGACTGTGTGAGGGTTTATATGGCTACAATGGAGGTTACTGCTGAAATGATGAATAAATAAATATCGCTGTACATTACGCACAGCGCCATCTAGTGCCACATCAAGCAAGGCTTGTGTCGTGGACACCAGATAGTTAATATACTGTATGTTGGGAAATACATACTTATCTACTCGTATAATAATAAAATCGTAGGAAAGTCAAAACTGTACATTGAATATTTTTTTAAAAGAATACTTGGGGCGTGATCTACAATCGATATCGAAGCCAAAAATTTGATTTTTAGAATTTTTGTCTGTTTGTCTGTATGTATGTTCGGGCTAAACTCAAAAAGTACTGCATGGATTTACTTCAAATTTTGCATGAATATTACTAAGAGGTCGGGTCAACATATAGGCTACATATTATCACGCTATGGGGGAGGAGCACTGGCATCTTAGGTATTTTTGGTGCTGTAGAGCCTTCACGCAGACGACGTCGCGGGCAGCAGCTAGTTATACATATAAACATCGACTCGGAAACAAATGTCCATGCTCGTCTCACAAACATTTTGCTTCTAACGGGATTTGAACCCAGGACCCTAAGAACGTCAGGCAGAATAGTAGGCAAGTAGGTATGGAAGACATGCCGCGTCAACCCTAAATAAATTGGGATGAGGGTAAGAGAATGATGATGAAAAAGTCATAGTATTAGAAGGAATATAATACAATTCTCCATTTTTTAGAACGTCAATTTGTCTGATAGCCAAAATAAAACAAAAAATACCAAAATTTGAAATAGTTTAAACAAATACGCAGTCAATTTTAGATAGCGTTTTAAAAACTGCTAACGTGAAATTCAAACAGTTTCGAGGAAATTTGTATTTATAGGTTTTTTCTTATAGCAGTAGTTTCTGGGTTGTATGTTTTCAGGTTGGATATGGTGTTTTTGAGTTCTTCCATTAGGAACTTTTAGCACAAAGGTGTTGATAAAGTGGTTGATAGCGACTGACAAAGGCGCCCATGTAATGTAGGTCGATCTGTCACCGTAAACTTGTAAAACCCGCTAGATTATAATCTATCTAGCGAGATTGTAAACTCTCGAAATATTGTCAACCGAACATTCTGCTTACAATTGAACGCATTATTTTTCGGTAGATTGTAATCTATCGAAGTGAAACCGTAGTATTGTGAAATGCATGCGACGGAATTATCTCTGCCCCCTAATCGGGACTTGGAGCTACCCGACGTTAGGTTAGTTCAGGTTCCTTTAAACCCTCCGTCGACTACGCTTTATAGGCGATGACAGGAAAACCATGATATCTAAAGAACAGTTTAAATTCAATGGGATAAATTCAGCAAGATAATGCACTGTTATTCATGGTTTTCTTTTCATTTAATTCATCATGTTTGTTAGAGAGATTTGATCCATATGGTTGGCAATATCGATTGATGTCAAAAAACTACAGGATGTTATTTTTTCGAACATTAGTCGATCCATCCCGGGTTCGATGCCCGAGTGTGGAAAAATAATTTTCGAAAAAGTTTGAATGCAGATTTGTTTCTTTTAAAAAATAAAAGAATGTCTCCTTTGAGTAAAATTTGCTATCTCCAGTATTTAGAGTAGTTTCCCCTCCACCCTGTATAGTTCTAGTCGTAGTATGTTTATAATAATGTACATAATAATTTTACTTCGGGCAATTATGTTCAAAATTAAACATTAAATACATATAACGGGTTTTACAATTTTACGGTAACAGATCTAAGCCTTCGTTGCGTACTTTCGTACTTAACGTGTGGTTAGTATAACCTGGTGTCAGGGTATTCATGCCTAAGGGCCTTGGTTGTACATGCCGTCGCCGTCGTCAAGAAATATCTCTCAGGCATGCTGGTTTTTCACGATGTTTTCCTTCACCGAAGCAAGTGATAATTACTGACTTCTTTTGACCGTAGGAATCTCCTAAACCAGTAAACTGATAATTTTAACTGAAAGAACATCCAAATTATTACAGTAACAAACCCTCAGAGAGAAATCTCCATAAAGACTATAAAATACAATGTGAAAATGAAATGCCACTCCATTTTTATTTTACTTTGTGTTGTCGTATTTCATTTGGTTTTGGTATTTGTTAACCTCCCACTGCATTTCGTATGCTGATTTGGTAAATTGAAAAATAGCAATCACCGGCACATTTTTGCGGGTTAAAGTAAAAAATACAAGGGACTAAGCACTTTAGTATTGTGAAATTTAGCTTACATGTAGTTGTTGTGTTGTTGTTGTGATGTAGGTATGTGAGGGATTTGTTTTTATTCCAAAAGTGCGCCTTTTTATCTTTTATTATAAAATAATATATACAACACATCATTATGAAAAACATAAACATTCCAACATAAACCTTTCACCAACCATTTATGCCTTAAAACTACTTGGTTTGGGGATCTTGCCTTAAAAAGGTTCAGTGGCAGTATTTTTCTGCTTATTTTTGACAATATACAAACTTCCTAATCAGTGTGCTATCATCACAATACTATCTTATACCCTGGCTACGCGTGTGGTGTTCGGAAATTGCCCAAATGTTTGTACCTCCGGGTGAAAAGACCGTATGTGCTTGTACGGTCTCATCGCCGTACATTTTTCTGCTTACTCGGTAACCTATTTTGGCCAACGATGCGCGTCATAATTTAGCATAATAAAACTACATGACCAACGAATAAATATATAGTAAACTTATAACTGGCTATCAACAACTGAGAGAAATAATCGCCTTCTACTCTAGTAATGTAACTTACTCTTACGTTAAATAAACTAAACTACTTAGTGCATCTAAGTGGAACGCGTTTCTCTAAACTTACAAAACCTTCACGACAAATCGGTGTACGGAGTTAACTACTACAACCCGTATAGTGCTATTCTTGACTGTTATGGAGCTCTGTGCTAAATTTCAATCACATTGATTCAGCCTTTCTGACTTGATTGAGTTACTAACACCCGTCTATCCATCCAAACTTTCGCATTTACGATAATAGGTTAGTAAGATTATCTTGTAATACAACATTATTATCGTTTATTAATGTGCGTGAGGTGTGTACGCTACGCGAACGACAAGAGAGAATATTATACTTAAGGCGATTAGGCGAGCTAAATTAGCAACTCATTTTGTGGTGGTTCAATCTTCGTTTGAAATGCTGTTAGAATAATGTTCTAATCAGATTGCACTACGTCAGTCACTGCGGGCCAAATAGCGCGAAATGAGTGGTTTCGATCGATTTACAAAAAAACTATTGATTGGATTAAAAACTAAAACACTATCATGCGAATATATTGTTTGTAGAATTATTTGCCAAAAAATCAGAATGATCGCATGTATATTAGTATGTTTTTTTTTTGTTTGATAGATATTTTTAGAGATAAGTTCGCGATTTTTTTTTACCGAGTCAAATTAATTGTATTTTGTTTTCAAAACACTATCATGCTAACATATATCCTGAAGAATATGATATTTTTTTCTGGTCTTGTTTAGAGCAGTGAATCGTATACTTTTAGTAATTATAAAAATCGTGTTTAGCTCATGTAATCGCCTTAATTGCACACCAAAATACTCGTACACACACAGCTTACACAATATTGCTAATTCTACGAGCGAAGCAGCGGTTTTATCGCCATAATGCGTAAGTTAACACATTCGCATCAAGATTTGCGTAAATCTCGATGCGAATTTCTGTTTCTCACGGAAAGCTATACTAATCTGTGTGTGAAACACGCCGATTCCCCCCTTCCCTCCCTCCTCATCTCCTATGGCCTTGACCCATGTGTTTTATTGGGTAAAAGCTTCAGTTTACACACCTACTTTTGATCTCCTCTCCCTGCCTCTATTAGTATTGACAGATTTGTCAACGTTAATCAGGTACGCTTTTCATCTGGCGAACTGCCATTTTTCATAAGTAATAGCGGAATGAACTGGATAGATTCAGGCAGAACTGAGAGAGAGATGGTCTGGTTCGCGAGAACTGAAGAATTCTAGCGAACCAGCCCATCTCGGAAGTTTTTGCCCATGAGTGGGACAGAAAAGGCTAGGAAAAAAGTAGTTTGTGTGAGTACCGTGGTGGTTTGCAATCATTGTTGCAAAAAAAAAACACGAAACAAAATACTTAGCATTAGTTTATGTCCACGCTCCACGAGATCGTATTACCGGGATAAAATATATCCCATGTCATTATCATCACCATCTCAGCCGAAAGACGTCCACTGCTAGACATTGATCTCTAACCAGTATAGCCACATTGAGCGGTCTCGTGTGGTATATCCTATGTGTTTCATGCAAATCCGTTCAGTACTTTTTGCGTAAAAGAATAACAAACATTCATCCAATTTCCGTTCATCCATCCTCTTTCGCATTTATAACAGTACTAGCTGACCCACTCAACTTCGTCTGCGTCACATAAGAGAGAAAAACGAAAGGAAAAAAAATCCCCGTTTTTGCAACATTTTTCATTCCTGTTCCGCTCCTAATAATCGTAGCGTGATGTTATATAGCCTAAAGCCTTCCGCGATAAATGGACTATCCAACACAAAAATAATGTTTCTATTCAAACCAGTAGTTCCTGAGATTAGCGCGTTCAACCAAACAAACAAACAATCTCTTATGCTTTATAAATAATAAAATATAAATAATATTAGTATAGATATGGTGAGCTGAGAAGAGTGAATAAAGTACCACCAATTTTTTACATAAGACTTTATTTAAATAGAACTGGCGAAATACAGGGTGTAAACGGGGTCTTTTTTTTTTTTTTTGTAGTATATTTTTTTTTTATTTTTATTCAAGAGGAACAGCAAACAGCTACAACATAAAGTACAAAAGAAAGAAAGATACACATAAAATTTTAACAATATTGTAGCCCACAACGCTGTTCACAGATTAACTGTGGAATATAATAAACAATTAAGTGAAATGCTAGGGTAAAAATAATATTAAAAACTAAACTTACATAACTAACTTAACTATCATGCTTATCTGCATCATTATACATAAATCAAGAGAGCTCCTTGAGTATAAGACATTTGAACTTATTGGGAGAACATGCAAAAATATCAATATGTTCAAAAGTCATGTTGTAGGCATCAATCATTCTGCGAACAGGTGAGTGCAAACCAGTGTTAGAATGGCAGGTACGCATGAAAAAAAGTCTACCAGCGCGCACCTTTCGCTTGTACACAGTTCTAGGAACAACATAGCACAACATATTAGTTAACTCAATGCAGTCAAATCTATTTCTAACAATATTATAAAGATTCATGGCCATCAAATACTTGCGTCTACTTTCGAGTGTTGTAAGTTTGTACTTTTTGAGTAAAACCTGATATGGCAAGTAATATCCAAAGCACCTAAAATGCATAGCACGTAGGAATTTCTGTTGAACACTCTCAATCGCCTCAATGTACTTTTTATAGTACGGGCTCCAGACGGACACGGCATACTCCAGTTGCGAGCGTACGAGAGACTTGTATAGGCAAACATATGAAGAAGGCTTTTTAAAATCTAATGTCGAGCGCATAACAAATCCATAAAGTTGGTACGCTTTGTTAACTACTTTACTAATATGCGAGTCTAGGCAGAGCTTGGAGTCTAGGATAATGCCGAGATCACGGACAGAGTCCACTTTTGTTAGGGGAGCATCGCACAGAGAGTATGCATATTTTACGATGTTTTTATTTTTGGTGAAGTTAAGAAAATTACATTTAGGTAAACTAAGCTGCAACTTATTTCTACGACAGTAGTCAGACAGTCTATCCAAGTCTTGTTGTAACAAAAGACAGTCATTTACGTCGCGTATTGTTCTGTATACCTTAAGATCGTCGGCGTATAAAAGGAATTTGGTGTTAAGGAAACACTGGCTGATGTCGTTAATGTACAAAACAAATAATAGGGGACCAAGAATAGAACCTTGTGGTACACCAGAGGTGACCTGCGCGATGCAAGATGAATGACCATTAACTACAACTTTCTGACTACGGTTAGTGATGTAGGAAGCAAACCACCGTAGTAAGTTTCCACGGATACCATTAAACGCTAATTTATTGAGCAATATTACGTGATCCACCTTGTCGAAAGCCTTGCAGAAGTCTGTATACACTGCGTCCACCTGGACGCGGCTGTCAACATTATCAAATAAAAAGCTTGTGAAGAGCAAGAGATTAGTGACTGTGGATCGCCGTTTGACAAAACCGTGCTGTTGTTGAACAATAATATTATGCAGAACAGGATAAATTGCGTTATGCACTAACCTCTCAAAGAGCTTCGACAAGGCGGATAACACAGAAATAGGACGATAGTGCTCAACTTTGCGTCTCGAACCGCCTTTGTGGACGGGCACGATGAAAGCATCCTTCCACTGTTTGGGCACCACACCTTCCAACATGCATTTATTATAAATAATATAAAGAGGCTTGCAGATAGAGACGGCGGCATTTTTTAAGAAATAGGGAGAAAGTCCGTCAGGACCAGGTCCTTTCGAGGCATCTAGAGATTTAAGCTCATTCAGTATTGTATCTTCACTAAAAGAAATATCGCAGATCATAGTATCGTGTAGCGCATTTTCAAGCGGGGGCGTCCAATGAGGCAATGACGGTGAAGCAGGTTCGAAAACGGAATAGAAGAAATCAGAAAACATATTACAGACAGAAATAGGATCATTAGATTCAGAGTTTTGATATTGAAGCTTAGCTGGTATACCTGGTTTCTCTTTCCGATTCGAAATGTATGTCCAGAAATGCTTAATATTTATGCGTAGGCTATCTTCCACCGACCTGATATACGAGTTAAAACATTTCAGGCACGTGTCCTTAAACTGTCCTCTGTAGCTGGCAAACGTATTGTAGTCCGAAATGTTTTGATATTTTTTCCACTTAACCCACGCTTTGTGCTTCTTCTTCGAGATGGCTATAAGAGTCCTAGAGAACCAAACAGGATAACTAACTGATCTGGCACGAGCCAAGGGAGTATCCTGTTTGATAATCTTATCCAACTCATCGTAAAAAGTACTGAGTGCGTCTTCGGAATTTTTAGAGCTAAGTAGATCTGTCCAATTAGTTTGTTGTATGTTACAGTTAATGTTGTCAAAATTAGCTTTATGAAAGTTGTATTTGTGTAGGGGAATCTTTTTCAACGGGGTGATTTTAATATCTAAGCAGATCTCGCAGGTTAAAGCAGGGTGATAAATGTCAATAGGTAGTAGCGCAGTTGTGGAACGGGAAACGATACAGGCGTTATTAGATATAACTAAGTCAAGTATTTTACCTTTGTCGTTTACTACATTATTGAGCTGAGAAGCACCAAGAAGTGAAATGAGATTGTGTAAGTTAGAGCAAGTCGCAGATGTCACAGGGGAATCTGTGACACTGCCAGGGGATGCAAACCAATTGGCTTCTGGAAGATTATAGTCACCCATAACATAGAAGGTGTCAACAGAAGGATGACTCAACACTTCATGTAACGTTTCGAAATGCATATTGTACACCAATGAAGGAGTCTTAGGTGGTATATAGGCCGCACTTACAATGTGCCGTTTTTTATTACGAGTGCTTTGCAATTCTACAATGAGGTGTTCGATATGGTTGTGTGAAAGGTCGCTACGCTGAGTTAGCGCGAGGTCTAGCTCAGACGGCTTGAGAGAGCTCAATATTGCAACCAATACACCGCCACCATCCTGCTTATTTGTAGCAATACGATCACGATCGCATCGGAAAACTGTATAGCGCTGGTCTATAAACTCGCTGTCGTAGATTTCAGGTGTCAGCCAAGTTTCAGTTAATATTAATATGTCATAAGTGTTCATAAGGAAGTACTTGTAAAGTTGGTCTAGCTTTGTGCGAATGCCCCTGCAGTTTTGGTAGAAAATTGTTATATGTTTACTAGGCATTTTTAGTGATATAACATATATACATGTTTACGATATGAGAGTGTTCAAACTGTGAATAGATAAAATGCGTTAAAATAAAATTGATAAATAAGGATATTGGGTGAAACAGACAGTACGGACCACAACAATCGACTAAATTGAGAAAAATATAATATGCAATAACAACAGTACTAGAACGATGTATGTCATATGACGCCAAATCTCTTGGGTACATTAAGTGGGAAAGCAGTTTTGCCACAAAAACTATGAAGACGGAGCTTAATTTACAAAAACTATGTTTTAAACTTAATACACATAACAAATAAACATGCAAACAATAGCTAACTAACAAAAACAGATAGATTAATAAAAAGTAGTGGATATAAAAATAATTAATGACTAGTACTGTCCATGGCACTATTCTCAATGCATTTAAGTTTGGATATATCATCATCTGATCTGATGGCAAAGGCTGCTTCGCCGTCTTTTTTACGAACAAGGATGGTACAGTTCTTAACCCAAACATATTTGTACTGATAAAGTTTTGCAGCTTCCTTACATCTACGAAATAAAACTTTGTTCCTTAACGTAAGATGCTCATTCATGTACACATTTGTAGAGGACCCAGAGACACCAATTTGATCAGTTTTAAGTGACTTAACCTTCCGATACGCGCTAAGGACATTATCTCGCAGTATGCGCGTGGAGAACTTAACAATAATATTTTTAGGTCTATTGTTCTGCTGATGTGCGTGCGGTACTCTATGTACAGATATGACCTCTTTTTGAGGAATTGTAAAGCCGATAGATTCCCCAATTGAGGCCAAGATCTGCAACAGATTTTCAACTATCAACTATCTAGTGTCCACGACACAAGCTTTGCTTAGTGTGGCACTAGGTGGCGCTGTGTGTTAATGTCCAGCGATATTTATTTATTTATTTATTTTTACATCCTTTGACTACAGGCGCAATGGTATGTTTAGGTTTTATACCTAATATATTTGAAAATAAACATTACGTCATTGCCAAATAACATCTATTACTCAAGCAAATAACTGTGCACCCCAATCAAAATTCTTCCTCAGGCATGTTGAACGCGTCGTTCATTCCTACACACAACAGACCCATAATAAGTGGCGTTTAATTAATTATGGTGTTAAGGGAGTCTTTTAATTAGTGTCATTTAATGTTAATAGTCACACACGTCATTATGGTAGGTGGAGGGTTACAATTAGTTAGGTACTTATGTCATCTTTAACTCACGTTTAAGATCAAGTTAACTACTTGTATTTATGTGGAACTTATAAAAAATACTCTTTTTTAATGTTAGTATAGATTTTTACCGTTCCACTGCTAGGCAAAGATCTCCCTATAGATGTCTACTACCTATTACATAGCCTTTTTTTATTTACACTCTGGTCAATACGTTAATTTGTACCTACAACTGTCAAAGAGTCATATACAATTCTATTACTGAGTGTTAGATAATTCATTTTGCAAATAATAAGAATTTCCCCGACATGACATTATTATAAAAAATCTTTTTATTTTGTTGTTGGTTGTGTGATCCTCTAGATGAGGGATTTCTGGTGACTTGTGTCAATGACAAAACTAATCATAATCGTTCTCTTGTCCTCCCAAGAAAATCCCAATGAGGGATTCTTCCCTAGTCGCTGGATAAATGGCGCTGATCTCGGTATGTCACTGCAAGGAACAGAACGTTACATGATTTCACTTGGACCTAATGGTTATATTTGGAAGCTTATGCAAACGAAAATGTCAGTCAACGAGCGTAAGTGACGTGTGTTTTTTCAAGCGTTTTGGCTTTGGCTCCAATACGTTACTAGTAACGTAGTCAGTTCAACACTCTCTCTCTCTCATTTATTTGGGGTCGCTGCAGCATGTCCTCTTCTTCCATATTTCTCTATTTTCTGCCATCTCATCGTAAACTTCTTTTCTTGCCATATCATTTTTACAAAATTTGTACCAAAATAAATAAAAAATCCAAAAGCCCGCTTTGTATTCTACCTTCATACGTAGCTTAGTCAAGTTGATACTCAACGTTTTGATATTTTTCCTGTTTTAAGTTTAAAGTGCTTTGTGCTTTACTAACAGTTTTAAGGCTTTAGTTCGGTAGTCCTTTGAGCATTCACACCAATTTTCTAACTTCAAAATGCAACAGAATGTTTTGACACTCAAAATAAAATTGACGTCCACTTCAATATTCGCAAAATAGTTTACAATTTCTTCAGAATTTACAATTTCGTCACAATTTCTTCTTCTACATGTACTTATATTTTTAAAGCTCCTGCTCCAATACAGGCTCCAATACAAGCCGCACACATTAAGATTCATATTTTTGTAAAGTTTTGAGTATGAATGTGGATGGGTGGGTGGGTGGTGGGTGGATGGGTGTGGAGTAAAGGAAGACCAAAGAAACGGTGAGTGGACTTTCAAGGATGATATGGCACGAAAAGAGATGTCTGATGGATTGTGTGAGAAATATAATGTTATGAATGAAAAAGGAGTAAGTCATAGCGTGATGGTTGACAAAGTAAAATCCTGGGTTAGGACATTACATACCTTTTGTCACGGTAGTATATTCCCATGAATTAACTCCCTATCTATTATGCAACAGTATCCCCAAGTTAGTTGCCCCATAACTAAACCACACTATTCATTAGCCCTACTTGCTAGTCCCGAAACGCATCCTGTAATGCTAACACCAATGTACTTATAAAATACTCTAGTTCTATTAAATGGAGTGCGGTGGGAACCCCACGGAATACAGATGAGATGAGAATTAAAAAACTCAGCATTCCAAGGTGGATATCACGTAGGGCTAAATAGAATTTCGTCGACTCAATGGTGGCTGACAAATGAAGGAGTTTTTCGGTTTCAATGGAATTATTTAACGCTTGAGATGGGCTTTATTAGATTGTGTAAAAGTCTGGTCATGTTTGGTAAATTGATAGTAGCTAATGTAATAAAAATTCGGGAGATGTGTCGAAAAGTTATCTCTTGGTTCTTTAAAGGTAAGGAATATGCTTTATTTAATACAAAAATCATAGTACCTACCACAAATAGGTTACCACTAGGGGTTGCATTAAGGGAATGAGCATAACCTATTATTATGCCACAATAAAGTCATTGGCAAAAGTTCACCCATGCAGTTCTCAGCGTGATTAATGTGGCGATTTTCCCCTTTAATGTGGGTTTCCACCCTTATCACCATTTATATGTTGTAGATTACTATGTGCCACAACCCTGTTTACGTGGAATTTATACTAATATTATATAGCTGAATAGTTTGCTTGTTTGGTTGAATGCGCTAATCTCAGGAATGATTAGAATTGAAAAAAAAAAACTTTTTTTTGTGTTGGGTAGTCCATTTATTGAAGAAGGTTATAGGCTATATGACATTACGCTACGACCAATAGAAGCGGAGCATAAATGAAAAAAGTTGCAAAAATGGGAAAAAAAATAAGTATTCTCTTTTTGAGATTTTTCTCTGTTCTGTGACGCAGACGAAGTTGCGTGGGTTAGCTAGCAATAAATAAGTACTTACAAAATACAGGGAAAATGTTTCATAATATTTTAAATGAATAAAAAAAAAAACATCTATTGCATGTCGGACTAGCGCATAAAGGTTAATGCCGTCCGTCAAAACCCGCTTCATTTTTTTTTTATGTTTTTGGCATAGCGGCAACAGGATCAATTCCAATTGTACCTATTACATATATCATGAGAGACAAGGAGACGGATAGCGGAAGCTTTGTAATAGGGGCCCCTTGGCTATTCTTTGGGGTCACAACCTTAAAAAACATGACCTTTTGAAATCGGTTTCAAGTTATAAGATAAACTATACTTTAGTCTAAAATTCACCATATGGTTACAAAGGAAAAGAAATCAACAAAATCAATACTCAGAAAGTAACATGGCGATTTTCTCTTCAAAAAACTTTTTCACATGGTATAAAAGTTCTGTGAATAGAAGTAAATTTTACAGTTAAAGCACTTAGCAGGTTGCACGGCTTCAGCATTGGTTTGAGAACTAACCACATACATTTCTTGCTATCTGAAAACCTACCTTTGGCCTGAAAATATAGACCTCCAATTTGGTTGAAGGTAGGACTGATTAAACAAAGCCCGTATTCACGGTGACTGTAATTTAGGTTTCTAGTTAAGGATCCTTTTGAAAGTGTAAAAAGAAGGTTTTTACGGGGTTTGAATAAATTATAGCCATCACACAGTTTCCTTCATCATCATCACAGCCCAAAATCACTCAATACTGGATCATTCTCAGAAGATACATTGGCCAGATCCATGATGGATCTAATGAGAACTCTTTTTCAATAATGGATCCTGATTTCAAGATAGGCTTCTCCTTTTTTCTGCCACACTTCCCGGTTTAATGCATCCCTTCTCCAGGTGTTTCACGTGACTTTGACGATATCCTAGATCCAACGAGCTTTAGATTCTGGTTTCTAATAGTTTAAGATTTTAGAAAAATGTTCACAAATTTCACAAGAAATTTTGTTCTTTTGAATCAATCTAAAATTAATGTACAAACAATTCTGTAAAACTATAAATTATCAGCTGAACTTGGCAACTTCTCCCGGGATTTGAAAATTGAAAAACGAAAAATACATGAACTGGATTAAGATCAGTCCATTTCATTCTACTATCATTTATCATCCAAAAATAGAACATAAAATTCTTGATATTTTAGCCTATGTAATTGCTGAAGAAAATCTGGTGATGCGGTAAAGCGGTGTAGTAGATAAAAATGAAAAAGAGCGGGAAATAGATATGAGTGGGCGAGGTATGGTTGGCGCTAAAAATGAAATCAGACGAGAGCTAAAGAAAAGCAATCCACTCACCATGCAATGTCGCCACGAGGTCTAGAAGGTTCTTCTTGCAGATATTTCAAGCAGCGTGCACAAGCGGTAGATTTTGACGTCCAGTTGAGCGGGTTTATGAAAGATGGTCGCGGAAGGCGGCGAGCATGCAAGCGAGGTTTTATTGGCACGGAAGAACAATTAATATGGATTACAATGGCGGCGCGGCCGGCTCGCCGGAACACACGCGTGAGCGAATGAGTGAATGGAATCTCAGCACTCGCCGACTGAATGAATTCGGTGCAACCAAAATCCCTAAAGCTCTGTGTTCAAAAACCTTTTACGTCACCGAAAAAAACTGCACAGTCATAGCTTTCAGTGTGCCTATTAACAAATACGAGTCTTAGGACGGCTTTCGGCACTAGAAATTATCACGATCCAAATAAATGTCTGACACGTTGAATCTTTTAGTAAATGTTTGAAACTAGTTGCTGATTTTAGGTTCACCTGCTGATATATAATTTATTTAATAATATTTATTCAAAATTGTAATCATCATCAGCCTTTTACCAACTATGTTGGGGTCGACTTCCAGTCGAACCGTATGCAGCTGAATACCAGTATTTTACATGGAACGACTACCTTATGACTTCCACAACACTGTATCAAATACCCCTTGAATAGTGGTCAGACTTTCCGGCCACTGACAACCTGCAACGACTGTCAAAGATTTACAAATGACAGCTGGGACCAACGGCTTAACGTCCATTCTGATGCACGAAAGAAACCGGGTATGTTATGGGTGGTCGGTCACCCATTCATGGACCAACCTCAGCAAGTGAGGATTAACCTAAGGATTGACCGAAAATTCGTAAGACGGAGGGAGAACGGTTAGTCAAAACCAACCTTATACATTTAAGATGAAGTACTGCCCCGCATGTTTTTTTTTGAGCCGCAAGCTTATCAAGAGAATAAAAGCACGTTATCAATTGAAAGTAATATTCGCGTGTCTGTATAGAAGATAGGAGCTTGCGGTCTGATAAGCCCGATTTCTATATTGGACCCATCTCACAATGAATAAATCACAAAGGAGGTTAGCACTTGACATTCTGAGATCTGGACAATTTTGTATCATTCAAGTGCTTCTCACTTTTACTTCCAATCTTTATTTATTTTCAGCCAGTTTACGCGGTGTAAACCACATACAGGGCACAAATGGGTTATAGAAAAAAAAATATAGGTGAAACCAGCATATACCACGCATACGCCAGAGCATTATTATTATTATTACATCCCGCAACAATACAACCATCAGTAACATCGCACAGAATAACGTTATGACTAATTGTTGAAAGGTTTTGATGATAAACAGTCAAAGTCAACAGAATTTCTATAATTATGAGTAACATCCTAAAATTGAACGAGAGAGAATTTTCTCCAATTGACTTTGCAACAAAGTTAGGAACTTGAGCCCCGTAATAAACGTTGTTTGATTCTCTTTAGTGTCAAATTATAATGGGCAATTTTAAAGGAATTTGGGGGAATTTCAAGTTTGTTTTGATATTAATTCCAGTTTGTTACCTACAATATTATTATGTTAAATTAATAGAGTCAAAAGTATAATTTCGATATTAGAACTTCACTTAGGTAGACATAGGTGAAGAGTTGGTTCCATAGGTTCGTAATGTTTCTGATAAAACCGGCCAAGTCTGAGTCGGACTCGCGCACGAAGGGTTCTGTATATTAGACAAAACGGCAAAAAAAACGTGTGTTGTTGTAGGGAGTCCCCCTTAATTTTTTTATATAATTATTAATATTCCCAGAATATTTAGTTGTATAATTACAACTAAATATTCTGGGAATATTTCAAGCGTCTACCTGTTGCCATTATTAATATCGAAATCAAAAACGAAAAAACGGCAAAAAATTACGTTTATGTATGAGACCCCTTAAATATTTATTTTATTCTGTTTCTAGTATTTGTTGTTATAGCGGGAACAGAAATACATCATCTGTGAACACTTGTGCACCTATTACAGATCATGAGATACAGCCCGCTGACAGACAGACGAACGAACGGACATCGGTGGCTTAGTAATAGGGTCACCCTGGGTATCCAACGGAATCCTAAAAACATGACAAATTGACAAAAATGAGACGGTAAATCATGAACGTATAAAGTGCTCTTCAGGCTAAAAATCGTAAGCACCGTGTACCAGATTAATGGCCACAGAGTAAGTAAAAGATTATGCAAGGAAACAGTCGGCAAAAAGCCCGCCATTTTTCCCCACGTTTAGGGAATGGCCCAATGAAAAGAGACATTATGTATGACAACCGACTCGTCTCGAGGTTTTTAGACATGTTTATCTTATTTTGTAGATTTTATGTTCTGTGTTGTATGTTTGTGGAGACTATGACGTCTTTTGCTACGAAATCTTTTCTTGGAACTATATTTTAATCCTTACCTTAGAAGCGTTTGCTAGTGATTAGCCAGAGCCACGCGTAAAGAGGAGTGGAAAACTATTGGGGAGGCCTTTGCCCAGCAGTGGTGTCCCACTTGGTTATGTTGGTTGTGTTGTTTGTGTTGGTTGTGTTGGTTGTGTCGGTTGTGTTTTCTTAAACTTTACTTAATTACTTAACTTTCCTAAAAAAAGAGGAGGTTCTGAATTCGGTGGATGTACTATTAGGTACACCTCTGCTTAACCCATCGGGGATTGCATGCTTGATGTTATGTTATGTCTACTTAAGAGGCCTGCGGAGCATGCGAATTTCATATATATATATATATATATGTTTATATGTTTATTTCCTCATCACAAACGTTACATTGAACATGAATTATACAATCTAACAACACAGGGTAAACATTTGTGAGAGACTGGTGCCCCCGATATAGGTATACAATACCTGTGTTACGGGTCACCAGGCCCCCAAGACTTAAAGGTATTAAAACCAATTTAGATTAATAATTTAACAACTAATGCGTGATGATTTAACTTAAATACGGAACTTGGTACAGAATATTTAAAAATAAAAGTAAAACAAATAATAATTACTCTACTCTCTGTAGGACATACTGTATGTGATTGATGTGTATGAAATAGTGTGTGTTTATGTGGCAGTGCAGATATATGTTTAGTGGATTGGAACCAATAGACTTTCAGATTGTCTGATGGTCTAGATTTTTCAACCATTCACTGATAGCCAACTTACAAACGTAATACCAAAATAATTTCTAAATCAAACATATTCTTATGGTAGTGTGTATTTATTTTGATTGGATTACAGAATATATAGGTTCCCAAACATATATTTTTAATGTACACTGATTTAAACAAGAGTTATAAGATAAATATTTTTTCTATAGAAATTTTAAATTCCTCATAATTATCTCGTCTTTATATCATTGTCCTCTAAAAATATTAATTTAGGAACATAGATATTCTATAATACAATCGAAATATATACACACTACCTTTTTTTTTCGGTTGGGAAATCATCAAAGGACTTCTCCCACTCTGGGCGGAGCGGGAAGGAGTGTCAGACTTTTAGTGACTAAAACCCATCCATGTTCCTTCCTCGCCATTTATGTTCCGGGGCCGCAGTATCTCTTTCGAACAGGCCCGCAACCCATACACACTACCCTAAGAATGTTTTTGATTTTCATATTATTTTGGTATTACGTTTGTATGAAAAACGCATGCTCCACCGGCCCCTTAATAACTAGTAAATACATACAGCCCAACTATTTTTTCATTTTTGTGAGAGAATTCTCAATAAAATCTACCCGTTTTCTGTTTATTTACGAGATAATGCAAGAAGTTTATCTGAGCTCAAGATAAATTCCTTCAATGAAGTCGATAGTGTGTTTTTGTTTCTATATTGCATTTCACTACATCGACCAGGCGAGTGCCTCGTTTAGTGTAAATGCACAACTTGCCTTGAAATATGATTGTGTAGGTAGTCTATTTCTATGTCATAAAATTACAGACAAGGCAAGTGAAAATCTAACTGGCCAATTGATTTTCTTTATTCGTGTAAATATAAAGTGGTTACTTGCGTTTTTTTATAAAATAAAATAGAAATTTCGTTAGGCAATACTTAACTATTATTTAATAAAATCAATGTTATTCGCAATTAACATCTTAAAGTACTCGTAAAATTCAATGTAAACGGCTGCCGAAAGTAGTACCATGCCCTCCGTTTTCACAAGAATTTCCTTGTGTAAACCAAAGAAGCACTTAACATAACCTTAAAATAAAACCCCAACACATAAAGCTCGCAATTTATCAAACTCGTAAAACCTGAAGTCCCCTTAAGTCCTCCGTAGCCAATAAATCGATTTTATTTGCCTTTTGTGCCAACCTAACCGATGTTATATAAGCGTAAGTAAATTGTTCCACTTACACGGCTCAGTGATTCAATCAATCACCATGAAATTCACATACCTACTTCCCTAATGTCTTAAATTCAACAAAAGAATTTTGATCCAAGCAGAATTGAAATTTTCCCGGAAAAAAAGCAAGTTTTTCGTTAACTTATTATTACTTAAATAAAATAAATAAATATTGCTGGACATTAACACACAGCGCCATCTAGTGCCACACTAAGCAAAGCTTGTGTCGTGGACACTAGATAGTTGATATTCTACATATATACTTTTTTGTTTGTAAATACATACTTATTATACATAATAAACATCCATGACTCGGAAACAAATGTCCATGCTCATCACCCAAACATTTGCTCCTACCGGGATTCGAACCCAGGACCCTAAGAACGTAAAGCAGTGTCACTACCACTACGCCATTCGGGTTCTTGGCAGAAATAAACAGATAACTTGCAGTTTTCTCACGAATTGACAGTGGGTTTGGGTCATCTGTCACACACTACACACACGAGTACCGCAGCAAGCAAGTCATGCCTTCACCAAAGCCAGTACATAAGTAATGCAGTCGAGTAGTTAGTCGAGTAGAACAGTCCTACCAAACACTCCTCGATTTAGTTTCATCCATCACACTGCAGGCCTCAACTTTATTCAGTTTACCAAAAATATATTCAAGTTTTTTCCGAGTTGTTAAATATTCATGAATAGTTGTTATTGTCAAACAAAGATGGCAGAGTTCGTTTGTGGGATAACGACGCGAACATCAACGATCACCCTGAAAGGAATGTTAATTAATGAATATTTTGATTTGATTAAAAGCCGAGCTGTCTTTAATTAAACCGCCCTTATTGTCGGATTACAGAGTTCAACAATTTGGAGAAAAGGATGCTGGGAGAGAGGGTAATTGTCAGAAAAAACGATTTCCAAGTTTTGGACTTGTTTATGTACATCTTCTCTTTTTAATCATATATATTTGTTTTTGAAGTGAAAACTTCTTTAGGTGCGTTGAGCACTGTTTGGGTGAACAAAAGTCATGGGACTCGCGTCATCGTAACCGAACGCTTTCGTAAACGGTTAGTCAAAATCAATCTTATACAATTTATGATAAAGTATATTTTGGATTGATTCTATTCAATAGAACACTCTCAAAAGTTATTAGCTACTCAAGTAGTGATGTGGTCAAGTCGAACATTGAATTTATCGATTGATATTTTTTTTTTAATAGAAGTACGTAATACGTAAGGTATTATTATTATAGGATTACCATGCAATATTTTATCAAAACCTGTTTTTTGTGCTTACTGAGCTATGCGACACAATATAAATGTGCCCACTATTATTTTTGTCTAGCAGTTGGATTACCTACAAACAAAATATTTAGAAAAATACTCTGAAATAACTAAATTTCCCAACCAACTAAGCCTTCTAATCAAATTCAAGTTTGTAATCTAAAATAGACTTTCCTTTTCGAACTTTTAAGATAAGCGATTTACTATTTAGAAGGGCCATGCCCTCTGAGATCTAAACAGGCCAAAATGTTCCGCCAACCACTCTATACGTACAGCATCCTTAGGGAGTACTATAGCTTCCTCTAATCCTGATATCTATTTTAGCCGGTAAATTAAGTCAGCATTATTTAGCACGCTTTGTGTTACGTCTATCCATTATGTTGTTAATCTATCCATTTGCTTCTGAAAAGTCCCATTCTTCTACTCTTTCTTTTTAAGAATAAGTTTTTTTGTTCGGAAAAACTTCAAATTCAAAATGCGCTCGAAAAGTAAAAAGTTTAAGGTCGAAAAAACCGGTGAATCAACATCGGGAGGAAACCGGTATGTCTTAGAACCAAAAAGATCGAAGACATGTAACATCTAGCAACCCACACTGGGCTCAAATGGTGGTTTAATGCCCATTCCCTCTTATAGAGAGGAGGCCTGTTTCCCAGCCGTGGGTATATTATAATAATAATAGGCTGGTGAGAAAATAATACCATTATTGCAATTGCCTTCTGCATATAGATGCAATCCTAATACTAATACATATTTGATGTAAGCCTTCTACATATAAAGGCAATCTTGTGGTGAAAAAATAAATATTATTAATCGCATTATTGGTATTATTTTCAATAACAGATGTTATACAACGTGTTACATAGAGGGTATATTCATACGAAAGGGTGTGCTGCAGACCATCATATTAAACATCTTTCTCCATGGGACCACCATCGCTATCACGAAAAAATAATCAACGCTCCATACAAATTCCAATACCTACTCGACCAAATGTATGAGACAGCTGATTATTTTTACGCGATTACGATGGTGGTCCCATGGAGAAAGTTGTTCAGTTTGATGGTCTGTAACACACCCTTTCGTATGAGTATATCCTTTCTGTTACACATTGGATAAATAATAACAGATTTCCGTTCGCGCACTAACGAAGCGAGTGAAAAATATTAATAGAGCTTTTACATCCTGTCGTCCGCATGAAAAAAAAAAAAAACTCCACGTATCCTACTAAATGGATTAATAATAATGGCTGCTACATTATTACTTAAAAAATACGTACGTAAGTACCTCACACAAATAAGAACAAAAATTTAACAATATTGAGTCTCTGTAAAATTACGTACCATTTGATCCAATCTGAACATCAGGCAGCTCATCAAATAATATTCTATGCCGAACAAAACTCAACCGAAACTGTTTCAGCTAAAGATTAAAATCGAGTGGCTTTGGTCTTTTCTCCCTGGAGCTATATTTTCATACGTACCTGAAGAACAAACCTGTCATTGTTATAAACAGGTAAGTAGGTAGGTTACAAGGGAAATATTAGATTAGGGAGTTGTTCCGGATTTGACGAGACTTTTTGTAGTACTTGTCGAAAAGAAGAAAATAAGATTTTTGAGGAAATACCTACCTAATTGATACTTCAGTGCGCGTTGTTTTTTAGATGCTTTTAACGAGCAATTAACTTAAAATACTAACCTTTAAAGGTTTTTTTTAATCTGCCTTTTTATCTAGTGCTGTTTACGCTAATCCTTGTGGAAGGAGTTGAGTTCGTCCTGCTAAGGATAGGGATAAGTGTTACTATAAAGGGTGTAAAACACCTCTTCCCGAAGCCGAAAGGCACTTGTTTTCCCCATCATTGCGATCATTTTTTTGTTCTACACCATACCTGGGAACCTTCTAGTTAAGGAGATATGGGGGGTCAAAGTTACAACTTTTTGACAAGTTTTTTTTTAATATTTTTTTGTAACATTTTGACTTTTAACACCTCCACCCGCACTATTCAATCCAACCATCAGCACAATGTTTTACGTGCGTTACATCGAGTTATACCACAAAACGTGATTTATAACCTCAAAAAAAAAGTAGTTTCCCAGCAATAATTTTTGCGTAAAGTTACTTAGTTTGATGTACAGAATGCTTGGTTAACGGCTTTGTGATGAGGTGGTTTACACCCAGTATTTATGCCACTTGATGTTCTCCGCAGCCGCAGCGGCAGCTCCTTCACAGCACGATGAACTAAGAAGATGGAAAGGCACGAGAGTACTGACACATGTGGCGTCCTACAATAAAGGCCTACCCATCTTCCATGGAGACAAAGACATAGTCACTGACATACTCATTTTCACAAACAGTAAGCCACTCCTAACTCAATGCCTGATACCCGTGTTCACAAACACTAAGCCACTCCTAACACAATACCTAATACCGGTTTTCACAAACACTACGCTCCTAACTCAAAATCAAAATCAAAATCAAAGCATTTATTTCAAGTAGGCCAGTTACAGGCACTTTTGAATTGTCGAAACAAAAATGAACATTTAATGTAGCTACAGTCCCAGTCACAAGACATAAAAACTGTGAAAGTACTGTAGTTGCCCATTCCCTAGCGTAGATCTCTATGGAGAAGAACGGGCAAGAAACTCCATGGACACTCTTTTAAATCAAAATATTGTTACAAAATCTTGGTTACATCAATCATGTTGAGATGGTATATTATGTGAGAACAATGTAGCAAGATTTGCACGATAAAAGTGTCCATAGCAAAACAAAAACAAAATACAACCCAAAAACAAAATAATTAATTCAAATAAACCATGGCGACTAAGACATGACCAGTCACAACTGACAGCGCCCGTTGACGAACATGACGCATGGATCAGCACCATTCAGCTCAACCATTTTGAAGGGAACTAAATGGTCCGACACACGCGCCACCATCAGCGAGACATTTGAGTGAGCATGACATACTCATAACCGCCAGGGCACATTCAAGTCAAAAAAAATAAAAAAATAAAAACGTAGGTTTTCAGCGAATGATAGCATTCTAGTACATAGCACTCACACAATATGGAATATGAGGTTATATAATACTAAAGATATTGAATTTATACAATGCAAAGATAGTTGTACAATCTTCAGCAGCTCCAACAACACAAATTAGCGCTATCCCTTTATGCGCCCCTGTCCTTGTGGAGCAGGACCGGCATTGAGCCAAGCATTTTTATCAGCGATATAATCGTCCAATTTGTAATATGCTTGCTTACACAGTGTGCGTTTAATGCATGTTTTAAATTTGGTTTCATTTAGTTCAAGAATGCTTTGTGGAATTTTATTATAGCATTTCAAATAGTACCCCATGAAAGACGAGTCTACTTTAGCGAGTCTGAAGCCTGGCTGAACTAATTGGTCTCTATTTCTAGTACTGTAATTGTGTCTGTCACCTCTTTTACCAAAAAGATGCAGATTTTTCCTGACATACATATTATGTTTTCATAGATGTATTGACTATATAAAATATACAGTCATGATGTTAATTTCCTTAAACAGTTCCCTTAGAGAATCGCGCCTACGAAGATTGTATATGGCTCTGATGGCTCTTTTCTGCAGAATAAATATAGACTCAATATCAGCAGCCCGTCCCCACAGCAAAATGCCGTAAGACATTATGCTATGGAAGTAACTAAAATAGACTAGTCTAGCGGTATCTACATCAGTGAATTGACGGATTTTCCTAATGGCATATGCTGCTGAACTTAAGCGCCCCGCAAGAGATGTTAAATGAGAACCCCATTGAAGCCTTGAATCAAGCGTAAGCCCCAGGAAAACAGTTTTATCTACGAATTCGAGTTTCTCTTTATTCAATATTATCTCACAATCACTACTTTTAACATTCGGTAAAGCAAATCTTATGCATTTAGTTTTTTTTTCATTTAATACCAAATTGTTTGCTGTGAACCAATTATGGACTTCAAGTAAGGCATTATTCACGTCATCTAGATTTTGGGCTCGTCTATTTATCTTAAAAATTAAGGAAGTGTCATCGGCAAATAATACCATATTTTGAGGTTGGTTTTTCAGTAAATAGGGTAGATCATTTATATATACTAAAAAGAGGAAAGGACCCAATATTGAGCCTTGCGGAACCCCCATTTTTACTTTCAAGCCCTGTGAATTAACACCATTTATTTGAACATATTGCAGTCCATCACTTAAATAAGATTTTACCAAACTAAGTGCAAGTTTACCTAGTCCGTAATGCTCAAGTTTCAAAAGCAATGTGTCGTGATTTACACAATCAAATGCTTTGGAGAGGTCACAAAATATGCCTACAGCGTCTTGGGACTCTTCCCACGCCATGAATATGTGCTTTAATAAGGTTACACCGGCGTCAGTTGTACAACGTCCCTTGGTGAAGCCATACTGTTGATCGTGTAAGATTCCGTTGGTGTTGAAATGATTGAGCATCTGATTAAGCATTACCTTTTCGAACACCTTACTAAAAACTGGCAACACGGATACAGGTCTATAATTATTAGTATCTTTACTATCCCCGGATTTGAAAAGCGGTATGACTTTACTGTATTTCATTAAATCAGGGAAAACTCCTTGGTCTACGCACAAATTAAAAATTAAAGCTAAGTATGGAGCTATAGTCTCAAGTATGGAAGTACAAACTTTGATAGACATTCCCCATAGATCTTCGGTCAGTTTGATTTGTATTTGCCGGAAAGCTTTAATAACTGTCATCGGGTTTATGTGTTTAAATTTAAATTCAGCCTGGCATCCAGATACATTCGCTTTCAATAAACCGATTGAGACTTCAGAAGAGGCCTCCGTAGTTTTTAACGGTATATCGGTAAAGAAATTTACAAATTCCTGAGCTACTTCCTGATTAGAGCTTTTAGGACCACATACTGTATCTAATGTATAGCTAGTATTACGTACTTTCTTCCTGTTAGTCTCGCTATTTATGACTTTCCAAACTGTCTTAATTTTATTTTCTGCTGTTTTAATCTTGTTGCTAATGTGCAGGGCTTTGGCAATCTTGCAAGAATTTCTAAAAATTTTTGAATACTTAGCAACATAGTTGTTAAAAGTTTCAGTGTTTACATAAGGCTTAAGGCCATAAAGCTCAAATAGTGTTTCCCTACTTTTTCTGATACCCCTAGTTGCCCAATCACTAAATATAAATTTAGGGCAAATGCTTTTGGTCTTCTTTTCAAAAGTTTTATTGAATTCAGTGTGAACAATTGAAAAGAAATGATCATAGAATTGATTTATATTAATATTGTCATGGCTCATAACACTTAACTTGTTCTGTAGGGAAATATTGTACCTATTTAATTTACTAGAAGTTATAGGTCTAAATTTAATATCAACTTTTTGCAATGGTGTATTACACCTGAAAGTTACAGTTTGTCCGCTATGGTCAGACGGCAGACTATTTACTACGGCTCTATCTAAGTATTCACAATCGCAGAAAACATTATCTATACAAGTAGCAGAAGAAGGCGTGACTCGAGTGGGTTCTATAAAAACGTTAGTCAAGTCAAATGACTTAAAAAGATTTAATAACCGACTGCTATTTGAATTATCTTCCAAAATATTGATATTGAAGTCACCACAAATAATTGTAGATTTATTACTGGCTGTAAGTTTTGCCAGAACATCTTCCATTATTGATTCAAATAAGGAAAAGTTTTGATAGTTTGGGGGTCTGTACACACACACAATTATATGCTTATCTAGCTCAACACAGGACAGTTCGACGCAATGTTCAACTGAAAGACCTACTATGTCAGCACGTTGCTTATATTCTCTCAATGCCTAATGCCCGTTTTCACAAACACTAAGCTACTCATTGTTTGTCTCACGGCTGCACCAAATAGGCCCAGTTTAGCAAAATGCCAATGTTAGGAAGTATTATAGGTACCTATATATTTATATGTGATATTTAACAAGATGCATGTCTCATAGCCTAAGTTAGTAAGAAATAAAGATTTGAAGCAAACACACGTCTTCATCATTCTAGTTTCTGAGCCAACCTAAAGTGAACCTTAACTCGCTAAACATATGGTCCAAACGAACCGGATTCATAAGTGTTATTTTTTAAAAGTTATAAAAACTGTACGGCCGATCGAATACAAAGGAATCGCACATTCCTTAGCGATAAGAGTGAATAACAAGCTCATTAGTGAAGACTTTATAAAATTACAAGTTATTACATCGCCATAATTCGGTGTATTTACTTGAATTTGGGTTTAAAATCAAAGAAAAAAGCCCCTTTTTTTTCAAAAATGAGTACTCCAAGCAGTCAATTACTCAATCTTCTGGAAGAAACAGCTAGTAAAATGCAGAAAGCCCAAGTTAATTTGAAGAAATGTCCCCGGGCACGACTAACAAAAGGTTACATTCAAGCAAGATTACAATGCATAGAAGAATATTGGCAGTGTTTTAAGTCAACACATGAAGAACTCGTTAAGTGTACACCGAAAGAAAACCGTGCGACCATCCCGTACTTTGTTAACGAAGATTATTACGTTATTGAAGACTTGTTCTTGTGTTTACAAGGAGATTTAAAGGACATGATTTCTTCGTTAACATCATCAGCAGAAGTATGTAGTAACACCGCGACGATTAACCAAACACAAGTTAAATTACCGAGGATACAGCTGCCTGAGTTTAATGGTAATTACGATGATTGGCCCACTTATCATGACTTGTTTATATCACTAGTCCATGACAATACGTCGCTAAGTTTGGTACAGAAGTTGCAATATCTGAAATCAAGTATCACCGGTGAAGCTGAAACCTTGCTGAAACATATAAAAGTCACGGACAATAACTACGAACAAGCGTGGAATATATTGAAAAATCGCTTCGGCAATAAACGAGTGATAGTAAATACTTTGTTCAAACGACTTACCGGACAAAAGGCGATCAAGACACCAACTGCAAATCAGATAAAAGCCTTGCTAGACACTACAGCTGAATGTTTGAATAGTCTACAAAATCAGGATTTATCTATTGACAACTGGGACCCTCTAGTTATATTTTTAATGGTTCAGAAATTAGACCCTGAGACCCACAAGGATTGGGAGCAGCATACATACACTCAGGAGATTAACAAGCTAGCCACCTTGAAAGATTTTTATAAATTTTTGGAGTCTAAGTTCCGTACATTGGAGTTGGTGACCCATAGCAGTGGTTCGGCTACCTCAAAGGAGAAAACCATTAAAGATAAGTCATGCCATGTTTCTGCAACCACACCGGCGAAGAAGTGTACAATGTGCAAAGAAGACCACGCCCTATGCCATTGTAAAGATTTTATAAAGCTTCAACCTATGGAGAGGACCGAGTTTGTAAAGAAGAATAGCCTCTGCTACAATTGTCTGGCACCAGGACATTCAGCCTGGAAATGTCGAGTACCTGTGTTCTGCCGTCGATGCAATCGTCGACATCACTCACTGTTGCATCAGCAGAGAAGTAACAACAAGCAGTCAGACAATACACAAACTCCACACAGTCATATCGAAGGAAAGGAACAAAATAAAGAAGATACAAAAGAAGACGTTGCAATAGCATCACACTTCACTACGAAGAAGTCCACAGCTTTGCTGGCAACAGCACTAGTGTATGTTAAGGATGATAACGGACTAACAACAGTATTGCGCGCCTTAATTGACCAAGGATCACATGAAAGTTTCATTAGTGAGAGAGCAGCACAAAGATTAAAGATAACACGCAAATCAAGCAGAGGAACACTTACAACAATTGGAGGGAAACAGACACACATACATCACATCGTAGAATTTAATCTATTATCTCGGTGTGAAGATTTCAAGATTTCACTGAAGGCATACGTCATACCCAAGAACATAACCTCCAATTTACCACCAAGATATTTCACCCACAAAATCGCTGACTGGCCGCATTTACAAGGCCTCACCCTGGCAGATCCAAGTTATAATCAACCAGGGCGAGTGGACCTTTTATTAGGTGTTCAAATCTATGACATCATTCTGAAGGGCGGTATAGTTAAAGGTCCATTAGGCTCTCCAAGTGCACTAGATACACGCCTAGGATGGATTCTTTTTGGAAGGGTTGAAGAAAACACTTCAACGGAAGATATTACCGTCATGCATCAACATATTGATGTGGAAAATATGTTGAAATCTTTTTGGGAAGTAGAAGATGACAGTAAGAAGAAACTAACAGCAGAAGAAGAGACTTGTGAGAAGATATACAAAGAAACCTACAAGCGAAACGTCGAAGGAAGATATGTGGTAAAATTGCCACTAAAAACGAAAAAACCAAAGTCAAGTGAAGGTAAAACTAGAGATATAGCATTGAGAAGATACATGCAACTTGAAAAACGCTTTGAGGAAGATAAAGACTTGAGAACGGAATACACAAAAGTAATGAAAGAGTATGTTGATCTGAATCACATGGAAATAGTTCCAATAAACGAGATCGATAATTCAGCAGTATACTTTCCACACCATCCAGTCCTGAAAGAAACGAGTGAAACAACGAAGGTTAGAGTTGTCTTTAATGCTTCGTCCAAGGGTTGCAATCATATATCTCTGAATGATGAACTACTGATAGGACCTCAGCTACAGGAAGACATGAGGTCACTAGTCATGAGGTGGAGAATGAAGCCCGTCTGTTTTGTGTCTGACATAGAAAAAATGTATAGACAGATATTGGTAACGCAGGAAGACGCAGACTACCAGCGTATTCTTTGGCGTCAGCACGAAACAGAATCCATCAAAGATTATCGTCTGCTACGAGTCACATTTGGTACTGCTTCTGCCCCTTACCTTGCTGTGAAAACGCTGCAACAACTAGCAGAAGATGAAGGTAAAGAATATCCCATAGCAGCTGAAACCATTAAACATGATTTTTTCATGGATGATCTAATGTCAGGACAGGATACAGTAGAACAGGCTATAGAAGTAGCTAAGAATATTAGCCATATCCTACAAAAAGGAGGTTTCACGCTGCAAAAGTGGGCATCTAACAGTAGCAAATTTCTGAAGCAATTTAAGGCTGAACAGCATAGTAAGCAAGTTAAAATAGACATGAAGTTGCATGGTACTGTCAGAACACTAGGTTTATCCTGGAACATGGGTGAAGACACTATTCATTATCATCTGGATTACGCCCTCATGACTGGAAGCGTGACCAAAAGAAAGATTTTGGCTGACGTTCACCGGCTATTCGATCCGCTGGGATGGCTGGCTCCAGCTATAGTTCCTGCAAAAATGTTAATCCAAAGTTTGTGGCTGAAGCACACTGCCTGGGATGACGAAGTAGACCCTGAAACAGAAAAAGAATGGATTAGTATAAGAGAAAGCTTATCACATTTGAAGGTAGTTAAACTGCAGCGATGGTTACAATGCACAAGTGAAAACATGAAGGACGCTTCTGTACACGGTTACTGTGATGCTTCTGAAAAAGCATATGGAGCGGTAGCTTACCTGAGGGTGCTAGGAGAAGACCATCAATACAAAACGACCATAATTGCTGCTAAATCCAGAGTTGTGCCTGTAAAACCAATGTCACTACCGCGACTGGAGCTGTGTGGTGCAGTATTACTTTCAAAATTATTAAAGCAAATAAGCGAGGCCATGCATATTCCTACTAATCAAATATTTTCATGGACAGACTCGAAAATCGTTTTATCTTGGTTGCAAGGAGATCCTTCAAGATGGCAAACCTTTGTGAGGAACAGAATCGTGACGATAATCGATAACATCGGTGACAAATGGTTTCACGTATCATCAAAGGAAAACCCAGCAGATGTTGTATCCAGGGGCATGCTGCTGTCGGAGTTGAAGAATTGTCGATTATGGTGGGACGGACCGGAATGGCTGAAACGAAAGGAAATAATATTTACAAGCATAAGCACTTCGACGGACCTAGAAATCAGAAAGGTCATAAATGTAAACGTGGCTGAACAACAATCTGTCGAAGACAAAAATTGGTCAACCCGCTTCGAGATTTGTGATACACTGACGGAGTTACTGCAAGCAGTGGCATACTGCCGACAATTCTTGAACCTGAAAAAGAATAAAACACAAAGTAACATAAATACTGAAGAATTAGAAAGATCATTACACAAATGTATCCAAATAACACAAATAGAATGTTTTGAAGAAGAAATTAAAGACCTGAAAGGCAAGGGTAAAATTAAGAATAGGAGTGTATTGAAATCACTCAATCCGTATTTAGATCAAAATAATATCATCAGGGTGGGCGGTAGAATTCGACACGCCAATATAGACAAGGAAAGAAAACACCCCATCATCTTAGATAATAAATCCTATTTGACAAGACTGATTGTGGCCGATGCACATATGGTTACTTTGCATGGAAGTGTACAGTTAATGTATAATTACATTCGATCTAAATACTGGATTGTGAGAGGAAAAGCTTTAATCAAGGCGACAGTGCATAGATGTTTAATCTGTGCAAAACAAAGGGCTCAAATCAGAACCCAGTTGATGGGAGACTTACCCAAGGAACGAGTGACTCCGGCCCGAGCATTCTTGCGCTGCGGTGTTGACTTTGCTGGCCCGTACCAAATCTTAATGTCTAAAGGAAGAGGCGCTAAAACGAACAAAGGATATATTTCTTTGTTTATATGTATGGCAACTAAAGCTATACATTTAGAACTTGTTGGCGACCTGACATCTGAAGCATTTATCGGTGCGTTCAGAAGATTTGTGTCACGTAGAGGAAGATGCAATCACATGTGGAGTGACCAAGGACGAAACTTTGTCGGAGCCAACAAAGAGCTTGTCGAAGCCTGGAACGCAGCTAAATTAGAATTTGAAGGTGATATAGCAGATACTTTGGCCAAGGATGGGACGCAGTGGCATTTTATTCCGGGATACAGTCCGAACTTCGGTGGGCTATGGGAAGCCGGCATAAAATCCACCAAATATCACCTGAAACGAGTCTTGAATAGCCACCTGACGTTTGAAGAGATGACTACACTTTTGTGCCAAATTGAGGCTTGTCTAAATTCACGACCGTTGTGCCCCATTGATGATTCAGACAAGGATAACATGGAGGTACTCACTCCAGGACATTTCCTGATTGGGGAAGCACCAATCGCCGTACCTTCACCAAGCTTGAAAGATGTATCTGTCAGCAAGCTATCCCGCTGGCAGCATATTCAAAAGCTACTGCATGACTTTTGGCAGCGATGGCAGCATGAGTACTTGGCAAGACTACAGCAACGCCCGAAGTGGTTAAAGACAGTTCCAGACTTAGAAATTGGTCAAATAGTGCTCGTAAAGACAGAAAATGCTGTTCCAGGGAGATGGCCACTTGGACGCATAGTAGACAAACACCCAGGCCAAGATGCAGTTACTAGAGTGTATAGTGTGAAAACCGGTAACCACATAGTTAAGCGATCAATTGGTAAATTATGTCTTCTACCTATAGACACTAAGGTGTAATTTTAATAAGCATACCGTGTAGGTTAATTAAATTGTATCTACTGAAGTAAGATTAATTTACTGAGCATTTAATTTCATTAGTTTTACAATTGGTCATAGTTATGACTATCTACCATTTTGTTTCTAGTATTTGATTGTTATTTGCAATGTGTAAATTAATTCAACGTTACAATTTGATTTGTTTAAAAGAACTTAAGGCTCTTTTGGTGGGCGGTATGTTAGGAAGTATTATAGGTACCTGTATATTTATATGTGATATTTAACAAGATGCATGTCTCATAGCCTAAGTTAGTAAGAAATAAAGATTTGAAGCAAACACACGTCTTCATCATTCTAGTTTCTGAGCCAACCTAAAGTGAACCTTAACTCGCTAAACAGCCAAGTAGCTAGACAGTCCGAGCAACAATGGTTTTCAACTGGACCTGAGTTAGTGATGTGACGGACGTAAAAGAGTTTAACACATAAAATACGTAGCTTTACCTAGCCTGAGGAAGCCTACTTTACGTTTAAATGATGTTTGCAGATGCACGCATTGAACATCCACCTTAATTTTATAGTTGCCGGTTCTACGGCTAATTAGCTGGCCTATTGGTTCTTCAGCTTGTTTATTTATTTAAACTTCATGTACAAGAGTGGTGCATAGGCGGACTTAATGCCACAAGGTATTCTGTACCAGTCAACCATTGGGTCAAATATGACAGCATTGTGGTAGAGTACCAAAATCAATGAGCACAATGCCATTTTGTTAACAAATCGAAATAAGTACATAAATAGTATACATACTATTTATGAGCTTTACTATTTATTTGTTTATTCTGTGAGCTATGTCAACAATTTCAGATTTGATCTGAAAGACTCCAAGGACACCTCTTTTATAGCTTACTGCAACCGAGATCCGAAGGGCACTCGGTGCAGTGAAAGTATAACAGTAGAAATGCACTAATTGAAGACTTTTTTCAGGCCTTGAAGAAAATACTACTTACGAGTAAGCGATTAATTAGTTTTCATGTTGAGGTGAACATTATTCCCAGCTTTGTGAGGATCAGAAATTACAAGATCTCTCTGTAATTAATTGAATGAACAACTTACATGTCATCGTGATGAAAGCGGAAGAAAAGTTCCCCCTAATGACCCTCCCCTCCCCTAAATCCCCAATTACCCCATAAATCACGATCATCGCCATCAAACGTTCAATAATGATTTATAATTTGAGTTTAACGATAGGCTCACATTAAAATCAATTTTCCCTGAAATTCATACATCATTCCATAAGTTATTAGGTTATTACGTTACTGATGCCGCAAAAATTCCGGAAATTCATACTCTTGTAATTAAATTGGGGAATTCAAAGCAATAGGTACCCACTTGGATATGAAATTGGCTGTGAGTAGGTGGTAGTTGCGGTTACCACAATGTTAGGTGTAAAACACACATAACTAGTAGAAATAATTCAATGGGGATGCACACTGTGGAACTAATGGCGCGATGGCGCTAGCAAAGCTGGTTCCAAGCATCGTCACTGGTTGAAAATCAAGGAATTTCATTTTATATTTTAAAATACCTTGACCTCATTGGTCAGATTGAGACCAGCTGTGGTGGCGCCATCTACAATTTAGCTTTTAACGGTCTTCCCCATTAGTAGAGTTTTTCATGGTACAATAATAGACCATGTTTTTTTTCAAAGCTGTGACAGTTAATTCTGCTTCAACTTGTAGCAAGAACTTTCCGAAAGGAATTTTAGTAACAGTTCGGAGTCTGGACTTGTTGCCGCTTAAGGTGGATGCTCCAGCGTATCCCGTGAAATTCGTTTTTTTTTTGGAAACGATTTTTCAAAGTCAAAGTCGTTCCCCGACCTTTATGAACTTGAAGGGCTGTATTGTTGATTTTAATTCTGTAACAACATACGTCTTACAGTCGCGTATAATATTATAATAAACATACATCCTAGCAATGTCCTGCAAATTGCAAAACACGTTAGAAAATTTGAATATCACGGGTTACCCTGTGTCCTGTGTTTCTAACCTTATTTATGTGACTCATCATCATCTGCCCAACCTTTCCCCAACTACGTTGGGGTCGGCTTCCAGTCTAACCGGATGCAGCTGAATATCAGTATTTTACATGGAGCGACTGCCTATCTGACCTCCACAACCCAGTTAATACTGGGAAATACGATACCACTTGGTAAGACTGGTTCTCAGACTTTCTGGGCCACTGACTACCAGTAACGAATGTCAAAGATAGACAAATGACAGCCGGGACCAACAGCTTAACGTGCTTTCCGGGGCACGGAGGAAACTCGGTGGGTAAGGATGGTCACCCATCCACAGACCAACCTAGGCGAGCACGGCTTAACCTAACGATCGACACAAGCGGCTTTTATTCATTAGCTCCTCCCACGGAATCATACTACCGCGATACAAAGTATCTTAAGTGTTTATGTGGTTAAAAACCATCTTTGTGTCCATACAAATCCGAAATTTCACACATCCTCATAAACTTTCGTAGGTATTTATAATATTGGTAGGATTTTCATGTCATGGAGAAAAGGGACCTGCTAATGGCATTCAAGAGTAGATACTACTCGATCATCATTCTCCTGCCTTATCTCGACTTATTTGGGGTCGACGCAGCATGTCTTCTTCTTCCACATTCACCTCCTTTCTAAGGTATCGCAATTACGGTCAATGACCCACCTAAATTTATTAAAGTTGAAATCCAAAAATAAGCCTGTTCAAGTCTTGAATCGTCATCTATCGTGATCTCCAACATTTTTTCTAAATAAAAACGTATAAGCTTGATTCATGTATTTATTTTTATTAAATATTGCGCATTTCAAATACATTTATTAAAAATAAGCTGTGAATTCTATCAAAAATTGTTGATATAACGGAAGTTTGAATTAAGTATAATATTATTTATTGTTCATTGCATTAAAACTTGTGTTGATTTATACTTGTACTAGCGGACGTCCCGCGGTTTCACCCGCATAGTTCCCGTTCCCGTGGGAGTACGGGGATAAAATATATCCTATGTTACTCGTGGATAATGTAGCTTTCGAATGGTGAAAGAATTTTTAAAAACGGTCCAGTAGTTTTTAAGCCTATTCATTACAACCAAACAAACAAACAAACAAAGTTTTCCTCTTTATAATATTATAGTGTAGATGTAGATTTTTAGAATAATCTTATAATTTAATTGTATTATTTTTACTGTTTTTGTTAATTCGTAGCTTAATTTTGACTTCCGGTACCGTAATGGCGGCAAAATGTTGTTGGTAGTCAGTTGAGTAGGTACTGCCGGGAATCTTGCTTATGACCCTTTGGTGACTCCACGGCAGTTATCTTTTAGCTACGAAGCGAGTTGGTATAGGTTATTGCTGTGTAATACCAAGTTATTTAAAAGAAGAACAGTGTTTGGATTTTAAATAAACTTTCATCAAACGATAAATGTTTCATTTGTTTTGGTTCGTACGAAGAGATATTAGAGAAAAACTTTTTTGCAAAAAATATAACCGACTTCACACAAAAAAGTGAAAAATAACTTTAGCTCCAGAAGTCGGTGACCTTTGTTTGATTGATTTAGTTTTTTTTGTCACCGACTTCTGGAGCTAAAGTTATTTTTCACTTTTTTGTGTGAAGTCGGTTATATTTTTTGCAAAAAAGTTTTTATTTTTCACTTTTTTGTGGTTCACATGTGCTTACCCTTTCACAGCGTATCGGTGTGATTTTTTGTTATGAACTGGTGTAAACAATATACAGACGTGAGTCTTCAGCGATCCCAGTACATTTGCTATCATTTATTAAGGAGTTCAGTTGCCTATCTTCCGAAGTCACCAGATCATTAACAAATCGAAATGGGACCACTCCGAGAAAGTACTCTGCCTAAAACTACCCAAACCGCTTCTGGTGTGCCTATAAAGTTAAGGAGTTACCTCTATTTCTCCGGGATCCCATTGAATGGAACTTTACACGTCTAACTGTCGAAATCTGGGTGTATTGTATACTTCTGCGTACTCCCTCAGAGCATACAGGTGTGATGTTACGTCATGATGTTGTATAAACAATAAACAACCAAGCGATTCCAGCAATTACTGCAGCTTTGCCGTGTATTTTTGAGAGTTCCATTTATATCTCCGAAGATCAGCGTAAGATCTTAACCAAATTGACATGGAACCACACGGAAAGGACCAGCTTTCAAATAAAAGAAGAATCATCAAAATCGGTTCACCCAGTCGAAAGTTCTGAGGTAACAAACATTGTCGAAGTCTGGGTATATTGTACACATCTGCGTACCCCCTCAGAGCATACAGGCGTGATGTTACGTCATGATGTAGTAATAAACAATGAACCTACAAGCCGATGCAGCAATCACTGCATATTTGCCGTCTATTTTTGAAGAGTTCCATTGTATATCTCCGAAGATCAGCATCAGATCTTCAACAAATTAAAATGGGACCCAACGGGAAGCACCAGCTTTCAAATAAAAAAAGAATCATCAAAATCGGTTCACCCAGTCTAAAGTTCTGAGGTAACAAAAACAAAAAAAAAAAAAAAAAAAATACAGACGAATTTGAGAACCTCCTCTTTTTAGAAGTCGGTTGAAAAGGGCAATGACCGATATTGCTATTTTAACTGGCACTTACTATAGCCAGAGCGATCACTTAATTCGATGATTCCAATGCCCCATAAGACACAATAGGCAAAAAAAAACGATTTTCTTTATCAAGCAAAAGTACAAAACCTTCTTGATTAAATTAGTCAACCCATTGTGTCAATGCCTTTACATCTCTCAAGTAGGCGTACGGTCCTCATCTAAAATAATTTGTCTGCAAGAAAATAATTACTGTCTACATTGTTCTGTCGGTTCGTTGAATTCCAAGTACCCAGCAATATGTGTGGCGATAAATTTATTACAGGCTTTAGACGTCACTGAAATGTGTATGAGTAAAAGGCGTTTAATTTAATAATTAACTTCGATTTGGCTTATATTTAGGAGTTGTGGTGAGAAAGCTTTGGGCAAGTTCTGTGTGATGTATGAACGATATAAAAATCTTAAGTTCGTATGAATTCTTCATTAGAAGGAACTGAAGTAGCCTTACGATTATTTTATCATCATCATTATTTCAGCCAAAAGACGTCCACTGCTGGACATAGGCCTCACCACATCCGGTCCCATTTTCTCAATAATGTAAAAGTGAAATTATGTGTATATATAACATTTCAAACGGTTCTCGGTCAAGGTGCTACTTACAAAAACCATTTACAAAAAAAAAAGTACAAGAGAGACAAAATGCACATTTCATTAATCTTCTGTGTCATCTCGCTCACTTTTTGTAGTAAATAAAAAATATTCGAAGGCCCTGTCCGGTCCTTCTTTTAATTTATGTTTTTGAAAAGTCAAGTCTGAACAATAAAACACGAAACATCGGAAAACGACGACAATTTATCGTCTTACGCACTTTTCTCAGAAATATTTGAATGTCTTAAATACTGTTCGAATAAAGTTCTAATCAGCTTGCACTACAAAGTGGTTGTTACGTCAGTTACTGCGGGCAGAATAGTACGAAATGAGTTATAAAACTCGCGTTTAGCTCTTGTAGTCGCCTTATATAGATATTTTTAAACAAAAGTTGGAAGTGTTAGTACTTCGCATAATTTAATTAGAGAGAACTGCTAGATAGTCGGGATTACCAGCAAAAAGTTTGTCTTACCAGTTGCACCACAATCCTATTATTATAATAAAGACTCACAAAATATTTGTAAAATCAAAGTGTTACTTTGGATTGTCTTTTAGGTATTTCTCAGTGGCAGCCACAAGGTCTGGCTTTGTTTGAAAGCAATTGACTCGCCCCTTTTAAATGCTACTCATGATCCTGACCTCCACAACAAAGTTAGTACCTAATGGGTAACACTACACTCCTTGGAAGAACAATACGCTTAAGGGACTACGCACACCTATTCAGCTCCATTCAGCTTATGCCCATAGAAAACAACGATTTTGTATGAGAAGCGTACGCGCGCGTTCAGCTGAATCGAGCTGAATAAGTGTGCGTAGTCCCTTAGACTGGTTGTCAGACTTTCGGACCACTGACTACCTGTAACGACTGTCAAAGATCTATAAATGACAGCCGGGACCGGATTTTCCAAGGCACAAAGGAAACTCGGTATGTAAAGGGTGGTCACTCATGCACGGACCAACCTCGATCACCGCTTCTTTACCTGAAGACTCACCTAAGCGGCCATTAGTAATTTTTCACGAGGTCCTCACCTTGATGATGCGACACAAAAATTTTCTATTTTTATGTAATAAATATATACACATAATGACCAGTATTGCATTCTCGCCACATAACACACAAGAAACTTCCTCCAAGTAAATAGACCATAACTTTCAATTGCGACATAAACGCATACTAAGGAACATGAACAAATTGTATGAGAACACTCATGACGTGAGGCGTATCCTGTGTCAGCTTAATGACATCCTGACAAATGACACACGGCGCTTTTATATCATAACGTTATTACTCACGCTTGTTTACAAAACGGGGTAGGTTGACTTTGTAGACCTGCATCGACTTTTGAACCCGTTATTAATTAGCTTGCCCGTAATTATGGCTGCGTTGAAAGAAGATATTGTACTACCGCCAGGAAAAAAGGAAAACCTCGATAATTATACAGGGTGCAAACAGAATCATTACAAAGCCATTTACCAAGCATTCTGTACATCAAACTAAGTAACTTTACACTAAACACTAAAATAATTGTATAGGTGAAATAGCCATTGTCCTATTCAGATAGGATAGTATAGAATTTTTCTAAAGGCCTGCGCCGAATAATTGCCCTTCTGCGAAGAAAAACTACAGTCAGCTTCTTGTTGCATCGAAATCACACACACACACACACATAGACAGTAGACAACCCACATCAAACCAATAACCTGTATCCCAACCTCAGTTAACCCAGTTTTGGGTCCCACTGAGTCATGTAACCAGTAACCGCAACCACGAAACCTGCAATCTATCCCCCGAACGACCCCTAAATTCAGTGTCCAAAACTTTTTGTACCTTACCTACTGAAATATAGATGCTATTAGGTACGCTTATAGTTCCGAAGGTGTGTGGGTAAAAATTACGTAAATTATTTTATAAGTTCCTTTTCAAAGAGATATCAAAGATTTATAGAGCGGGCTTTAGGAATATTTTCATACAAATGATCACGAAAATTTTCGATTTTGACACACACTTGTGTGACACAATCTGGCAGCAACTATACCTGGCATGCGGGTGTGTGACACTAGCCAACTTGTTACAAAGTAGTAACAAGTATTGGATTACAATTTTATTATACCCGTCTGTTGCTCGTAAATATTTGAACATCTTTGTTCCTTTTACTTGAAAGTTTGATACTTTTTTTATTGGGACAAGCCCGCCACACTATTCCTAAACCACTATAACTCCTGAATGCCAGGATCAACAGTGGCGACCACCAGAAAAGCGCCGAGACAATGAAGCTCGACGAAGTCCCAGAGAAATAATGTAACTGTCTTGGATCCCGCAACGAAGTTAATCAGAAAGTATAGCGGAGAAGTAGGAAAAAACCGAAATTTCCACTTTTGAAAGTCTAATACTAAGATCTACCTTAGGGTACATACTAACCGGTATTAAATGAGTAAGTACTGGTATTCAGCTGCATTCAGTTGTAATAGAAGCCGACCCCAAATGTACGTTGGATGTATGTATGATTTGTATCCTTTAACAATGTCGTATTTAAGCCAAAAATTCGCCTATGTGCCATTATTGTACATGGAGTTTAAATAAATAAATAAACACTACGTTTTAATTATGTATAATCAATCAAATGAAAGAATGGGGCATTTGTCCAGCAGTGGTACACCAAGGGCTGATAATGAGTGTACCTTTTGGGTTCAAATTAAGAGACTTGGATGTTTCTCAGTTTCTGGTAATAGAGAGCATAAAAGCACTGACAAACCCGTGGATCAAACCGCCGCTTAGTGGTCGCTCTTGCGTATACCAAAGAGAAACTGTTGAATATTTTCTCCCCTTTCAACTACATATTTATCTCAGGTACAATGCAATAAATTTTATAATAGAAAGAGTAATTTCTGTTCTAGATGCCAAAGTTTATCTAAGTGAAGATATTTTTAAGCTCCATTCTGTCGGTGATAATTTAGTGTTGAATGAAGAATTTAATATAAGACAGGTTTTGAGAGCGAAAATCTAGATTTATTGGTTATGGAAGGCAATTTAGATATGGGTAACGCAGACCTTTTTGTTCGTCGCAAGATATTTGAGAGATTTTCATAAATAACGTTTAAAATTGCTATTAAAATTACCAACCTACTACGTTTATGTTAGTATAGATACTAGATCGAGGTATATAGTCTCATATACCTCGATCGTTTAACTAAAATTAAAGCATGAATTAATCCACTAAAAGGTGAAGAGAAAGAGAACAAAGACAAGAGTTTTTAATTTTGTTGATTAATTTCAAATCAATTTAACAAAAAACTTAACTTTCCAAGTAGTCAGGAATATTTCTTCACGCATATCATGAGAAGACGTTTTGATCAATAGGTAGTCCGATTCTATTCGAAAATATTTTTAACCCGGGGTGTTGAAACGACGGGGTGTTATAAGTTTGACGTGTCTCTGTGTGTGTGTGTGTGTGTCTGTCTGTGGCATCGTAGCTGCCGAACGGATGAATTGATTTTGATTTTGTTTCTTTTTCTTGGAAAGGTGAATTAGTCGGTAGTGTTCTTAGCTATGTTTTATGAAAATCAGTCCAAGATGGCCGCTGCCACGAAATGGCGGATTACATATTTATTCAACAACTCCCTCAATATGGGTATCAAATGAAAGGGCTTAACTAGTAGAAAACTATGCGTGTTAAACAATTAATATTTAAGCTTCAACTAGATATTGACTGTAATTGTCTGTTTCTGTGTCTATATGTCAGAGGGAGCAAAGTTAATAAAAAACTCTTAGTGTAACAATCAAATCACACATTTATTATCGTTACAGCTAAACCCCACAATACTTATTTTGGAATATAATGCATTGTACATACTTTCTACAGATATTACAAAACTAGCCACAGTTACACCCTAGAATTCAACACATTTGAACAAAATAACGGTCACAGTTTATTACACGGCATGATATTTTAAAGAATAGGTACTTATTAAATCAGACTGACTTACAGTAGGTCTCCTCACTTGATACTATACGACTTGTTCGCTTGGTGGTCTGAGCTCGAAAAAGAACCTCCGCCCCAATGTCCTCAACCTCTTTTTTGAGCGTTGAATCCACGGACAAAATTTACAATGATCGTTGTCACGTGACAGGTAAAGGAAATGTCTTCATTCAGCCAAATCCACGAACAAAAATTCAAAATGTAGGAAACTTAATGCACTTTTTGTGGAAATATGATTAAATAAAACCTTAATTCCCTAACAGACGGCCGTCCTGAAGAAGGAATGACCCCATTGCTTTCCGGCCATTCGAGTATATTTGTGTGGCTCTATACAAAACAAATAAAAACTAGGTTCTTGACCAAACTGACACCTTAATGACACAACAAAAAAAAAATACACAAATAAATGTGTAGGAATGTTTTTAAACAAAACTAATACGCTAAGTAACTAGTACTAAATGAATAATAAAAAAAAATTAAGTACAAGAAAACATAAAAAACAACTAATACGATAAATTCTAACTTAATAACAAAATCACGAAATATAGTAACGTTGTCATTACATTGTATTATTCAAATAAGTATATAATTATTAAGGTAATATGTAAATAAGTCAAGATAATCCCGTTAACGTTAATTACAAATAATAATAATAAAGTAGCAATAAGAAAAAAAAATCGAAGTTAAGTAGTTAACTTAAAAAAAACATGGAAATATAACGTAATTAATACATTGTAAAATTTATTCCTAGCAAGTATAATAAATTCTTAAAGTAATTGATTGAATAGGTACAAAAATAAGGTTATCCCATTAAAAGTAATCGCACACGCACGCTCGTCAGCCTAGCATCGGGTCATCATTGGCTCGCATCATCTGCTTCTTGTCAACCAGGCTTCAATCAAACGGGAACTAGAACCGGAACGGTTCACGCGCCTCGTGGTGTCGACGCGACGCGGCGCGGCGGCGGCGACGCGACGGAGAGTTGAGCGCGCCCACACGCTTGCGGCTGAGCGTACGTTTCTGCAGAGCCCCTAACGCGTGATTATTGGGGTAGTGTAGAAACCTGAAAACAGAAATATATCAGTAGAGTTCTATTGAGACTAGTACAAAACACTATTATTCATAGTTCAATTATGACACGAGGGTGGAAATAAACTAAGTAAGGAAAAGATTAATAAAAATATACAAATGAAACAAAAACTTTAGAGGGGGAGTGAACACCGCTTGTACTTCGGCATACGTCATTGTTACTGACTACCGCTTGTACTTCGGCCTCGGTCCACTTTTTAGGGGTCGTGAACACCGCTTGTACTTCGGCATACGTCATTGTTACTGACTACCGCTTGTACTTCGGCCTCGGTCCACTTTTTAGGGGTCGTGAACACCGCTTGTACTTCGGCATACGTCATTGTTACTGACTACCGCTTGTACTTCGGCCTCGGTCCACTTTTTAGGGGTCGTGAACACCGCTTGTACTTCAGCATACGTCATTGTTACTGACTACCGCTTGTACTTCGGCCTCGGTCCACTTTTTAGGGGTCGTGAACACCGCTTGTACTTCAGCATACGTCATTGTTACTGACTACCGCTTGTACTTCGGCCTCGGTCCACTACTAATACTTACAAGCAGCTCCAGAGTAGCTAGATGCAGCTCGTCACGTAAAATTTATTCTGTAATCATGTAACTGGGAAGGATTTGAGGAGGAAAGACCGTATTTGTCACGAGTCTAGCACATGTTCTAAGTAGTCAATTCGGCATTAGTCATAACGTAAGCGTTGTATCTTAATTTGAATCGGAACAGTAATTAACCCTTTCATCAGCCTCGTTACTCGTAAAGTCATTGTCTTCGCCGTCAGTGTCATTACTAGGTGCGAAAGTTATCCAACGTTTTAACTGGTCTGCTGGATAAATACTTTTATATTTACGTTTTGAATGTCCTTCGATACTAGAGACTTCATACCGATCGTTTTCTAGAATCGCAGTTATTTTTAAGGGACCCCGAAACTTTGGACATAACTTTTTACTTTTTCCATCTGCTGGATTGTGATGATTGGGAATCATGACTAAATCGTCTATTTTAAAGAATTTTGTTGGAGCCCTACCGCTATCAAATTTCTTTTTCATGTATTGTTGACACTTTGTGGTGTTCTCAAGAGCAGCCGACCGTATTGCATCTCTAGATGGACCCGATTCAGAGGTATCTTTCAAATCGGCTAGCTCGTTTAAAATGGGACCCTCCCCAGGACAGATTGTACGACGTCCGAATACTATTTCAGAAGGAGATTTACCCGTGGTTTTATTGATCATATTATTTAGACTCCATTGCAATTTCCCTACTCTGACATCCCAGTCGCGCTCCGCCTGATCATGGTTAGTTGCGGCTAAAGAATCTAGAATTGTACGATTATATCTCTCAATTTGCCCATTGGCTCGTGGTGTTGCTACAGCGTTCAGTACATGTCTGGCACCTATTAATTTTACAAAGCTTTTGAATCCCGCTGATGTAAAACTAGTACCGCGATCGGTGATCATTATGTTCGGACTACCTATTACGTCAAATATTTCCTGCAGAGATTTTATAGTGGTTTTAGTTTTTACATCTTTTACTGGTTTTATAAAAATAAATTTACTGAAACCGTCAATTACACCCAGGATGTAAGAATTCCCCTTTTTACTCCTAACAAATGGTCCTAGATGGTCCATGTGAAGAGTGTGAAAAGGGACGTTACCTTTGGGGATTGGATGTAAGTAACCAGTAGGTTTACTAGTAGATGCTTTATTGTATGCACAACTAAGACATGCTTCCACATATTTGCGAACGAAACGTTTCATTTTTGGAAACCAATAGTCCTGTTTTATTTTATCTAAAGTCTTTTCTACCGCAAAGTGCCCCATCTCATCATGACATAGCTGGCAAATACGCCATCGTGCCCCATTAGGTACAACCCATTTTTTTTGATCCCCTACTATTCTATAGATCTTGTCATCCTGGAGGAGGAAATTTGTGTGAATATCTTTAATCTCCTTTTTGTTACTTTTTAAGATCAGTTTGATGTGTTGTAATTTAGGATCGGACATCTGAACAGTTTGAAGCCAATCGGTGGCACTGATATTCATGACATCATACTCCCTAGCATCTAACAGTTCAAGCGAGTCTCGACAAGCAATAGGATTTCGGCTTAAGGCGTCAACGTGTTTCATGTTGTCGCCTGGCCTGTATTCAATTCTGAAATCGTACTCTTGTAATAATAACCACCATCGTGCTATTCGCGGCATCAAGTCACGCTTTGTCAGTGTAGTCCTCAATGCGTTGCAGTCCGTGAACACTTTAAACTGTATACCAATTAAATATATCCGAAACTTCTTTAGTGACAAGACAACCGCAAGAGTCTCCAATTCATAAGAATGAAGGTATTCTTCATCTTTAGTTGTTTGTTTGCTAAAGTATGTCACTGGCCTAGGGGGAGATTTTTCGTCAGGTTTTTGAAGCAGAATTCCACCTACCCCTAATTTGCTGGCATCGCAATGGACCTCCGTTATGTAAGTTGTATCATACAGGGCCAAAATGGGGCGTTCGATTAACTTAGTTTTAATTGTATTAAATGCTTCCTCTTGGAGACTACTCCAAACCCAAGGGGTATTTGCTTTTGTTAGAGCAGTTAAAGGTTTAGCTATACTCGCAAAGTTTGGAACAAATCGTCTAAAAAAACTTGCGAGGCCAACGAATTGTCGGACTTGATGAACGCTGCTTGGTGCCGGGAATAAAGCTACTGCCTCGGTTTTTCTACTACCGGGCCTCAGGCCCTCTTTCGAGATTTCATATCCTAAATAGTCTAACTTCGTTTCAAAGAAGAAACATTTCTCGATATTTAAGGTCAATCCGGCTTTCCGGAGACAATCGAAGATTTTCCTTAATTTTTCCATACCTTCGTCTACGTCAGTAGCGGGTGTTAATATGTCATCCATATAGGGTAGAGCTAAGTCGAATCTATCTTTCCCTAGAGCTTTATTTATCATGTGCTGAAATACGGCTGGTGCATTGACTAAACCAAACGGCATTCGCGTATATTCGAAGTGTCCGTCAGGAGTTACGAACGCTGTCATATGAGTCGAATCTGTTGCCATTGGAATCTGATAGTAGCCCGATTTTAGGTCTAAACTAGTAAAGAATCTTTTGCCGTTAAGTCTGTCTAGTTGGTCATCTATGACTGGCATAGGGTACGAATCCTTGACGGTCTTTTTGTTAAGTGCCCTATAATCTACACATAAACGATAATCATTATTCTTCTTTTTGACTAGAACTATTGGGCTTGCGTAAGAAGAATTAGATTCTTTAACGATATTGTTTTCAAGAAGCTCATTCACAAGTTTTTGAACAACTATGCGTTCGCTGTATGGTAATCTGTATGGTTTGTAAGAGACTGGAGAGCTGTCAGTAAGTGTAATATGCATTTCTGAAATAGTTGATGTTCCCAGCTCGCTTACGTTTAAAGCAAAACAATCACGATACTCATTAACCAACTTTAAAAGTAATTGTCTTTGTTCATCAGTAGTCTCAGAACCTATTTTTAGCATGTCCATTGTCAAGGGATCAGGTTTGTTATTGCTAGGTTTGTCAACCGTCAGATTGTAGATCCCTAATTTGTCAGCTCTTTGTAAATCACTGTAAATGTCAAGAGAGATCGGTAATAAATTAGCCCTTGCAATAAGCTTTCCCCTAAGCAACGCAAATTTATCCCCAGATAAGTTTATGACTAATATCTTTCCTACGCCGTCTTTAACTGCATATAGACCTTGCGGAATCACAATTTCTTCCCCCGTCTTAAAGCAGGTGTTTCCCGGTAAATATATTAACCCCGTGTGTTTACTTCCTAAATGTATATCTACGCCGACTAGCCCATTAATCTCTACATCTGATTTAACGTAAACTTCCGATTTCTCTGCTTCGGCCACCGCTGAGTATAACACCAAATTACTATTTGTTTTGTAAACTCTAACCTCAGGTAACTCAGTTAGAGTTTGACCAACCAGTACATCGGTGTTAAGGAACTCATTATGTACAATAAAAACGTCTACTACGGCAGTAACAAAGTCCACGCTTATCTCGACGGATGCCTTACCTAACGGTAAAACTACACCAGATGCAAAGCCTTTTAATACAGGGAGTCCGACTGTCGAGGTGTCTAATTTTAATTCGTCTGACGTGCTCTGTTTGATAAGCGTGCACTCGCTACCGAAATCGACAAATGCAGTTTTAGGTATGCCGTTTACTGTGATATTTTTTGTATAAATATTGTGACTAGTTTTACTGGCTTCGATCAACTGTACCTTATTAACGGGATTTAATGGATGTTTGTCTTTATCTGCATCACGCTTGCAATGTTCACCTAAATGGCCCATTCTATTGCATTTTGGACACTTTTGGAGAGCTTTTGTACATTTCGGAACAGTGTGTCCAAGCTCCGAACAGTTGTAACAACGAACTTTAAACGATGGCTGTCTATTGATCCGTATGCTTTCTTTAGTTTGCATGGGGGTTTTCTTTATTTCCTTTATACTTTTGCAAGAAATATTCCGTAAATACTTGAGTAGCCTACTCGGTCGCCTAAAGTCTGAGCCTAACGCATTAAGACGGACATTATTATCATATATGCCCTGTATTATACAGTCCACTGCGTTTTTCCCCTTAATTCCACAATGATTTACAAGTTTTGCTTTATCATAAAAGTATTCTTCTAGAGTTTCATCCCTCTTACTCTTCCTGTCTAACATCTCGATGAGTTTATCCGCATAATTTTGGTCGTCAGGAAAACTTTTTAATAACTTGGCCTGCCATTCCTTCCAGTTTAGCCTAACCGACGGTAAGCCTTCATACCATCTGCGTGAAAGACCAGCGAGCTTAGGTAATGCGTTGTAAATAATTTCTTTATCATTCCAGTAATATATGCGAGCAGTTTCGTTAACTTTCTTTAACCACGATGTCATCGTTTGATTTTTTTGACTCGGATCAAAGTTTGGAATAACATCTTTAGCGCCTATGAAGCTGCTTTCATTACGTTTATTTAGCGCATCTATTAACTTCTCCATTACACTACTTTCTTTTGATTTTGAAGTAACGCTTTGCTTTCGGCTTTTAGTATGGTTAGATTTCGCTAGGCTATGTCTATGACTGCTGCTATTTGATTCGGAAGAACTTGATATTGTTGTACTCGTTACTGAACTTATGCTAACATGTCGTCTCTTTGCGCGCGAGCGTTTTTTATTTTTATGCAGACGTGAGCGCGCACGTCCCCTGTGTGCTTTGGAAGACTGTGAATCCATGCTACGCGACCGCTCAATAGAACGAGAAATTCTGATGCGGCGCTTTCGCATTCGCTTCGGCGATCTATTTCTATATCGTGAGTGTTTAGCATTTGAACAAGCCAATGTTGAGCTTCTAGAGGTGTCCCTATGTGTATCTGATCGCGAGCGTGTCAGAGAACGTTTGGATCCGCGATATCGAACCCGCGTGTTCCTCTCTCTAGATCTACTCCTACGCTCTACAACACGTGGAGGTGTATAGGCCTCTTTAGCAGACGTCCTATCCGACATGGTCACAATCTTTTATTATTATTGTCAAGTCACGGTCAAATCGGTATCGGGATAGTAGGAAAATATTGATATGATTAGAATAGTATTCATTAAAACCTTAATGGATACATGTGGAGAAGAAAAAAAAATTACAAGATATCTAAGGAATAAAAGAACATACAAATCCAGCGAAATAAAAATTTCAGTAAAGCAATAAATATAGTTTTCCATTAAATATCATTCGAGTAACCATTGATATGATTGTATTGTATTCTTTTCATGTACACACGTTCCACTGTTTGCTGTGCATAGGTACGAGTACATATTTTTCATATTAAAAATAAGAAATAAAACTAACAGCAAGATACATGTCGGATGACACCAAACCCAATACATATCCAACCAAAGTAAATATCCACACCCATCCCGGAGTGTAGCCCCGGCAAGGTGAGAGTGGATATCTCGCGGCGTTCCTCCAATACTTCCATAGAGTAGCCATGGCAAAGTATTTATAGGAACGCCCCACCATGAGGAATATGCATCCGTTCAATGATCAAAATCATGCATCTCCGTAAAGCGAATTTAGAAAGATGCATGCATGTTGGAACACTACAATAAAACCGGAAAACATAAGTATACGTGATACAGAATGCCTTCACAACCCATGCCTGCATCCCCATAACACTTGAGTTTACTAAAGCACACAGTGAAACATGTATTTCATTCTTAATTTCTTTTGTTCAACATGTGACCGTTATTTTATTCAAGTAGCAGGTAGAAAACTACGTAACTAAAATTATATTTATATTAAATATGGGCGCTGAATTATCGCACTTCTGATTTGTTAAACAATTAATATTTAAGCTTCAACTAGATATTGACTGTAATTGTCTGTTTCTGTGTCTATATGTCAGAGGGAGCAAAGTTAATAAAAAACTCTTAGTGTAACAATCAAATCACACATTTATTATCGTTACAGCTAAACCCCACAATACTTATTTTGGAATATAATGCATTGTACATACTTTCTACAGATATTACAAAACTAGCCACAGTTACACCCTAGAATTCAACACATTTGAACAAAATAACGGTCACAGTTTATTACACGGCATGATATTTTAAAGAATAGGTACTTATTAAATCAGACTGACTTACAGTAGGTCTCCTCACTTGATACTATACGACTTGTTCGCTTGGTGGTCTGAGCTCGAAAAAGAACCTCCGCCCCAATGTCCTCAACCTCTTTTTTGAGCGTTGAATCCACGGACAAAATTTACAATGATCGTTGTCACGTGACAGGTAAAGGAAATGTCTTCATTCAGCCAAATCCACGAACAAAAATTCAAAATGTAGGAAACTTAATGCACTTTTTGTGGAAATATGATTAAATAAAACCTTAATTCCCTAACATGCGCTATAATAAATTTCAAATCCAAGATGGCCGCCACCACAAAATGATGGATGACATTTTTTTTTAAATATCTCAAAAAAAAAACCTAATGATGACCTTAAGCGTCGGGGGTTTTCTAAATTTTTAATTTATACAACTTGTTGAAATTCCAAAGCAAATGGCTTTTCATTGTCAGAATTGATCACCCGATGACATTTGCAATGATTGATGTTTGTTACTCTATCAAACATTACAGAACAGATTTTGATAAAACTTGGCAGCAATAATGTAGCTTATCATTATTGGAATAATATTAAGGCTGCAATTTATAAAAAAAATTGTTTAAAAACTTAACCTATCTCGTATTTTTATGCATTCTTTTAACGGCTAACAGGCTATTGGTTGGGCTTTCTGTGCCTCCAGCTAGCGAGCGAGTTGAAAATGAGCTACTACAGTTCCATAGCACCCATATTATTATGTACAACAGCTCATTTTAGCATGACTTCTAATAAATATATTGCTAAATGCTATGGATGTGTTCAAAGTCAGATTTTTAGTGTATATTATTAGTGTATATTGTATATTTAATGTTATGATTAATGCCTTTATTAAACTTACATTTTCATTTTTACAGGTAAGCCTCGTCCTGATTAAATTCTTCCGCCATTGGTAATCGCAATTGGTAAGTACAATTTTAAATCCTACAGGTCTAAAGGTGGACGCACACTTATCCGCGCCGAAGGAATCGGCCGCGTCATCTATTCGTCCGATTCGACGCGGATAAGTGTGCGATGTTTAGTAGGATTTCATACAAGTAATTCTAAAATTCGATTCTTTCGTAGCGGTCGATTCCTTCGGCGCGGATAGGTGTGCGTCCGCCTTTATAATGCTGGGGACGAATAAAATACAGGGTGTAAACCACCTCATCACGAAGCCGTTAACCAAGCATTCTGTACATCAAACTTAGTAACTTTACGCAAAAAATATAGCTGGGAAACAACTTTTTTTTTTGAGGTTATAAATCATGTTTTGTGGTAGAACTCAATGTAATGCACTTAAAACATTGTGCTGATGGATGGATTGAATAGTACGGGGGTCGTGGAGGTGTTAAAAGTTAAAATGTTACAAAAAAAAACTTGTATTTAAAAAAAAAGTTGTCAAAAAGTTGTAACTTTGACCCCCCATATCTCCGTAACTAGAAGGTTCCCAGGTATAGTGTAGAACAAAAAAATGATCGCAATGACGGGGAGAACAAGTGCCTTTCGGCTTTGTGAAGAGGTGTTTTACACCCTTTATAATATTTCATTGAAATAAAATGTAAAAGGTAACTTTAAAAATCTTTTAAATATTCCATTTGGCCATTTATTAGCATACAGTTGAATCCGGTTATACTGGAAACCGATCCAAACATAGTTGGGATAAGACTAGGCTGATGATAACGATATTACAGCCAGGGGCATTTTGTTTGCATACCTGGGAACCTTCTAGTTACGGAGATAGGGGGGTCAAAGTCTCAACTTTTTTACAAGTTTTTTTTTTTTTTTTTAATACAAGTTTTTATTGTAAGATTTTTACTTTAAAAACCCTTAAGTCCACCGTACTATTCAATCCATCCATCAAAACAATGTTTTAAGTGCGTTACATTGAGTTCTACCACAAAACATGATTTTTCACCCCAAAATAAAAAGTTGTTTCCCAGCAATATTTTTTGCGGAATGTTACTTAGTTTAATGTACAGAATGCTTGGTTGACGGCTTCGTGTTGAGATGGTTTGCACCCTGTTTAGTACAAAAAATTAAAGACTTATCGAAACATCGTTACTAAATCAAGGAGAAATTTAAAACGCCTGAAGCCATTACTTGTTATTTTTGACGTCTTTTGTACGACATAACTTGGAAATTTACCTCATGAAACAAACTATTCGAAGGTTCCCTTAGGCTGTCCACAAAATTGAGTTTGGGCCCCTTTTGGTTTCATTGAGATTGAGCTTCGCTATATTTTTTTTCGGGGTGAAGGGTTATTGGTCTGCCACAATTAACAATGTATTTATTTTTAGTCGTGCAAAAAGTTTAATTCAATTGCATTAAAGCTCACATCATCACTCGTAAAAATGTAACTTTCTACCGGTGAAATAATTTACTTCCAAACCCATTTTTAATCGATTGAGTAATTCTTCAACAAACACACAAACAGAAAATCTAATCTTTCCTCTTTATAATTTTAGTATAGAAACTAAGTTTTGACAAGTGTGAGTGGCAAAACGATAAAGTTAACCACTCATTTACAAACGCGTTACTAAATCAATACAATAAAACTTCACAAAGTCTTATTTTCATTCCTTTGACAGACGAACATAAGATGACTCTCCGTTCAATGCAAAGCTGTGGTACAAACAGCTTAGCACACAAAATAATCACATTTAAAATTATTTTAGAACACTAATTACCTTATTAATCTGACTGCCATATGCCTTTTAGCATACAAAAACATCAAGCATGATCTCATTTATAAGACTGTTTCAGATCCATGTGAATCCAACATTCCTGGCGACATAAATAAACATTCCATTGAGAACAGGAACTCTGGAATGCAATTTATATCCTGAAGCTGAGAAAAAAGAAAATAACTGAAACTTAGAATGTGTGAGATCTATTCGAATATGTTTTGATCCTCTGGAGGTATTGTGTGTTGTTTAAAGACTGAAACTATTTGACTGCTGCAGTGAAATCAAACAACTGCGACATCAAAATAGTTTCAGGGTTAAAATAAGATGAATGCAGCTCTATAAATCAAAGGAGCCAGGGGTAACATTTAAATGCCCTGAAAGTAAATGGTTAAAAACTAACTTCAAAAGAACCATTTTAATAATTTACAGTAATACTACGTTACAAAATTAAACTAAGCGCTACAAGTATTTGCGGAAATAAACAGTGTACCTATGTAATTCATCTACAATTTCCATCTCGCATCCGGGTGTTGAAACCAATCTATTTCAGTACATAAGCTAATTTGTCACGTATGAAGAGAAAAATGTTTTATTTATACGTTTATTTATTCTCCACTGGAAAGTCTACATAATGTAGGACGTTTTTAACTGCGGCTAGCAAAGGAAATTTATTTTGAAACAGTCAGACAAACAAAACCAGAACTTTATTTTTATTAAAATGCAATAATTGAAACTTGTGTATGAATAAAATAGTTCTCCGACGATGAAATCCTGAAAATATATGGAAGATCTTCTGTATTTTATGTTTGCCTAGTACTTTTCGTCGTAGCGCTGAAGCCTGGCTTTTCGTAGATGACGCTACGAGCTTTTCGACGCTACGGGAGTCTCGTAGAGCTACGATTTTCGTAGCGCTACCTAAATTGGCGGAATATGGAATAAGTATTCATCAGTTATAAATTATTCTTGAAGTCATCTCTGAATAGCTGTTCTCTTTAATTACAACAAGTAAAATTTGACTTAATTAATATACATAAAATTTAAATTAATCGAGCAATAGAAAGTTGAAAAGATCAGTGTCAGCTTTTTAATACAACACCATATCTAATTTTCGAAATACCAAACTAGATTTGATTATGAGCCCAACTTCATACATGAAACAATCATGCAATAAAATAGTTTTACGATTTCAAAAAACCCGCCAAACTTTTCCAGGCCACGTCACTCTTTGCTGTTAGTAGCGCCATCTATCCACAGAATCTTAAACTAGGTGGTTTGAAACACGTGTTTTAGTATGTAAGTTACTTAGGGTACAACAGAGATGGCGTTGTATGCCAAAGCCATCTAAAGGGTGTAAACATCTCTTCACGAAGCCGAAAGGCACTTGTTTTCCCCATCATTGCGATCATTTTTTTGTTCTACACCATACCTGGGAACCTTCTAGTTACGGAGATATGGGGGGTCAAAGTTACAACTTTTTGACAAGTTTTTTTTTATACAGGTCTTTTTTGTAAGATTTTGACTTTTAACACCTCCACGACCCCCGTACTATTCAATCCATCCATCAGCACAATGTTTTAAGTGCGTTACATTGAGTTCTACCACAAAACATGATTCATAACCTCAAAAAAAAGGTTGTTTCCCAGCAATAATTTTTGCGTAAAGTTACTTAGTTTGATGTACAGAATGCTTGGTTAACGGCTTTGTGATGAGGTGGTTTACACGCTGCATTGTTTTGAGAATTCTTTTCCGTGAAAAATGTTTTTTTCTAAACTGCTTTTCCGATATCTACAAATGGTATGTTCTTAGTTAGTTTGGTTTCGTTATTTTAATCGTTTTAATAGTTAGTTTTAAGCACAAATGTTGAATAAATAAACCAAATTCCGCCAAAAAAAATATGGATCAGTTAAAGTATAAAAAAATTAAAGTCCAGTTTTGACATTTGTTAGCGTAAATTTCCGAAAGCGCTATCAATTTACTATAGATGAGGGTCTTCAAAACGGACTTCTTAGATTTCGTCGACTTAAGATTGATATACAACTTACAGCGACATCTAACGTAGGGTGGCAGCAACACCCAACTCTGCGCTGTTCTACCCTCATGCATGCAAGCTAGTCATTTTACTACGGGTAGCTGCGACACTCGTTGTAGATTGTAACTTACTATGCTACCGCTAGAGAGGCGACACTGTCGCTTAATCCAATAAAATTTTACCGCCGTGAAAATATTTGTGAAAACAACATACAAAATTACATTCGAATTGAGAACCTCCTCTTTTTGGAAGTCGGTTAAAAACCAATGGAATGACTGGTAAATACGATTTATAGTTAAGAATAGTTTAGGTTTACCAAAAAGTGCGAGTATGAGCTACGCGGTCTCGTAGCACGTGCTACGAAGCCGCGTAGATCTGTAGCCCGTAGCCGGTATACCTTTAGCACACTTGCAAAAAATACTTTCCGCACTAAGCTGGTCCAACTGAGAACTTGTGCAGTGGGAACTACGGGAATTTCATACCCGAAAGTACTAAAGAAGTATGCCTTATTATGATGCAGGGTAACAACCTTCGATCTTCTAACAATTTTCAAGTAGTTGTTGGTTGATTGTTAAGAAAAACTTAATGATGACATTTTGAAGAGTGAAAAAGTGTGTGAATTTAATAATTGATATTTATTTTATATAAGCGTATATTGTCCCACAGCTGGGCAAAGGCCTCCCCCATAGTCTTCCACTCCTCTCTACGTGGGGATCTCTCAAGCCAGTCTTTCGCAACTGAATTTACTGTAGAGCTTTTTATTAAATTTCATATCATGGTTTCATTTTATATTTATTTATTGATAAGCAATATAAGTACAGACTAAATATTATCGTCATTACAATAAAATTAAAAATAAATTAATGTAAAAGTCAATCATCGATCGAAGTCTGTGTCCGTCAATTAAAATTATATTAAATCAACACCTTTCCTTTTCACTTCTACGTCACGTATGACGTAACACGACGTCATGTTGTTAGAAATGAGTCAACGGTTTCAGAGCTCGGGCAAAAAGTACTAGGACGGTATGAAATGTAAGGGTTGAGGAAACGTTCCTTAACGCGACTCCGAAATACTATTTTACTTTTCATTCAAAACTTTTAGGTATACTTTTACCACGGACAAGGCGATTTTTTAATAATTTAGTAGAAATATTTTCCTGCCCTAACAAGTTCGCATTGGCAAACTATCACCTACGTTGAAACAAATCTTTAAGAGTAAGTATAAGTTATTGTGAAGTTACTGTGTATTTCAAATGAATCAAAAGTTTGTTCACTAATGACAAAATCCGAGATTTCTGTTTTGTTATTGGGTATTTTAGTTTATTTTCGAATAACTTAAATAAAACAACGTAATAACCTGAACTTATAACATAATTATTTTTATTGTGTCAGTTAAATATTAACGTATGCACTTTAATTCATCCGGAATAAATAAATGCTCTAAACTGTAGTCAAAACGGAAGTTTTGACTACAGTTACTTATGGCTTCTCATAAGTGGTCAAACAGTCAGACACGGAAAACAAATGTGTTCTTTAATGAAATAGAAAGGATGCTATATAAAGTTTTAAAATATATAGGGTGACTGGTAATTAGTGTACGATACTTAAACACGTGATTATACTCATGATAACAAACAACTTTTAGTATGGGACCAACCCTGAAATCGCGAAAAAAAAAATCAGCTGTTCAGTACATTAGGCGAACATAAATGTCAAAACAATCACGTGTTTAAGTTTCGTACACTAATTACCAGTCACCCTATACAATTAAAATACAGCGTGGAGCCGCATCCACTACCGCTACATCAAAGAATCCCACCGATCTGCGAATACACTGAGAATACTCAAATACTGTTAGTGCTGCCGCGAACACGAGTCATCAGGGACGCACATGTAATCTTAATTTTGGCGGCAAAACCACCCATAGCATCTGCAAACATTCCGGTCGCACTAACTACTCTCAACAACTAGCAATACTCTCAGAGCATCGTTATATTGAACATGTAGGTCACTGTATACTGCCGAGTGACATTGACCCACAGGCTGCACGTGTAGAAGGACTGTCAGTAAGCTAAAAGTGGCTTGCAACGAGCAAACCCGCGGGCCAGTATGTTACAACGGACAGCCAGCGACCAACGTAAACAAGGGCAAAACTAAAGTAGGTTAATAAAGATTTCTTGGGTCACAATACTAACATTTGGTGAGTTGTTAAAGGGCGAGCGTTTAAAGAGACTGTCTCATGTAATTTTTGACGCTCAAAAATTTGTAATTAACAGCTGAATTTGAGTAAAAAGCTTTCGATTTTCACAATTAATATGTTTTTTTTTTTAATCTTTTGTTGCGTTTACAATTATAACTTACAAACTGTACTTCCAGAGCACTATTAAAATAAAGACTTAAAAAATATAAGTTTTTATTTTAATAATGCTCGGAATTTCCACCGTGACGTCACTACTACGTCATCTCGTAGCATCAACCTCGTGACCTCGTTACTACGCACAAATGAAAGGACGCTATACAACATCGACAATACCTATCTCTTTCTTTCTTCATTCACAGAAATCGTAGTGCAAATGCCGTGACGTAGAGGGTTGTTAGACGAGACAGCAATATTATCAACCCTCGTATTGCTGCAACCCTAGTACGTTTGACCGGAGCGCTGAGTCATCTTCGAGCGGTCGAGGGCATTTATTTCCATTGCCATCGATCAATAGAATGTGTAAGAAAGAGGGTGAGGGCAGGTCGTTGGCCTTGTGGTTGCAACCGCGCCTACTGTGCATTAGGTCCTTGGTTCGATTGAGGTCGAGCTAAGTATAATTTAGATTCTCCATCAGGGATTTCGAAGTAGCAGTCACGGAGTTTGGAATTGCAACCGGTTGATGGCAATAGGCTCGCGCCTATTAAATGGGACTTAAACATAACTCGCGAAATGTGGGTGCAGTATTGCACCTCTGCCTAACCCTTCGGGGATTCCAGGCAAGATGATTTTTGGTGGGGTTTGTAGACAATTTTATATTTAGACGTATTTATACTTTTATTAAAGTTCATAAAAGTTTTGCGCATTAATGAAATGAATGAATGAAACTGTCGTACTAGTAACCAATTAAAGCGACGCGTAGCGTTGCTGAAAATATTGGTCTTAGGATATATTTTCTGAGGGAGAGAGCCTCTCGCCCCAGCCGCCGCGGGAGACGCACCGGGCGTCGGGGGCCACGTGGTTGCTACCGGCCACCGTAGACGCGCGCCTGTGGACGGTTAGCTATGGGCTAGCTAGCCGTCCGTCCGTTTAATGACGACAGGCCGTGTCGACGGCGCGTTCGTGTTCCACGCGCGCCTCAAAGAGATGTCAGCAACCGAACCCTGCCGGGATTGCGGGACTGTTCGAAAGAGATACCGCGGCCCTGGAACATAAAGGGCGAGGAAGGAACATAGATGGGTTTTAGTCAGTAAAAGTCTGACACTCTCCGTCCCGCTCCGCCCAGAGTGGGAGAAGTCATTTGATGATTTCCCATCCGAAAAAAAAAGAATATCTTTTCTAAACAGTAACAATGAAAGTGATAGTTATTAACAAATACTTTTATGTTTGAACAAAATATCGAAGTTTACAGATTGCATTGCTGAAAACGTTATCAGCTTGCAATATCTTTAAAGGCTATGAAGCCCTACTACTTTTTCAGTAGAAGTCGTAGAAGAGTTTTTCATCGGACGAAGTTTCAGTTTCAAAGCTATCTTACAAGTTATGGCGCCCTAATACTTTTGAGCCGAACTGTTAAGTTCAAAGCCGGCCCATGCGCCATCGCATTTAAGTTCTGCAAATACAGGCTTTTGCTACCCTCATAGTTTATGATGCTCTAATTAATTACTTCGCAACCATCGAACAAAATGTTGCGGCTTGACAACGCGTTTCTTCGTGGTACGTAAAATGCAGTACTTTGGACGTAGAGTTTGCGGGACACCAACCCGAAATACAATACAATAGATAGAAGGTACTTATTGGCTATCATTTGAGTCGCTCAGCGGAAGAGTGGCCTAATCCACAAATTTACTGCAACAGATTTATGTAGATATTTGTATACTAGAGACCTTTAAAACTATAGTGGCCTAAAATTTTTACCATACTCATTAAATTGTAAACTATTTTCTAAAATGCTTTTTAAGCATCTGAAATAACAAACTAAGCAAATTCTTTATCGGATAAAACGATTTCAGAAAACTTTCTAAAAATGCTCTCGTCGAGCCAATTTGTATTCTGTTAAGGCTTCAACAAGTTGTGTTGCCCTTGTACTTTTTCAGGCGAGATAGACGAAGCTTTCACCTTAATATGGCGTTCACGAAGCTTTCGTTACTTTAACAGTAACTATTGCTCGCAGTTTTTTTACCGTAAAGTTCGTAATAGCATGATTTCTGTGCATCCAATCGATAAATAAGCTTGAAGAAAAAAGAAGGAAAAAAAAACATTGTCCATAATATTATGACTGTCAAATTAAATTAATCTACACTAATATTAGAAAGAGGCAAAATATGTATTATTCTGTAACCATACTGAATCATGTGTATTGAAAAATCCAAAATCAATAAACAATTAAGAAGCAAATTCAGTTACTCATACGAGTTACGTACGTTTAAGTTGATAGAAAAAAGGTTTAGATTTTAGCTAAAAATTCAACACAATATTTATTGATTCTGATTACGCAATTCTTTTTTTTTTGGTTCATTCAACATGCAATATAATGACAAAACACTACTGTCATATTGAATAAACCTAATTGTAGTGCGATAAGAACTCGTTTTCTAGGAAGGGTATTGAAAAAGTTATTTTCATTTGCAAATATTTTTCATTTAGTCTTTCAAAACATTTGTACAATCTTTAGAATTAGTCAGTAGTGTTTAACCATGCCTTAATCAGTTCTGCCGACCGATCTTTCCCTGGTGAAAGATTCTGTCGTCGATTCACTCATGAATTAATCGTTCTGTCGCCAAAACTTTTGTAGCGCAAAACAATCGAACAACTCCGTTTCCATGGCTTTCATAGACTTCGCTCCCTTCCCTATCATTCGATCCTGGTACTAATGGCCGAAACAGCACCACTTTCCGCCACGCGTTTCGAGAGAGGCTACATGGGAGGCTAAAATGAGCATGCGTAGTTCATACAAAAGTAATACCAAAATAATTTGTAAATCAAACATATTTTAAAGGTAGTATGTATTTATTTCGATTAGATTACAGAATATCTATGTTCACAATTAATATTTAATATGAAAAAACTATGATACAAAGACGAGATAATGAGGAATTTACATCTACTATGTTGGTGTCGGCTTCCAGTCTAACCGGATGCAGCTGAATACCAGTATTTTACATGGAGCGACTGCCTATTTGACCTCCACAACCCAGTTAATATTGGGTAATACGAGACCACTTGGTAAGACTGGTTGTCACACTTTTTGGGCCACTGACTACCTGTAACGACTGCCAAAGATGGACAAATGACAGCCGGGACCAACAGCTTAACGTGCTTTCCGACGCACGGAGGAAACTCGGTATGTAAGGTCACCCATCCACAGACCAACCTAGGCAAGCACGGCTTAACCTAAAGATCGGCCCGAGTGGCTGTTATTATTTAGTCACGAGCTCCTCTAGAGGAATTTAAAATGTTGGAAAACTTATTTTTCTCATAACCCTTGTTTATATTAGTGTCCAATCAAAATGTATATTTGGGAACCTAGATATTCTATTATGCAATCGAAATAAATACACACTACCTTAAGAATATGTTCCATGTACAAATTATTTTGGTATTACGTTTGTATGAACTACGCATCCTCCGCGGGCCTCTTAATAGTTGCACGGAGAATTTTTATTCAAAATTGCACCACCGACTCCAACGGCAGCAGAGTCATCTAAGTTAAATATTTTGTAATTAATGTGGCAACTGTTTGGTATAATTAACAAAAGATAACTTTATTACTCTAAATATTTCTTATATGATTACAGATATGTGTGACTTTGATTAATATTTACACTGTTAAAATCAAAATCTTTCAATAATACCGTGGGTTAAAAGGCGTTATGTAACTGAATCCGTGGCTACGAGACCACGCGACCTTCGTGGCGACCGTCAAACGAGCGGAAGGCTTCAGCGCTCTGGTCACGTATACTAGGAGAGCACTTTAAAAAGAGGTTAACATTTCTATTCATGGTTGTCGTGAAAACACACCGACAGCACACAGGTATTATTTCTGACCACACAAACCTTCAGTGTGAGGGAGACAGTGTTAGGCTAAAATTGCAGTGAGAGTGAGATAGCATTTGATTTCCCCAACCCTTCAACAAGTGGAAAGGAAGATAACTTCACGCTACTATTTCCCGAACGAGGGGTAGATAGTGTGGTGCAGTGTGTTCGCGAGTTTCTTGGTTTAGTTCATATTCATATTCATTTATTCATTTTGTGAACATAGGATAAATAATACAGATGTTATAGAAATAAATGTTGGTCCATACTATGTCCCGCCAGAAGGCATACAAAATATTGCAGTTAATCAAATGTCAATGATCAAAATAAAGTTAAAAACCAAGTAGTAAATGTCAAAATTTCATGCCCAAACACTAAACGCTAGTAGTAAAATGTCAAAAAACAACAAAAAGCAAAAAAAAAAATTAGACGGCACATAAAACAAGTACCTATTCCTTAATTAGTCACAATCACAATCAGCCAAACATATTATTAGATGCAAGATACAATACATTATGTCAATAGAAACTATAGTCAATCTTAAGGGAACAACATTAGTAGTTTACCATAAGTAACGTAATAGTACATTACAGCAGAATCCAGTAAGTAAGCCTTCCTGGCCGAGTATGAGTTAACCGGACCGAACCGCAGGTGAGGTCCGGTTATATACGAGGCCAGGATGGCTTTCTTACTGGTTGAGGTTTGTATAATGCTTTTCTCAAAAATGAAAGAAAGTTTAACAACAAATTCGTTTAATTAATATTGAAGGTTACATTCATATTAGGGCAATTACTGATAGATATTGTGATCGATTTACCGGGGGCATTTATATTTGTTTGTTGTACATCTTGATTAACGGACTCTTGGCTGGCAGTAAATGTCTGTGAGACATTAATTTGGTTGTTTGGGAAGGTGGATGCTTGCGATGATGTTACGGGCAGGGGAATAGTGGTCGGTTCTTGGCGAGAGGTAGATGGCTGCGGAGCCAGGCTTAGCTGCTGTTGACGCGATGTAGACGGCTGCGGGGAGGTGGAAGATGATGTGTTTTGAGTATTCAATTTAATTTTTTTATTTATATTGCTTGTAATTTCACTTTTATTTTCTAATGACTCTTCTATGTATCCTTCTGCAACTCGGTCCGATTTCCACCCCCCGTGTCGTTTTATTGTCGTGAGATTGGCTCCAGAGTCAGCAAGAAGGGTAGCAGACGACCTCCGGAAACAATGGCCAGTATAGCTCTCTGGATTTGGTAAATTCAAATATTCTGCTATTTGTTTAGGTATTGCGGCAATCTTATGACGACCGATGTTTTGCCGCAAGCATGTCCCGTTTCTATAATTGATAAAAAAATTATCACTTTTCATATTTTCAGGGCGCAGGTCATGATATTTCCTTACAATATGAGCTGACTCCTTGTGTATAACAAAAGAGCGATCAATTTTTGTTTTTGTTTCTCGTACTTTTACCGAAATTATTTCATTATGGTATTCCACGTCACTGTTTTTAATATTACAGAGCTCCATACATCGGCAGGCGCCATTAATTCCCATTATAGTAATAACCTAAAAACAAAAAAAAACTATTTAAATCGAGAATATAAAAATAAGTTTATGTTATTTGGAACCAGATTTAATAGCATATTTATATTATTGCAACCGACTAACAGACCACTTACTCGTACATCACAACAAGTTAAATTAAATAAGTAAACAAAATAAATATTACCTTCACTGCTAAATAAACTTCATCGGGTGCTTCATTTATAAACTTCTGTATGTTTTGGCTGGTAAATACATTCGATTTTTTTCCTTTGTAGCCAGTCGATTGTCTTTTCAACCAAGTTATTAAATTGGAATAATTCTTAATGTTTACATCGTGTTTATTTTGCACTACACATCGAAGCATAGAATACACAGCCCATAAACTTGTCGGCTGCATTGTTTGGCGAAGAAAGCTGAAATATGCCAAGAATACATTTTCAGACCAACTGTTGGCTTGTTTTTCTGCCTTCCACTTCATAAATTTTTCATAATTTTTCATGTATCGCTCCTTGGATTTTGGCGGAAGTAAATTTTCTTTTGCTAATTTGGCCTCAGCTTTTAAATCAGGAGGAGTGCCATCTATTTCCGAATCAGATTCGCTTGAATTCATTTTTTGGGATTATTTAAATTCACGCGGTAAATTAAAACACAATTGTCGCAATTGAATGTGAAATCCCGCCAGTCGTTGTTTTTTTTATTATTATTATTATTATCTTCTTTTCCCTTTTGGGAAGGCAAAGGGATCTAGCCCATGCAGCCTGTTCTTTTGTTTTGTTATTTTACATAGTTATTAATTATATAAGGCAAGATAGCCTAGTCTTAGGTTTAAATTCTTCATGTTTTTCTTTTTAAATTCCTATATCCTTGTATACATTATATCCGTTTTTTGTTCTATCCTTGTTTTTCTTGTCCGATGGATTCCATGTTTTTCATGTTCAATTTATTATTCTTTGTCGAATCCTTGTGTATTTCTTAAGTCCAGTTCTTAGTCGATTCCTTAATTTATATGTTCAATTCTTTGTCAAGTACTCGTTTTAAATTTCCTTAACTGTATTGCGAATGAAGTTATAAATGGGTAAAAATGTTTGTGCATTTCCCATGAGTTGCTGAACTGAGCGCGGGATTTGTTCAGCAACCTTATAGATTTGTAATAGATCATCCATAAGCACAAGGCGGTCAATGCCAAAGGATGGGCATCCAAATATGATATGATCTAATGTTTGTTCTTCTCCTTGGCAGTAATTACATTCCGATGTATTAATCATTTTCATCCGATATAGATGCGAGTTAACTCTGCAGTGACCCAGGCGTAAGCGGTTTATTGTAGTGTAAAATCTTCGATTCAAAAAAGTTGATGATTTCGTGAACCATGGTTTCTTGTTTGCTGTCGTACCTTCTATACCTGCATACCATTGTCCTTTTTGTTCCACTGTTGTTATATGGGTCCAATGTCGGTTCAGATCTTCGCAATACTTATTTCTTAGCTCGATAATAATATCTGTGTGCGGTAGGGCAACACTAGTATGAGTGACAGCTGTATTCGTAACGGAATTTATTGACCTCGCCAAGAAATCTGCATTCTCGTTTCCTTGCACTCCTTTATGACTTGGAACCCAGAAGAAAATAACAGTGATGCCAGAGTCTTGAAGCAACTTCCATGCTCTTTTAATTTCATAAATCAAATAGTTAGACTTTGTATTCAGGCAGTGATTTTCTAGCGCAGTAAGTACACTTAAACTATCACTTAGAATAACCCATTTTATTGCAGATTTTGTATGTGTACGGTGCAACCGCACATTCTGCAATTCAGCAGTTTACGCCACATTCATTTCAACATAAAAGTAATAATTAGTTCAGTTCGCGTTGAGCTATCAAGTCAGCCAGGCGTTCTCGTTACAGCCAACAAGGGCCGCGTCACTCACTTCATTTCCGCACAAACAGTTCATTAAGCTCATTTTACTTTAAGTACCTTTGGGACAATACAGTAGTGTTTCAGTACTTTACTTTCTTTTATTCCCTTCACCTATCATCTAAAAGTAATGTCTGGTCTAGCAAGAGATCAAACATTCTTTTTGGTCCTTCGACTGTGAACATCGGACGCTACATAGTTCATTTCGCGCGCGTGGACAGTGTAGCGGGCAGCTATCCAGTGACTCAAGTGTGTACTGTGTTGAGTGACTACAAAACTTTGGGACTAACAAGTGACCCAGGGTCAACAAGGATCCGTAAACTATCAGGTGCTAAGTGTGAGGATTTCAGACTTAGAGACTAACAAGTGTCTCAAGGGTCAACAAGGATCCGTAAACTATCAGGTGCTAAGTGTGGGGATTTCAGACTTAGAGACTAACAAGTGTCTCAAGGATCGTCAAGGATCTGTGAACTATCAGCAGTTCAGTGCAGGAATTTTAGACTTCGGGACAACCAGGTGTCCCAGGGAGCGGTTTATCATCAAGACCTGAGGCTAGCAGGTGTCTCAGGGGATCACCAAGGATCCGTAAGCAGTTATCAAGAACATTCAAGTAAGATCTTTCCATTTATTTCTTACTTCAATTAAGTCCTCGCCATGGAGGCCATACATGCAAATCAGGACGAACTTTACACAGCCATCCTAAAGTTGGCTACAAATATCAAAAAGGACTCGGCAGATCGTAAGACTGCCGACTACTTCAAGCGACGTTTAGAACACTTAAATCAGTATTGGTCCGATTACCAGTACAATCACGATCGTCTTCTTACGGAGGAAAGCAAGTCTCATCCGTATTTTAGTGACCATGCATATGAAAAAACAAAAGAGCTATACATCTCGACCAAGGCATTCATCAATCAACAATATCAAGTTTTGTTGATAAAAATGAAAGAAGCTCAACAGGGAGGTTCTGCACAGGAGGAACAATGTCCTGCGCCGTCTGAGCAAGCAGACCCGGTGGCACGTCAATTGCCGCCCGTCGAGGTATGCTCTAGAGGTTCATCTAGCAAGATTGATGAACTATTGAAAAAACAAGCAAGCAACTTCAGGGCGCTGCAGCGCACTGTGACATTAATAAATTTAGATTTTATGTCAGAAAAGTGGGAGTTGAAAGATGCCTTACGTAGCCTACAGTCTCGATGGTCTATCATAGATTCCTTACATTGGGAATTAGACAGCGAATTGGAAGGTACGAATCAAGAATATGAGGTATCTTATACGAAGCAAGAAACTATTTACAATGAATTAAAAAATGCAATTAATAGAAAACTAGGGTCCGTTGTTCACAAGGAGAATTGGACACCAAAAATTGACATCCCGTTCTTCAATGGCAATTATCAAAATTGGGTGTCTTTTAAGGACTTGTTTGTTGAAGCTATCCACAGTAACATCTCCTTATCAAACGCCCACAAGATGCAGTTTCTTAAAAGCAAGGTGCGGGGAGAAGCTGAACGTTTAATACAGCATTTACAAATCAGTTCTGACAACTACACTGTTTGCTGGGAGATATTGAACAATAGGTACAATAACACATGGTTGATTTTTACATCTCACATCGATCTCGTACTAAATCTTCCAGTAGTTCAACAAGCAAACGTCCCTCAGATCAAGAAAATTCACGATACTACACTAGAGTGTTTAAACTCAATAAGGAACTTAGGCGTTAATATAGACAGCTGGGATCCGTTCATCGTGCGTATTTTATTGCTGAAATTAGACGCGGAAACGCATGATCATTATTTGGAATCTCTGAAGAAACCCAGAGAACTGCCAAAATTGACGGAATTTCTAAGCTTCTTAGAGAGCAGATTTACCGCATTGGAATCTTCGCGCAAGAAAAACGAAAATTCCAAACCATCAACAAGCAAACAAAATAAATCATCATCGTCAAATATCAAGAATAAATATTCAGCAAGTAAGACTTCGGTGAATAATATCGAATTAACATGTCCGTTGTGTAAAGAGTCACACGGAATATACTATTGCAATAAGTTTTTAAACATGACACCAAGTTCAAAGCGACATGCTATAACACGATTGCATTTGTGCAAAAATTGTCTTTATTCGCATGGGGATAAAGAATGTACGTCAGAAAGACGCTGCCGCGAATGTCGCGGCAAACATAATACACTTTTACATGAAGCGTTTTACAATAAGTCATCATGTAACACAATTACGGAAAATGACACTCCAGCAGTTCTTGCAACTAGAACGCAAAATCAAGAATCACAAGAAAATCAAGTTTCGCAACAAGGCAACAACGTGATCGAAACATTATTAGCAACTGCAATGATCAAGGTTCAAGCAAGTGACGGATCATACCACAAAATGCGTGCGCTAATAGATCAAGGCTCTCAAGCGTCCCTTATCTCAGCTAGAGCGACACAACAGCTAGCTTTATCAAGAAAGTACTGCAGGGCCGTCATCTGCGGGATAGGAGAGAAAGAGAGCAGTAGCAAGGGTGTCACGAACATAACATGTTGTTCGCATTTTAATGACTTCACATTTAACACAGATGTCGTAATCATGGATACGCTCATTAATCAATTACCAAGATGTACATTTATCAAGCCAACATGGGCACACCTGGCTGGCGTGCAACTAGCCGATCCAGAATACAATGTCAGCCGTCCTATCGACATCTTATTGGGAGCCGATGTGTATTCCTATATCATTTTAGAAGGCATTATCAGGGCGGATCTATCATTACCGGTCGCGCAACAAACACGACTGGGATGGATCTTATGCGGAAATTTCAAAACTTTCCATTGTAACGTAGTCCAGAATCAAGTGGACGAAGTACAAAGATTTTGGGAGATCGAAGACATCAGCGAAGCATCCAATTTATCCGCAGAAGATTTACAATGCATGGAGTACAAGAAAACCACAACAAGACATAAAAATGGCATGTATGAAGTAAGATTGCCTTTTCAAGAAAACTTTGAGACACAATTGGGATTGTCTAAAAATAAAGCAATGGCGCAATTTCAACAGTTGGAAAGGAAATTTCACAATAATGAAAAAGTAGCGAAACAATATAAATTGTTTATTCAAGAATATAAAACTTTAGGACATATGATACCAGCGTCCGGTAACAAGCAACCGGATTATTATTTACCGCACCATTGTGTATTGCGAAACGATTCCACTACGACAGCACTTCGAGTAGTTTTCAACGCTTCATCAAAAACAACAACAGGCACCAGCTTGAATGACGTCATGCTAAAAGGCCCAAATCTACAGCAAGATCTCCAAATGAACAGGATCAAAGATTTCAAAAAATCATTTGGAGAGATACAATTGACATGCTTCATCAGACATACCAGCTATGCACCGTTACATATGGCACCAAGGCCGCACCATTTCTAGCAATGATGACTTTAAAACAATTGGCTGAAGATGAGAGACACAATTTCGACAGTGTTGCAATCAAGGCATTGGAGCAGTCATTCTACATGGATGATGTTTTACACGGGTCTCATTCAGTCGAGTTAGCAGAAAAACTTAAGCAAGATTTAATCAAGTTGTTAAAATCAGGGGGGTTCAATTTAAGAAAGTGGACTTCCAACGCGTCAGCCTTACAAGACGATACAATCGGGGCGAGTAGCAAGCAAGAAAATTTCGATTTCAAGGAAATGGAGACATCAAAAACCTTGGGATTACGTTGGAATTCAAAGGCAGACTTATTTACATTTCAATCAAAAATTGAACCATCTAACAAAACACCAACTAAGAGATCCATGTTGTCAGACATATCAAAGTTGTTTGACCCTCTTGGTTGGCTGTCGCCGATATCAACCAAGCTAAAACTGCTATTTCAGCAAGTTTGGGTGACAAGTAGTCAATGGGATGACACGTTACCCGATCAAATTAGCAAAGAATGGCTCAAAGTTAAAGGTGACATGCACAAAATCAATCAATTCAAGTTGGAGCGTTGGTTGGGTACAGGAGAAAACAACACGCTAGAATTACATGGATTCTGTGATTCTTCTAATAAAGCCTACGCATGCGTTGTTTATTGCAAGACTAAAAACAACGGCGAAACAAAGATATCGTTAGTAGCAGGAAAAGCAAGGTTAGCACCTGTAAACAAAACAATTACATTACCAAGATTAGAGCTTAGCGGTGCACTACTACTGGCAAAATTGTTGTCTAAAATTCAACAATGCCTCATCAGTCATAACATCATGATATATACTTGGACAGATTCAAAGGTAGTCCTAGCCTGGTTACAAGGAGAGCCAGGACGATGGAAGCCTTTTGTCGCCAACAGGGTGCGACAAATATCAAGCATGATACCTACAAATAGCTGGCGTTACGTCAAGTCAGCAGAGAATCCAGCGGACTGCGCAAGCCGCGGATTGGGTATCGATCAACTGAAAAACCATTCGCTGTGGTGGGAAGGACCGTCGTGGCTACGGAACTACGACCCTGACCATGAAGCTGGGCAAGCAGTGTTTACCACAGACGAAGAAGCAAGAAAAACCAAGCAGCTTATTAATCACACATCGCAGCAAGAAAGCGATAACATTTTGGGTGAATTATTAGCAAGATATAGTTCACTCACCAAACTAACAAGAGTTTTAGCATGGATATTAAGATTTATGAAGCAAGCGAGATACAAGAAAAACCGCATGCAAACTTATTTTACATTACAAGAATTAGTAAATGCTAAGCACAAAATAATTTTATATGTACAGCAGAGAGAATTTGCCCAGGAAGTACATAATTTACAAGAAAATAAACCACTATCAGCAAAAAACAAGTTATTGCAATTAAATCCATTCCTTGACAACGAGGGACTTCTCAGAGTCAGAGGAAGGCTAAGCAAGGCCAACATTAACCAAGACATGATGCATCCGATTATCATAGCTCACGAAGGACACTTAACAAACTTAATTATAGATCAAGCACATAAACTTACCTTCCATGGAGGAGCACGGGTGACATCAGCATTCATTCGCAAGAATTACTGGATCATAGGAGGTAATCGGGCGGTTAAAAAGCGCATACGGACCTGCATTACTTGTCGTAAACAAAATCCAAGCAAGATGACACAGTTGATGGGTGATTTACCTACGCAGAGATGTAACGTCGCAAAGCCCTTTGAACATACAGGCGTCGATTTTACCGGACACGTGCTCATAAAAGCCAACAAGGGTCGTGGAATTAAGACCACAAAGGGTTACGTGGTGGTATTTGTCTGTATGGTGACCAAGCTCGTTCATATAGATTTGGTCTCAGACCTTACATCATCAGCATTCATAGCTGCATTGCGAAGAATGGCTGGAAGAAAGGGCTCGCCAAAACACTTGTACAGCGACAACGGTACAAACTTTGTCGGCGCCAACAAAATTTTACAAGAAGAATTGGAGCAGATACAAGAAACATTCAATCAAGATTTCATCAAGGAAATTACTAGCATGGAGATCGAATGGCATTTTAATGCGCCCTCATGGCCTACAGCAGGAGGGCTGTGGGAGGCTGCGGTCAAAAGTTTAAAATACCATTTAAGAAGAGTCGTTGGAGAGCAGAAGCTCACCTTTGAAGAGTTCAGCACAGTTCTGGCCCAGTTAGAAGCAGTACTTAACTCGAGGTTTATTAATGTGTTCAAGTGCTGATAGAATGGCTGTAGCTTCGGCTGTGAATATGCTAGAATATTTGTTGATTTTGGATCCTCCACCTATTTTCAAAGTAGAATCGTATAAGGCTATGGATGTACTGCCAGATATTTTAGATCCATCTGTGTAGACATGTCTATAATCTGCCCAGTGAGATAGTTTGTCGTAAACTTCATGTTTTTCAGACAATTCTTTATCAACTATAATATCCATCTGTGGGTATTTACTTTTATATGTTCCCTGGTAACAAGGCCATTCATTTGAGGAGAAGATGTTCATTGACTCTATATATTGTGTTATTTCAGAAAAATCTTGAAGAATAAAGCAACGATCGGGAAAGTTTTTAAGAAGGTTGAGTTTAATAAGAAGAGGATGTGATTTAATGGCAGCTAGTTTGAGGAGAAATTTTGATTTTAGGAATCTAAAGCGGTATAATAAAGGAGGAATATTGCATTCTAGCTGCATAGAAACAATGGGAGTTGTTTTAAAAGCACCGGTTATAAGGCGTAAGTTACTATTCTGGATTTTCTCTAATTTGTCTATTAGCTTGCCATTGGAAGCAAAACAAAGAAAACCATACTCAAAATGACTCCTTACCAAAGATTTATAGAGCATTAACATGACTTTAGGGTCTGCACCCCAATAAGTTCTACATAGGACTTTTAAAATGTTAGTAGCCCTACGAGCTTTGCATACCATATAATCGACATATTTATTCCAGGATAAATTATTTGTAAAAATGATACCTAAAAACTTCGCTTCTGTAACTACTGGTATTGTGATTTTGTCATAACAAATTCTAATATTATAAGATTTATTCTTGCCAAATATCATGACTTTGCTTTTAATTGCATTTATGTCTAAATTTAAATAAGAAAAATAATGCTGAAGTTTTTGCAATGCATTATTTAAAGTTAATTCAACATGTTTTATATTGTTTCCACTACAGTAGATAGTCAAATCATCAGCATATTGCAGGTTTACAACATTATCTAAAACAAAATTTAATCTGTGAATGTAAAGCAAAAATATCAAAGGACTCAAAATACTGCCCTGACAGGTTCCTTTATAGGAATATCTTGGCCCAATAAGCTTCCGGTTATGTTTAACATAAACTTCCCTGCCATGTAAGAAGCTAAATATCCAATTAATCATTTTTCCAGGTATGCCAAGAAGAATAAGTTGCTCTGTGAGAATGTTATGATCAACATTATTAAAAGCACCAACTATATCCAAAAAATACACAAACAGTTGTCTCATTGTTATGAATACTTTTTTGAAGATCAAGATGTAAAGTGCTTATACTTTCACGGGCTGAATAGCCTCTGCGAAAGCCATATTGATTGGATGGTAATAAATGATGCTTTTCAATGTAAAATTCAAGTCTTTGTTTTAAGAGCTGCTCAAAGACTTTGCCAATACAAGAAGTGAGAGCAATGGGACGGTAAGAATCAGGATTAAATTCCTCTTTATCTTGCTTAAGTATTGGGATAAGGCAGTCTGTTTTCCATTGAGAAGGAATTTCGTTATTTAGCCAAAGAAGATTAAAAATGTGAAGTACAATATTAAGAGATTTGGAGTTAAGTTTTTTAAGAAAAGTATAAGGTACACCGTCCAATCCATAAGCTGTATCTTTTCTTGAGGATATTGCTGATTTGAGTTCTTGATAAGAAAAGGGTTCTATTAGAAAACTGGTTGTGGAATTAGAGTTGCTGTCTCCATTAAAGTGTTCAGTCATATAATTATCAACATAGTCTGGTGTATATTTATTTAAGAATTCGTGTATCCAATTACTATTGTTGTTACTCATAAATTTGCTATAAGTGAAGGTTTTATTAAATTTTTTCATATTATTCCAGATTATGGATAATGGAGTGGTTCGATTAAATGACTCACACAGGTGGGCCCAACTAGCATCTCTTTCCTTCTTCAAGGTAATTTTTTTTAAGGCCTGTAACCTTTTAAAATTAAGGAAATTAGCTTCAGTAGGATCTCGTTTAAATTGTAAATATGCTTGCCTAGACACTTCAACAGCTGATCTACATTTTTGATTCCACCATGGGAGGTGAGCTCGAGACTTCTTTCTATTGCATGTTGAAAATGGTCTGTTACGTTTTTGATGTATTGGTAAGGACTTTTCAATTGCAGAATGTAGTATATAACAGAATTCATTGTAGCTAGCTTGAGGATCCAAAGGATTTATTGTGTAATTATTAAGTGCACTGTCAACTTCATTAGAATATTTATCCCAGTTGACTAATTTATAACTAGGGAATAAATGTAAATCATTACCAACACTGTTATTATTGTTGTTACTATTACAATTAAAGATAATTTTTGTGATTACAGGTAAATGATAGCTACCAAGCGGATCATCATGAACAGACCACTCACAAGAAAGAGCTAATGTTGGAGATACAATAGTGAGATCTAAAGCATTTGGACGCCAGGTCATGGAGCCCACAGTAGTTACCTGACCATTATTAAGTAATACCAAACCATTTTCATCAATGACGTCCAAAATGTCTCTACCACGTGCATCAGTAGAGTTACATCCCCAGGAGATGTGATGTGCGTTAAAATCACCAGCTAGTATTAAAGGATGAGGAATACTTTTAATGAATGAATCCAATTTATTTTTATTAAATCTAGGAACTGTATGACTTGGGCAATACATACTAACAATGCTGATGACATGACCAGCAACATGCAATTGAACACAAATATTTTGTAAAGAGTCATCAAAGAAAGTATTAAGTTTAGAATATTTAATATTATTGTGAATGAGAATGGCTACTCCATTATGTTTATTACCAGTATCATTACGCTCTATTTGGTATCCTCTAAGTTTAAATGGTTGTTCTGGCCTAAGCCAGGTTTCAGATAAAATAGCTATATGTATGTTGTTATCTAGTAGAAAATTATGTAAAAGGAGTTTATTACATAGTATACTTTGTGCATTCCATTGTATCACGTTAATGTCCATAATTAAATGTTGTTTGAATTTTTATTAAATGTTTCATTTATTATTTTTTTGATGCTACTAGAGCTAACATTTTCTTTATTTTTGTGTAAAGTAATGATCTGTATGACAGATTGAACGAGCATGTTCATGAATTTATCTGAATTTAGAATGTTTTGAAAGTTGTCTGATGAAGAAAGAGATGGAAAAGATTTTTCGTTTACAATATCTGAGTATTTATATGACATGGCCTTTTTTTTCAATTCCGTGATTTTTTGTTTTTTAACTGGGCAGACAGAAGATATAGCAATATGATTGCCTCCACAGTTGTAGCATTTTGCATTGGCTGAGTCAATGGTACACATTTTAAAATTGTGATTTTCTGTGCAGATGGAGCATTTTTCTGTATTTTTACAATATTTAGCAATGTGTCCATACCTTAGGCACTTTAAACATTGTTTTACCGGTGGGACGTATGTATTGACCTCGTGGCGCCAGTGATCCAGGTAAACATGGTCGGGCAGCTGAGTGGCTGAGAACGTTACGGCCACAGTCTGCGTCGGCTCCAACTTCACTGCACCTCCAATTCTTACCCGTCGCATAAATCTTCGAACTTGTATGATGTTCCTGGTGCTGGCCAGAAGAGAATAAATTTTCTTGTTAGACAATTGTATGGGGACCCTAGTTAGGACCCCAGTGGTCTCCGTGGCAGAGGCAGGTATAGAGGTTTTTAATTTATGTTCTGCAGTTAATTTACTCCCCTGGAGGAACATGTTGGCATTGTTGGCATTATCGAAGACAATGCCGACTTTAAATTTATTTATGGTGCGTAAGTGTTGGACGCCGCTTATACAATCCCTCCGGATTGCGCGCGAGATGCCCATTCGGGTGCCTTCGGTGATTGGTTGGTTAGCTTCAACATGTGAAAGGAATACAATGTATTCTACATTACCAATACTGTTATCAGGATACTTCCTTATGTAGTTCGGTGCATTATATGGAACGTAGTCCAGCTTTTCATCAATTGACGACGACGAGTCTGACTCTGTAGACGAGTCGTCGACGATGGAACTTTCCTCCTCTTCTTTTTTTTTCCTTTTGCGCCCGCTTTTCCCCATATTTACAATAATTACAGTGACACTGATATAAATAAGCTATTTACAACTATTATTTATAAAGTTCTAAGGATTATTTAATTAATTAATAAAATTAGCTTAGAAATTGCCGCCTATTTGTTCGAACGATTCCCGCGCCTCGTTGTTTTTTTTACTACAAAGTTTGCGTTTAGTTTTAAACATTGTTCTATTTTTACATTACATGAATGTTTTAGTAAAAAATGTAAATTATTGTTTTTGAAACTCCATGTTAATTTTAGAATGGAAAGTTTTAATCCAACATGATTTATAAACTGAAATGACTAAATACAAACATAAAATCCCACACTATACTTCTACAACATTACTAAGTACAAAACGCAACGTGCATACTTTTTCTGCGTCGCGTTATGTGTCACAGACCCATAAAAAAAAAAAAAAAAAAAGTGTCACAGACAATAAAATGGATGTTTAAGGCTCCAAAATATATTATGTATCTCATAAAATGTCATACCAAAAAGAGATAGATATATATTTGGAGCCTCCCTCTAACCATGTTATAATGGCTAAACTCTAATCTGTGTCTGGTAGGTACTATGTTTTTTTTTTCTAAGCAGATCTAAAGAGGATGACCTAAACCGTGCGAAGCCATAAAAAAAAAAGGGATGAAGGATGACCAAGTGTCCAGTAAGTAAATTACATACTTACTTACTGGACAGTAGGAGATTCCAAATTTAAAATCTCGCTTCTTACCGGACAGTTGTGAATAGTCTCCGGTAGAGTTCACTTTCTGGATACTTTTTAGAGATGTTATGTCAACATTACATACCATTTTTGAGAAAACTCTTTTACGTTATCTATTAAATGAGCACAAGACACGATAACCCGCACAATTACAACTAAAACTTTAACAACTAAAGTTCTACAATAGGATTAGAGGCTAATTCTGTTTGTGAGTTTGGATGTAACGGGTGATCTTAGGAACTACTGGTCAGATTCCGAAACTTGTTTCATTGGGCTAACTATCTCCAAGTGTCTTAAATGGATAGATAAGATACTCTTCATTATGTACATCATAAAAATTACAGATAGGTACAATAATGTAAACATTTTACAAGGCTCAAGGTTTTTTTTCTTAGACAATGACAAGCCTAGTTTTCATTTTAAGTTATTGCTGGAGCTAGGAGTTGTAGGTTGTATAGATTTGATTACCTTCTCCGAAACCATTTTATTTTTCTATGTTCCAGAACAGTCTAATAATCGCGAAATGACGGGAAGCCGGGCCTGAACATTCAGTTTGCTTTTGATGCTCGCGCCGGCAAGAAGCTTGACAATGCTTTCAACATATTATGTAGTCGCTAAGCCGGCGACGTCTAGTCCTGGCGTCAGACTAAAGCTCTGACGGCCTCGAATAAAACCATATTTTGCTACTGCGAGCCTGGACACTGACGGCGGGTAACCCTCAGCCCTCGGGTAGCAACCATACCCTCCGAGGTTGGCGTCTACAGCAAGCCTGATACTCTGACAGCGGCGGGCGGCTTCTCTGCAATGTGCGAGCTTAAGACCCGGAACGTGCATTTTATCACCATCTTACCTCGGCTTCTCTAAAGGAATAAATTTTATCATCCCATCCCTTGCCTTTTTTCTTTTAAACTAAACCTAATGTGACCTTCCTTCTTTCTTAGCTAGGAAAATGTAACGTTACAATATTTAAAACGTTCTCATAGGATAATCGAAGTTGAAAAAAATCGCAACTACGTCATAAATGGTAACAAAATAACTTAGGTACTCATAATGGTGGTTTAGGTAATAAACCTACAGCACGGACACGAAACTTTGTATACGCGTTCAACGTTGATGGATAAACCAATTTTTTTTTTCTTATTTGAATAAAAACTAGATTTAGCCGAGTTATAACTGACGAAAATTTAGGAGGGTCTCACTCCAACAGCACGCATAACTTTTTACAGAGTAGTCTGATTCAAATGATGATTGTGGAAAGCGTATATCTTTAAAAATGTAAGATTTCCAACTAAAAATCAAAGCGTGAAATCGTCAACCCAAACTGTTCACAAGTAATCGTTAGTACGATTCGCCGCCCGCATACACGCATCACTTTTGTAGACTTCAGTATTCAGTCAAAATTACTAGGAGACCATTAAATAAAAGGACCTCTCGCTACGTAACTCTCGATGTCATAGGCGGCCGTAGCTATGGAGCCATGACGTCACGTGTTTCGTAGCCAGGACTTTCAGAACGAAACTTTTGAATACGCGTTCAACGTTGATGGATAAACCATTTTTTTTTTATTTATTTGAATAAAAGCTAGATTTAGCCGAGTTATAACTGACGAAAATATAGGAGGAGATTCTCACTCCAACAGCACGCATAACTTTTTACAGAGGAGTAGTCTGATTCAAATGATAATTTTGGAAAGCGTATTATCTTTAAAAATGTAAGATTTTCCAACTAAAAATCAAAGTGTGAAATCGTCAACCCAAACTGTTCACAAGTAATCGTTAGTACGATTCGCCGCCCGCATACACGCATCACTTTTGTAGACTTCAGTATTCAGTCAAAATTACTAGGAGACCATTAAATAAAAGGACCTCTCGCTACGTAACTCTCGATGTCGTAGGCGGCCGTTGCTATGTAGCCATGACGTCACGTTTTTCGTAGCAAGAACTTTCAGAATGAAACTTTGAATACGCGTTCAACGTTGATGGATAAACAAGTTTTTTTTTTCTTATTTGAATAAAAACTAGATTTAGCCGAGTTATATATAACTGACGAAAATTTAGGAGGAGGGTTTCACTCCAACAGCACGCATAACTTTTTACAGAGGAGTAGTCTGATTCAAATAATGATTTTGGAAAGCGTATATCTTTAAAAATGTAAGATTTTCCAACTAAAAATCAAAGCGTGAAATCGTTTACCTAAACTGTTCACAAGTAATCGTCTCTGCGATTCGCCGCCCGCATTCACGCACCACTATTGTAGACTTCAGTATTCAGTCGAAAGTACTAGGAGACCATTAAATAAAAGGAACTCTCGCTACGAACTATGGGCGGCCGTAGCTATGGAGCCATGACGTCACGTGTTTCGTAGCAAGGACTATCGGAGAAAGTTTCGTAAAGTTTTTAGTAAGTATGAACTAGAACTTGAAATGAAAAGGTATAATGAAAAGTGCTACTTAGTTGAAACAAAGATATCGGTAATTAACGGATAGAATAAGGATTGAGATTTTATTGAAGTAAACGGTGCTATTGCATATTTTTTTGATCTTTTAAAAATATTTCACTTTTTATGACATGCACGCCGTCCATAACTTTTACAAGTTTTATACCATTTTATGAGTAGCAGTATTATTTTTTTTTTCACTGTGCAACATTATTTATGAAGTAATGGCAAAAATTCATCATCATCATCATTTCAGCCGAAAGACGTCCACTGCTGGACATAGGCCTCCCCCAAGTGTCGCCACATTGACCGGTCCCTTGCGACTCGCATCCACCGGACTCCCGCAACCTTCACCAGGTCATCGGTCCACCTAGTGGGAGGTCTTCCAACGCATCGTCTTCCGGTTCGCGGTCGCCACTCCAGAACTTTCCGGCCCCAGCGGCCATCCGTTCTGCGAGCAATGTGCCCTGCCCATGGCAAAAATTACATTAAAATAATGTTTCATTACTAATCATCTCTTCCAAAGTTTTAGGCATTTTTGAACTTTAAATGATTAGCAAAAGGTTTCATCCTGCGGTATCACCTATGATATGAAATTTCAGCACATTCGTGCTGTAATTCGTTTTCAAATTTGCTTAAAATGATTTAATCTGAGATTTTATTTAAAAAAAAAACTAACTCAAAAACTACTGAATTCCGGTAGAACTAATTACTTCCATTTTGACCCTAATAAAACGTCCTGCAAGGAATAGATCGAGTTACTAGTAACCCTGTATATAGATACCTGCCCTAAAGGATAAAATGTACTCTATGTGTTAATCCAAACACTAACTTTTTTATAATTTTAGGATTCAACTGTCTGTTGTTTCTTTTTCCATTGCACTTTCATGGTGCTTACTAGGTCATGGTTCCTTAATACATTTTAGCCGAACGCTGAGGTCAACGTGGCGTTGTCGGACAATGACCGGCCTGAAAACTTTCAGTATCGGATCGACTCTCGTCGCACGAGGCTGCTACGAAATTTGTAGCCACGTAGCGCGTAGCGGCGTAGTCGCTACAGTTCGCTACAACATCGTAGCACCATAATTTCTTATACTTTTCTCATTTGCCTGGGAGATACATTTAATGATATTTTTATGTTAGGCAGATGCCATGCAGCGATTGGATATGTTGATTGATAAATATTATTAGTCAAAACATAAACATATCGAAATCTAAACTGGAGATGAGTTTAACTAGTTTTACTAAACCTAAAAGATTATTTAGTGAATTATTAAAGACTTACAAAAATGATGACGCACCTAACAATACTTTAATGGGTGAAGAAAAAAACAATTCAACTAGTAAACTGCACAAGAAACTCGTCAAAAAATATTTTGAGAAATTTATTTTGCCTAACTAAAGTACGAAAAGCACAGCTTTTATAGAGATAATACCAAGCTCTTCAGTGAGAAAAGTTTGTTGTTGTTTTCGTTAAACCACGTGTTTTCTAAAATGAGGATAAACACCACGCCCCTAAGGCAACCCCTATGTTCTGTCTCAGCCTTTCGAATGTTCTCTCTCTCGACGCTCCGCCCACTAAGGAGCTTTCCTCTTGCACTTAACTTAGCTTATCCCTTCAATGTCCTCTTAAACTTATGCGTCCCTAGTACAAAGTAGACATTTTCCGCTCTAATCGGGATTTTCAGAAATCTATTAGCCAGGCGCGAATTAGTTTTTCGCGTTTTCCGCTTATCCTTCCTCTAATCCCGTCGCCCCGACAGCTTTTCGGTTGAATTCCATTGCAAAGGATTTTTCTACTATCCCTGTAGAGATATGCTGTCCTAGTACTTTCGACCGGAGCACTGTAGGTTTCCCCTTTGTGTCGTTGCTAAGGCATGGTTGCTAGCGCCATCCCCCGACCCCGTTTTTCACACGACTTTCCTTGGATTTTCCTCAGTGTCCTTTTCGTTATGCTGTCCTGGTATGTGTGATCGGATTGCGCTTTCCTTTTGTAAGGTAGAAGGTAGCGCCTAAGGTTACCGTCGCCGTTAGCTAAATAGAAACTTTTATAGAAGCTTTTCTTTATTTATAACTAGCTGTTCCCGGCATGCATTGCAATGCTCTTTTTCCTACCCTACCTACCTGCTACCCTACCTACCTACTACCCTACCTACCTACTACCCTACCTACCTACTATATACCCTACCTACCTACTACCCTACCTACCTACCACCCTACGTACCTAACTAAAAATTTCTCACCGTTTAAACCTTCCCTGGGCTTCCACAAATATTTCAAGACTAAAATTATCCAAATCGGTCCAGCCGTTCTCGAGTTTTAGCGAGACTAACGAACGGAAATTCATTTTTATATATAGATATGTCACCGTAAAATTGTCAAACACGTTATATTACAATATAACGTGTTTCTCTCTAGCGATATTGTAATATCTCGAATTATTGTCAACTGAACATACGGAAGTATCTCTGCCCCCATAATCGAGACTTGGGGCACCCCCCCGTTAGGTTAGTTAGGTTCCTTTAAACCCTGCACCCGGAAATAGGGGCCCCGCGAAGCGGGGCTCCGTCGACTACGCTTTTTATGGGAATATGAAATGTTTTAAGGTTAGGTTATATTAATCGATATTTCTCAGGAATGGTACAGTATCTTTTCATGAGAGTGGTACCACTGGGCAAGGGGGACCCCTCCTTCTCTCCACACTGCGTGAGTTGACTACCATCGCATGCATTTCATGAAAAATAATGCGTTTTATTGTAAGCAGTATGTTCATTTGACAATAATTCGAGACTTTACAATATCGCTAGAGATATTACAATATAACGTATTTGACCATTTTACGGTGACAGATATAGTTTTTCACAGTTGCATTTTTAGATAATCCTTAAATCGGTCAGTCCATGTCCCCCACATTTCGACAACCTCACGAGCCATGTCAAGATACTTGACTTTAATTGATTGCTTAAGCTTTTATTTAACTTGCTTCGTAAGTTAGTTTGTTAGTATGTATTGGTTTAATCTTGCAACTGAATTCCAAACCGGCTGTCTTCAGCCGCTTGAGCTGTGTTACACAGACCTTTGGTTCTAGTGACAAAACATTTTTATGACAGACATAACTTCACCCTGATGTCAAATTGCCCTGGCCTGGCATGTTGCCTCCTCACGAAAGAACTCTAGTACGGAGACAAAACTTTGTACGAGTTCAATGTTGACAGAGAAACCTATGTTTTTTCTTTTAACTTCAATAACAGGTTTGTTAATTTTGAAAGGTTCTCAATTATTATTTAATGATTTCTTACTTGTTACCGATTCATGAATTCATATTTTAGAATTACAAGAATCAGGTTAATTAAATCATTAGTGTTGTATTCTACCCGTCCAAGTGTGTATCTTTGTATGCTTATAGTAGCTGCCTATTCTGCTTATTTAGGTTATTTGACATACGATACGATGACTTGGCAATTTAAAAAAAAACAAAACTTTCAGCAAAATTGTAGTCTAGTTACATCACATTAACAAAAATTAGAGATAAGGGAAAACAATCAAATCAAAGAATTATAGTAAACTTCCAGAGGGATGTGTACATTTTCTTTCACCGGTTCTTCAGTGCTTAAGAATTTCGTCCGCCTCGTTGTACTTATGGTTCCCTAGTACCAAAGTATTGCGATCACCCCCAACGCGACAAACGAGCACATCGTGGGGTACAACATTTGTCGTCCGCCAGGTGGCGTCCTCCTCGAAGCTTCGCCGTTCGTCAAGAGATTCCAAATGAAACGATGTTGAACCAAACTTTTCTCAAACTCTCTACACACTTATGCTACCCTGGTAATTGAATATTGGAGTCTCCCCCAAAGCACCGCGCCTTTGCTTAACTGAGGCGCCGCCCAAGCGGTGATATTTCCATCTGCACGTTGCAGCTTCTGCTATCCTAGTATTTAGTGCCGGAATGTAGAAGACTTTGGCAACGGTGACGTAACCATCTACATCCCTGCTCACGAACGTTTGGCTACGAACTGACAGAGACTAAAGACGCTGGTTGCCGCCGCGATACTCCCCCCGCACTTCGCCGTTTTCGCGCATGGCAAATAGTCGCCGTACTTATGTTTCATTTTCACGACTGACAAATCCGTCGCTTTGTCCTTTTCATTCCATATACTTGTGTGAAAAAGCTTGAGTGCAGTTTTTATTTGAGTATAGTAGGCTAGTCGAAATAATTTTCCATATCCCAGGAGTTTATGTTCTTAAAACTTTTGTTTTGGTTTCTGAAGCATTTGGACGCACATAACATTATTTGAGCTTTTACATTCAACAAACTTAGTTGAATAAAAAAACTTGTATTTTAATATATTTAAAAAATACCAACTATTTCTAACACTTCGTCAAATTATGTACTTAAAAATATTCTCATGATCCTTTACTGAAAATATGAACCTAGTTTTATGTTCTTTTCACGCTTTCAACGAATATCATTTTAAAAATACCTAACGATCTGGCATTGTCCCTGTCACTTATATCGTACTTATAAATCCCGAAATCCTTTTTAGGGCTTTACTATTACTTACAGTCGGGTTTTCATTTGGCTAGGAAATAAACACACCGTAAAAAAGTCGTTCAGAATGAAATTTAACAAAAATAAAAGAACTACAAACAAGTTGGTTCAGTTGTATCCTAGTAAGAAAATACCTCTATGGTTTACGAACGTGCACTTAATTAAGTTAATTTTAATTATAACAGGACCTTGTTTACAACGTGGAAGTGCGTATCGGTTTTTATTTTATTAAAATTCACTGATTTTCTTCCGTTCCCGTGCAGTCACCCCTAAAGTTTCTTTCAATCTTCATTATTGCATGGTACCCTAGTAATTGGATGCTGAAACCTCCCCCAACACGCCATTGACGAAGCGAAAATCTTCCCTATCGCGAAAACCACGCAACGACCACGCTCCACGCTGGTCATGTTACCCTAGTACTTTCCTTTTAAATTCTGAAACGTCCACAGGCGTTGCGTCACTAGTGACGTCACATAGAAACTGAGAGCGAATGGAACGCCATCTGTACAAAATAAGTTGTAGGTACTGTTGCCGTTCATTGAAACAATAGTATTTTGGGCATGAATATTTTTCAATTCTTTCTAGTTGTGTTACGTTGACTAATGTCAAAAGAAAACTCATAAACCAGTGTAATGATATTAACGAATTAATTGGAATGGTACAGAACATTCCCACTAGTGCGACAGAAATTCATAATACTAACCGCCGCGCTGGCTGGCCGTTTGCGATACGTTCATCAATTTATTCTATTATTTTACTATTTAATATTCAATTTTTTACCGTACTGTACTTTTACGAGATTATTTAAAAACGCTTTTACTGATAAACGTACATTGTATTCAAAGTCATTACAATAGTTCAAATACAGAACCCCTGGATCATACCCTGTACAAACCCTCTGGTGCAAACTGCAAAGCCAACCCCAATTAATTTAAGTACCGTCACAAGAAGTATTGAACATGACGCATGTATCAGCACTATTCAACTCAACCATTTTGAAGGGAATTAAATGACCCGACACACGCGCCACCATCAGCGGGACATTTGAGTGAGCATGACATACTCATAACCGCCAGGGCATATTCAAGTCAAAAAATAAAAACGTAGGTTTCCAGCGAATGATAGCATTCTACGAGTAGTACATAGCACTCACACAATATGGGATATGAGGTTAATAATAATAAAGATATTGAATTTATACAATGCAAAAATAGTTGTACAATCTTCAGCAGCTCCAACAATACAATTAGTACTTGGGGTCAACGCAACACGTTTTTTATTTATTTCTTATAACGTGTCGTATTAGACCCCGTTCCTACTATGTCATGACGACAAATAATCGTGTAATTTTAAGTGTCGTGGTTTGTGTATTTAAATGAAGGTGTTCACATATAGGACGATATGATGATGACTGTCGTCCATGAATTTACCCAACTAAATATCAACGATAAATTAATCGTCACGGCATAATGGGAACGAGGCCTTATATGGCGCGACGGTAGCAACCGTACGTACTCACTGAAGCACTTGTTGTTCAGGACTTGTTGCCGATCCTGAACATTTCACTGAAAAAGTTACTAGAGCGTCATAAACTATGAAGGTAGTACAGTCTTCCCGCATGGTTCTGTAAAACCTGCCAACGTCTGACTTTTTAGGATGGTTTGCGATGGTTGGTATGTTGGTACAGCGAAATGCAGCCTAACACATTTTATATGAAATGGGTTTTAAGATTCAAAATTATTTTTTACACGACGATTGAACTGCCAAAGAAGAAGCACCGTTGATGTTCATCTCATCATGCGAATCTGAACCAAAATGACCGAAACAGGCAAACCTTGATGAAGATGTTTTGGGCTTTTACATTAATTTGACCTGGCAATTCTGGCTTTCTTATTAAATAAAGTATAATTCATTTTGTTAAATCTGAATAAAGACTTTGGTTTACGCTTGAGTTTGAGATAATATTCTTTTGATTCATTTAAAATAAGCAAAGTAACAACCATGTAAACTCTTTTTACCCGACTACGGCAAAGCCAAAAGGAAGGGTTATGATTTTTATTTAGTTAGTCTAAGCCGTTAGCGACGAGTAAAAGGACATGGACAAATTTTGGAAAAGTCCTTTAAGTTTAGTCAAACGTTGTCTCTACTCTAAATTTGGAAAATTTTGTTCGATACCTTCACAGCTATGATGCTCTAGTAACTTAAACGCTCCACCCGTCGTGCGTGGAAAAGAGCTTCATCGGATAGATACTGTAGTTATTGTGGATTAAAAAGAATTTATTGTATTTCGCCTGCTTACTGCCCACCTACTAACAGCCTATTACCCATCTACTTACTCACCTACTACCCCACCTACCCACTTACTTACTACCTGATGTATTGTTTGTGTTTTTATACTTTATAATCTCTGAAATGTTAACATACCAACTTTCTCTTCAAGTAACTGTAGGGCCATTACGTGGAGGTTTAGCAATCCTAGTCACCCTGAAATTTGAATTATTTAAGGCATGTCTGTAGATTTTAACCTTTATAATCTTTGGTTACTTTTGTAATGTCAGATTATGACATGACAAGCCGAGATTTATTGCTGGAGCTAAGAGTTGCAAGTAGATTTGATGTAAGACCTTCTTCAAAACCGTTTTATAATCTTATATGTTCTGGAACAATCTAGTCAAAATTATAATCGCGAGATGACGGGAAGCCGTGCCTGAAATTCAGTCTACGTTGAGAGCTCGGACGAGTGACAAGTCCAAAAAGTTATATGAGTGAACCGGAGGGCAGTTCCTCCCTGAGAAGTTTAAAGACCTCCCTCTTGGCTGCAGATTAAAGAATGTCACCATCGCTGTGAGAGGCATCGCACAGCGCATCGTCCGCGGCATCTTTAACGTCTGATGCCCGGGCTACACGAGCCTGACTTAAGACTGTTGTTACTACTTACTGCCAACATTCTGCCTATTTGCTACCGACCTACTATTACTCATCTATTTCTCAAGCGCTTACCAAAGCGCAGAGATGTACCAAAAAGATTTTAATAAAAAGAAACCTGTTGCTCAACATAACCTCATTTTGGTGTAACCTACACTATAATACTCACAATTCTTAAATGAATTATTAATCCACAAAAGATACGGTCTCCGTTGTAGCTCTTTTCCACGCATGACGGGTAGAGTAGACCGCCACGTTGCAAAATTACTAGGGAATCATAGATGTGAACGTATCGAATAAAGCTTTCTCGCCAATTGTGACTCTAACTGTAACCGATACGTGAGACTGAAAGTTTCTTACACTAAACAAACTTTTAAAGTAACTGTTTTTGTTTTTGGGATTACAAGATAAACAAAACTGATAAACTAAATACAACAAAATGACAAAAGAAGAGAAAGACGCGAGAGGGACAGGGGGGTGTGCCAGTATTACTAATTATCCACAAATTACATATTTTTGTGCCATACAATTATCATGAGAGGCAAACCTATTAGTCTTAATTAATCATCTTAATAATTACATACTTATCACTGACTCATAATAACAATAATACACTCATACAGTCACATTACATACACAACATTACTAATTTAGTTCATTCAATCCAATTCATAACAATTTAACATACTTGAATTAAAAAGAAGAAAGTGTATCTGCAATAACTTGTTTACACACAATAACAACAGAATATAATAACAATATTATCACTTTTAGACTAGTGTTTCTACTATACTGACTTTCACTGTTATATCTAAACATTTCTCACAAGCCATAAATAAATCTTCTACATAATATCATTGACTATTTTCAAAATAATTATTATTTATAAAACGATTATTTTGAATGTAGTCCATTTCGCGGTTAAAACTTTGCCCAACGTGGATGATAATTATATTTATTGTCCATCGCTTTCCAACCAATATGTTAGTCCTACTTCAACCCCATAGTTTACTGTCTACCTATATTCACACAAACAGGGGATAGCTATGTGGTTTTATATCTTCTTTCAACTTTTCGCTTCATTGAACAAGGTGAAACAGAAACATAGCAGGCGCGAAAGGCAAGTCCATTTTCCACCCAACACCACCGCTGTGGTATGGGGTGCCAAGTAAACTCGCCCGTTCGCCTTTCCACGGCGTCGTGAATCGGAGCATGCCCTTTTAACTTATGCTGCCCTAGTATGTTTTACCGGAATCTTAAAGAATCCCGCGAGTATGACGTCATTCTACTGACGTCACTTGGAAACCGGATAATATTTTCTGACTGAATCAATTTTTAACGCTTTAAAAAATAAAAATCTGTCATAAAAGTTTTCCCTGGCTTTCATTTCCATGCACGCATTAAAAAGGCACTCTAATAAAAATATTGCTAATCAGTCTAAATATTATTTACAGAATCCTCGGGATTTTTTTGTACCCAGCACATTTCCCGGATTTTCACAGCAAAGCTTTTCCATTTTATGCTTCCCTAGTGTTTTATACCGAAACGTTTCGGTTTCGGGCTCGTTGCCACATTGCAATACGGGGCTCTTTTCTCAAAACACTACGTACGATACGGGCTTGTAGAACTTCTTTAGCGTCTGGCAACCTGGTACATTTGACGGGAATATTGAGTTGCTCGGCCGCCACAGATGAAGTTGCATGCCACGCTAACAAAATATTCGTTTGGGTAGCCCGCAAAATTCAAATTTTCTTACGATTTTTTGCAAATTTGCAGTCGTGCTAGATTGTATGATAATTAAAATATTGTTCGCGACTGTAAGACGTATAGTCACAGAATTAAATCCTCAATACAAACCCTCCAAGTTCATAAAGGTCTAGGAACTGTTTTTCCAAGGTCAAAATCGTTCCTCAACTTTTATAAACTTGGGCTACCCTGACCGCTTTCACCTTAAAATAAGGTAATTCTACCGTTCAATAAGTTAAATATTGGTATTTGGTATTGGTATTGGGATAGATACATTGGTAATTAGTAATTTTTTGTAACTTGCATTTTTAATTAAAGTTTAAAAATGGCATAAAAATATTCAGTTATTTCAAAATATCTGAATTCTTTGAACGATCATACAACATTTTCCTTTTTGCAATAATTTTTTTTCTACGCTCTACTATCGGCACTGCACTGCATATCGTTTTGTAAACAGTAAGTCCGTTCTTAAAGTTTTAGTTTCTCTCAAATAAATATTAGAACTTGAAATCGACCCTTTATTTATTTGCTGAGGTTCATCCACACGTTGGAGTAGGTCATGGTTCTTAAAAAGAGACAGGACTATAGAAGGCTGTACCAACGGCACCCTGCTTACTCGCTCACGCACTCAGCTAGTTAATTGAATCACCCCATCCCACTCAATTGAGGGTGCATCTGTGTGTTTTCAATTTGGTAGTGAGGGTCCGTACTAGTGAGTTTTCAAAGTATTTTCTGCTTTAATTTTATGGAAACCTGGTACATTTGATCGTAGTTCTGGAGACTTTGGGTAACTATTGTCACTACGGAACGCGTAGCAATAAAATTGTGTTCATGATTATTGTGTAATTTGTTGCAATGTTGTTTAATAGTAATTGAAATAATTTGATTTTGAACATTCATTTCATTACTATATAGTAATTATTAAAAACTAGAAAAACTAGTGGAAGTGAAAAAAGAATTACGAGTCACCCATTTTACCGATACCGCGTTGCCTAACCGTCATTCAGCCCATTTTACCGATACGCGTTGCCTAGCCGCCACATTTTGCTGAACAATTACTAGAGCCACATAAACTACGAAGGTAGGAAATACAGCCTTCCGTCAAAATTAATGTCGGAGTAAATTGAGTATCTTCATATTTTATGATGCTCTAATAACATCGCAACAAAATGCGATGGAATACGCATTTTAGTACTGACCAAGACCACCACGTACGAGAAAAGCGATGATGAGAAAAAAACTTGAATGGTGTCAAGGGACACCCGGATGGAACGAAGTTCTTTCGATTAACTAGTGAAGGAATTGTAATAAAATTTTATTTTTTTTAAGTTACAATAATATTTTTTTTATTATTAACAAATATAATGTTCGCTCAACAAAAATAATCGTCGCGACACCACACTGTTCAATGCGAAATAGAAATGAAACAAACGCATTGCAACCTTCATTTATTTTTAAAAAGTGTCGTGACAACTTTTTCGTAAGATTTTTTTCTAATAATAAGATTTCTTTAATATTATTGCACGATGATGAGAACATAGTAACTGGGTAAATTTCTCCTATAAATGTCTAGTAAATAAGAAAAATCTATAAAAAACAAAGTCAGATTAGTAACCATTTATAACTGAAAAACAGCTGGACCGACTCTAATGGATCTCCTCTTTGTTGTATTCGTTACGCCCCGAATAGCAGAATATCTATCATAAATCAGAAAAATTCACTACACGCTACTAATACTAATTATTGGTGGGTAGTATTTTCGTTCAATTATGAGACTTGCCGCCTTAATCCATACGGACAAAAACACCTAAACTTTACACATGAATTCACATCATTGTTTTACTTGTAAAAGTTCTCGCTACGAGCGTTTAAAACCTTCACGGAACTTAACGCTACGCGCGATTTGGCACGTACTCATAACTTTTGCTACCCTAGTATTTTTCCACCGGAACGCTGAGGCCATCCCAACTTTTCCGTCATTGAATGCGTCACAACATGACGTCACATAATATTGACCTCCGTAGGCGCCCGCCGCGTCCCGGTCATTGCTACGAGATCGATTGCTACGGGTTACGTATGCGTAGCTATTGCTACGAGTTTTCACCGCTACGCGTCGCCGGTGCATTACTACGTGTAGTTTCATGGTGTCAGGCGATTCTTAGTGCTCTAAAATTCATAAATGAAACGCATTTTTATCTACTCAAATAATTATAGTATTTAATAAATGTGCATGTCTTTTTGAACTTCGTTACTCATGTCACGATTTTTTCAAGTTTGTCAGATCGTCGGTCATTGACTAATAACATGTACTTTGAGATACCTGGGGATTCATCACGCAGAGTATGGACGAAGTCAGCAGTCTACGTCACGTCTGCAAGTGACAGCTGTTGATATTATAAATGATGCAGAAATGTCATCCGTCGAATTTGGTAGTCGTAGTTAACAAAACGATGGGCCGAGATTATCAAAGTTAGATCAGAATTGCGTAAAATACAAGAAAAGAAAAAATGCCAATTTGATTTTTGTTTTATTTTATACACAACATGTGCAATAGAATTCTTGAAACAAATGGAGTGGATGTTGTCCAAAATACAGCACACCTAGGGTAAACCGTTTATCACGAAAGCTCAATTCGATACCTTCAGAGTCTATGATGCTCTGGTAAGTTTTTCAGCAAAAACTGCCAGCTTAGAGACGCGTACTGAAAATTTTAGTCCTTACCGTTTGCAGCCAATTATTTATTTATTTCAAAACAAGATGATGAAATTACGTGTTATCTAGGATTTTTATTTTATTTTAGAATAAGTATTAATTAATTGCAGTGACCTTTTATTACTTTAAAAACCAAAAACATTATTGTTTTTCTGATCTCTCACAGCAATGATCAAAAGGGGAGTCTACTTACACGTGTACTCTTACTTATCTGTCTATTTCACTCGCACTATAGACCTACCGCATATATCTATCCTTCTTGTTTACTGGTTTACCTGTGTGCTTTCCACGGGGCAGTAAAGCTTTCTCTTGAGTTTCAACGACGGAAAATGTTAATATCTTTTAGTTCATGCTTTCCTAGTACAGTAAAAGTAGAGTTCTGAAGTCTACGGCCGTTTCACGTCGCTGCGAGTGCGTATCCACGAATTCAAGTCATATCCCTTTTTTTTACACGACCTGCCAAGGGAGTGTTTCATTTTTCGTGCGTGTTGTATGTTTATTTGTAAACCATAAAGTTTTTCCTCGTATCTTCAAAATGGCTGGATGGATTTCGACGATTAATGTGTCGTAGACTTGTCTCAAAAACCCAGGTGTCCTTAGATGGTTGTTTAAAAAAATGTTTTTTTTTTTTTTCAACCGAACCTACAGGAAACTAAAAGAGTTTTTTTCACAAACTTCTATGCAGATTTCTTTCCATAACTTAAATAAAGTGTTTGTTGAGTACAAATAAAATACATGGCAATATAATGTCAGTTTTTATTAAGCCGATTTCAAAATATTGTAAGTTGACGCAATCTCAAGGGTCCTATTATGCATACGATTCCTGACCTACCTCACTCCAACCCTAGTACTCCCCGTTAACAGTAGTATAATAGTACAAGTAAAATAAACCCCTTAAAACGTGCTCTCCTAGTACACATGACCGGAGCGCTGAAGCCTTCGACTGTTTGACGGTCGCTACGAATAATCACGTAATAGCAACAAGCCAAATTTCTATTACAAAGACATTAAACTATTTATTGATTTTAGTCTTTTAAATCTTTCTGACAAAAATGTTATGTCATCATTGTCATCACCATTTCAGCTAAAAGACGTCCACTACTGGACATAGACCTCTCCCAAGTGTCGCCACATTGACCGGTCCCGTGCGACTCGTATCCAGCGGATTCCTGCAACCTTCACCAGGTCATCGGTCCACCAGCTAGTGTGAGGTCTTCCAATGCGACGTCTTACGGTTCGCGGTCGCTGCTTAAGAACTTTTCGGTCCCATCGGCCATCCATCCTGCGGGCAATTTGCCCTGCCCCCTACTACTTAAGTTTGGCAATTCTTCAAATGTTATGCTTGCTTAGATAATTATCTATTGCGTGAACTGTCTGTAGAATCACATAAGATATAGAGGTGAGAAAAGTGAAGTTAAAATTTTCGATGTTTTCTTCATTAGTATTTGCACACGTGCAAAGCTAGGCGGTTTGCTAGTAGCGAATTAACGAAAATGATTACTTTGAATGTTACATTATGAATAATAATTTACAGTTTAACTATCCCAGCTATGAAACAAAATAGTGATTGAAATTAAATTAAGACTGATCCAAAGAAAAACGGTTCAGGAAAACAAACCGTTATGACTGAATATTTTTTTATCTTATCAAAAATATGGATAGTGCAAACGAGATACGAGAAAAGTACATGGTAGACGAGGTCACTGAACTGTTATCTCAACGTTGTCGATATTAGTCTCTCTACAGTATCAAGTCCTATCACTGTCTCTTTCTTTCATGAAGGCTTATATCTGTGTTGATGTAATTCATACCTGTGAGCTATCGGTGTGCTTTCACGGAAGCTTTCACTGAAAATAATCTTTTCTAAATATGCTCTCCTAGTACACATGACCGGAGCGCTGAAACCTGTTCGACGGTCGCTACGAAGGTCATGCGTAGCCAGGAAGCAACGGATTCAGTACCATTTCCTTGTCTCTTCATTTAAGTGGCTGCAAAAAGTAACTATTTACTGTATTCCTCATATTTCACAGAAATAAAGGGTTCGCATATTGATGTGATTCTTACATCTTTATCATCATCATCATCATCTACATCTGCCCAGCCTTTTCCCAACTATGTTGGCGTCGGCTTCCAGTCAAACTATCTGGTTTGACTGGACTGGTATTCAGTTGCATCTGCATTCAGTTGCACCAGTATTTTACATAGAGCGACTGCCTATCTGACCTCCGCAACCCAGTCAGCACTGGGTAGTACGTTACCTGTACCACTTGATAAGACTGGTTGTCAGACTATCATCAAAACGGGGCAAATTTGTTATGAAAAGCTGTCAGTAGACTGACGCCTTAAAAATGCGTCAGATATTGTAAGTGTGTGTAACCAATGCATTCATAATGCCGCTTCGTGCATCAATAATGTATGTAACCATAAACAACTTCACTTTTTTTAGCTCTTATTTGTTGGGGTCAGGGTAAGATGTACTCTTTTTTATTTAAAACTAATTCTTCCTCGCTTGTTACACTACGAGGTCGCTACGAGAGACGCGCCGCACACGGACTCAGTTTTATTACATTGAAAAGTTTTTGGTATTTTTTTGCTGATATATATCGACTGCCCACTTAATATAAGAAGTTTTCAGTTTTTATTTTTATAAAACCATAAAATAGGACATAATATGGGCCACTTATCAGCATGCATTTGATTTGTAGCATCAATGATTATGATGGATGGGATGTGAGTTGTTTATTTTTTTTTTGTTTTTTATTTTATTACTCAAAATTAAAGTGTAAACAACCTTATCACGAAGCCTTCAACCAAGCATTCTGTACATAGTACTAAGTAACTTTATACTAAAATGATTGCTGGGAACGACTTTTTTTTTGGGGTGAAAAATCATGTATTGTGACGAGGAAAACACGTGCCTTTCGGCTTCGTTAAGAGGATTTTTACACAAATTAGGACTATCATTCACAAAAAAGAAAACTAAAGGGCGTCAAAAAATTCGTCCGCATCACTGAATTAAATACGCCAAAGTTGTCTAACGGCCATTTTCAACTTACTAACCTATAACTGTTGGTTAATGTGCCTTCTTCCGTAGCTGTCAGTGTTTCTATAAACAAAGAATATCCTATCCGTATCACCTATCCGTCACTTGATCCATAGAAAAATCAAAGATTTTTTTTCTGTGATATTTTGTTTCTAACCGTCCAGTAAGCAAAATTTCAAACAGACAGAGATAGCAACCTACCGAAACCGGCTAGTAAGTAAGTCATTGAAAACCACTTCAGTTTTAGTTTTCAACCTTATTTGAATTATATTTTGTTATAAATACGAGTGATGAAGTATTCCAAATATATCCATGTGCTACTTCCTGGCAATTTTAAACAAATATTCTCTTAAACTTATATTGTCACTTACGGGATATCTTCCCTGATTATTTATTGTTTTGAGCTCCCGATATTTCGACGCTGTTGCAAGCGCCATGATCGCGGGTTGACTGGAGACTGCGGGTGGATGGAAAATAAAATTGTTACGAGCAGACAAATCTGTCTACCCTCTTTCTTTGTCTTTTGCTACGCGCACTATTGGAACTCGACACTAAGTCACGACAAAACGCACTCACAGTATCACCAGGTTTTTTGGAGTTTTTTGTATGATGCCGGCTGCTACTTTTGAGCATACTCAAAACTGGATTCCACGTACTCTCAAAAAAAAAAATATCTGTCTAAAATATTCTCTTTTTTTTTCAGGTAAACCATTCATTCAGCATCTCCTACCCACAAGTCTAGGTAAGACTAATTTCATCGAGGAATAAGTAGCGCCGCTTTTCATTCGCAACAAGAAGTAAACAAGCTTAAATTATTTACCTCCTTTTTGAAATCGTTTAATAACAAAGTGAATGAAATGGTTCCAACTATTTTTAGCGTTCATATAACAAAGCTAGTTTTAAAACAGCAAAGTGATTGAAATAAATGATTATTTGATAAAACAGTTGCAAAAAGACTGGTTTGTTATATTCAGAGCTCTGCAGCACGTTTTTGACTCTGAATCGAGAGAAGTCGCCATAGTGAGAAATGTTCTTCTTGAAGAAGTACTAATCCATTGGTGGCCAACTATACGCCACTGGACGAATAATTTCCTCCCATTTACCTTTAACATATTCAGTTGATTTTTAAACTATCGTATCACTTGAAAACATAACTTGCAAACTACCAGCAAAAGAACAGCTGCTGCACGTGGTATCAATTTCATTTGCCCTGTTTCCCCAAACATTGTTGTTTTGTTCCGTTAAAAGTTTCAGTCTAGCACAGGCTCTCCCTAACTTTTTCATTTTGTGGACTTTATTTGTACGTGTGTAAGCACACAGTGTACTTTCACGAAAGCTTCCATTAAAAGTGACCTCTTCATAACGTGTTCTCCTAGTACACATGACTGGAGCGCTGAAGCCTTTCGCCTGTTTGACGGTCGCTACGAAGGACGCGTGGTCACGTTGAATTCCTATCTCACTTCCACAGCACTTTCAGCATCTAACTGTCTCTCCGACACAACCACTTTCACCTGTATTGACAATCACACCAGTGTGTTTGTTTTAAGGCGCTTAGACAAGCTAAATTAGCAACTCTATTTGTGGTGGTTCAAACTTCGTTTGAAATGCTGTTAGAATAAAGTTCTAATCAGCTTGCACTACAAAGTGGTTGTTACGTCAGCCACTGCGGGCCAAATAGCACGAAATGAGTGGTTTCGATCGATTTACAAAAAAACTATTGATTGGATTAAAAAACTAAAACAGTATCATGCTAATATTATATTGCTTGTAGAATTATTTGCCAAAAAATCAGAATGATCGCATGCATATTAGATGTTTTTTATTGTTTGAAAGATATTTTTAGAGGTAAGTTCGTGATTTCTTTTTATCGAGCCAAATTAATTGTATTATGTTTTCAAAACAGTATCATGCTAGCATATATCCTGAAGAATATCACATATTTTTCTGGTCTTGTTTATAGCAGTGAATCATATACTTTTAGTAATTATAAAACTCGCGTTTAGCTCGTGTAATCGCCTTAATGAAAGTTTTTATTGTACATTTAAACCCCTTTAGAACGTACTCTCCTAGTACACATAACCGAAGCGATGGATCCTGTCCCTCGTTTGGCGGTCGCTTATAATGTCACGTAGACCTGTAACAAAGGATTCGGTTTCAATACTTTGGAACTTGAATCGATGCTGAATCCAATCAAGTCACGAGTAATTATTTGAGTTTAATTAATTACAAAAACATTTTAAACAAGAACTTAATCGAAGTAAGAACTAAGGACATTTTGCCAGTTATTTTTGAAACCCAAGTAATAGGGGGCGAGAGTCTATTGCTATCAACCGGTTTCCGTGGCTTCTACTGAAAAAATCCTGATGCAAAAATCCAATGTCACTTTACCCGACCTGGGAATCGAACCCGAAGCTAAATAAATATTGTATTTTATGAATTTTGCACAGTGTGACCGAGACAAAGCACGTGGTTATAGAGGTCATTGAACTGTTATCCCACTCCTTCAACTATTTCAGTCTATCGCTCCCTCTGCCTCTTGTTTGACGTTACCTGTGTAACAAAATTAAGCTTTCACTGAAAACGACTTCTTACTACGATGCTCCCCTAGTACACATGACCGGAGCGGTGAAGCCTTTCTCACCTGTTTGACGGTCGCTACGAAACACGCAGAGACCGTAGCAACGGACCCAGTTTCATTGCTTTGTAACTTCATACTTAACAAGAACTCATAATTAAATAAAATAATGTTTGGTTCATAAAATTAACTAACTTTTTTCCTTTTTGACTACTCGTACTTAGCATTAAACCCGAAAAAACTTGTTCGGAACTCAAGAAACGCACTTTGCCTCAAGATATCTCATTTCATTCACGAGTATGAAATGAGATATCTTGAGGCTTGTTTGCTTTGCATACAAAAAAATCGTTATACCTTTGAAAACCAACCAACCTACCTTTGTATATTATTTGATTAATTGAAATCAAAGTTGTGTTTGAAAAATATTATGGCTAAGAACGAACGTGACCTACCTCAACCACCTGATGTTAAGGTTCCGTAGCTATAGAAACGATAACCTCTTAAACCGTGTTTTCCTAGTACACATGACTGGAGCGCTGAAGCCTTTCGCTCGTTTGATGGTCGCTACGAAGGGCGCTGCGCCGCGTAACCACGTAGCAACAACGGTTTCAGAATCATGGTTTCATCTCATTTTTAATTTTACTTCAGGTTACTGTATAGTTTTGTAGTTGAACAAATCAAATCATAATGAAGTTAATTTTCCACACAGAAATATTTAGGTTTTTTTTTTTCGCTGGACGTTAACACACAGCGCCACCTAGTGCCACACTAAGCAAAGCTTGTGTCGTGGACACTAGATAGTTGATATACTACATACATACTTTTTTGTTTGTAAATACATACTTATTATACATATAAACATCCATGACTCGGAAACAAATGTCCATGCTCATCACACAAACATTTGCTCTTACCGGGATTCGAACCCAGGACCCTAAGAACGTAAGGCAGCGTCACTACCACTACGCCATTCGGCTTGCTTTAATTATAAGGTTAAAATACTAGTATTCAGCTGCATCCGGTTAGACTGGAAGCCGAACCCAACATAGTACCTTCCAGTCTAACTTAAAAAAAATAAGAAAAAAAAACTAGGCAAAGCTAGGCTAGGGAAAATCTGAATCTAGATGATGACTTTTATGGTTAAGGGTTAAAGGGAGAAACGTAATTAATAGACTAGGTGAAATTAGGTACAGAATGAAAGAGATACTGAAGCTATTTAATAACTGACGATGACAAAGAACAGAAGACGAATCTAATGATAAAACAATAAATTACAACAATGTGAATAAAATAATAATAGTACGAGTAGCAACCAATTTGTGTTGGTTGTCTTGTTATCTAGAGATGGGATTTTATTAGTAAAGGGTTTTCCAGTTTCGCGGAAAGGCTGTGTTCGCTATCTTCATGGCTTATGATGTTCTAGTAACTTTTGCAGCAACATGTTCCAGATTGGCAACAAGTGCTGAACAACAAGTGGTACCAGCGGTGACTTAAAAAGGATGACGCACGCTAGACCGGGCCGCGTCCGAGTCGAATGTCGACCGTGTAATTTTGCTCGGAAGCGCAAGTGTCTCCACACAAAATTGCACGATCGACACTCGGCTCGGACCCGGCTCGGTCTAGCATGAGTCATTCTAAAGTAGTACGGTGACTACCGCCGCGCCGTTTTGATTTTGATTTCAACAAAGTTGTTGCTGGGTTTGAACATGACCTACCTCAACCACTTGATGCTTCCCGTGACTACAAAAATGAATCTTTTCTAAAATATGCTCACCTGGTACGTGCGGCCGGAGCTCTGAATCCTGCCCCTCGTTTGGCGCCCGCTACGTGTCGCGTAGCCTCGTAGCATACGGATTCAGGATTTCATTTTTTCGAAACTTATTTGTTGTTGAGAAAGTATAAACAAATAGGAAGACAGGTATCCATCCATCCAAACTTATCCAAACTTTCCAAACTTAATATATATATATATATATATTTATATATATATATATATTATATATTTATATATTTTATATATAATATTATAAATGCGAAAGTAACTCTGTCTGTCTGTCTGTCTTTCTGTCTGTCTGTCTTTGCTTCACGCCTAAACTACTGAACCGATTTGTGTGAAATTTGGTACAGACATAGTTTGGAACTTGAGGAAGGACATAGGATAGTTTTTATTACAAAAAATAAAATAAAATTTACTCCGGACATACAGCGCCATCTATTGGTCAAGAGTCGGCATCAATTCAGTACTGAAAATTCATCGGAAATATGTAAATAAATAGTAAAAAGGTATGAAAAATATAATATAATACAACTTTTAGTCCAAAGAAAATGCTCTAACGGAGTATAGATAATTGTGATCGCGCAATGGTGTCGATCGTTACACGAGTTCGGTTCATGTTATTGTTTTAATTCATCGGTAAAAAGTAAATAAATAGTAAAAAGGTATGAAAAAAATAATATCAATATAATAAAACTTTTAGTACAAAGAAAATGCCCGAACGGAGTATAGATAAATAATCCGAGTTGTCACTATGCTCGATAGATGGCGTTGGGATCGAAATAGATCGCGCTATGATTTCGTTACACGCATTTGGTTGGGTATCGGCCGAGCGCTTCGGTACTGTCGTGGAATTGTGGATTAATCGTTTCGTAAATATAAAATTGGCTCCGTTGTATTAGTAGATTGAAAGGTTTATTTGTTGGGTTGTCTGGTTGTTGTATAATGTAAGTTTAGTTTGATCTCGATTATTAGTAGATGTCACCGTAAAATTGTCAAATACGTTATATTGTAATATCTCTAGCGATATTGTAAAATCTCGAAATATTGGCAAATGAACATACTGCTTACAACAAAACGCATTATTTTTCGTGA